>WBMY01000379.1:52103-76223 GCA_013397315.1 Donacobius atricapilla | reverse complement strand
CCAAAGGACTCAGAGCCCTTGGAGTGTGGCAGAGTGGTGGCACATGCTCTGCTTTCCTGCCGACACAGTTTGACCAAGGAGCTCAGAACCTGGCTATCACTGATACCATAGGTCACCCCTAATTTGCCAGGCTGAAATGTTTTCCTATGGCTTCCAGCTTGGTCTTTCTCTCTCTAGTTCAAACTAGTAATAACAACATAAATAAAGCTTAAATGTTTTCTTCCTATCTATCTAAGGCATCATGAAAACTTGCAAAAAAAGAAGGAAATAAAAAAAAAAAAACAAAAAAACCAAACCAAACAAAAAACCCCCAAAAACCAAAGCACAAAACACTTTGAGAAAGCAAGCTAAACTAAGCAGGCTGAAACATGGTCATTCTTTCCATAGGATTTTGTTTATACATTGAAGCATGTCTCTCTCTGAAGGCTGTGGCATCCAGTTGGCTACAGTTTCTAGGTTAATGAGAAAGACCTTGCATGAATTCCATCTCTAACGTGCTGCTTTTATGGCTATGAAATGGAGGAGGGGGTCCCACGTTTATATTAACTTTACTCAGCTGGAGGTTCTACAGTGCCACTAATCCATAAAGTGAGGCCACTTATGACTGGGGAGCCAAGTGTACTGCTAAGCATCGTGACCTTTTATTTCTGTGTGGATGGGGATTTATCTGGAGTGAACTCTCACCACTGCAGAGGATTCCCCATTTCAGAGCTTTTAGCTTTGCTCGGGAAGTGGGGTTCCAGGAGGCTGTGAAGGGTTCAGTTGACATAGCTGTACATTGTTACTCTCTTGAGTTGCACACCTGAGAGCTCTTCACTTCAATTCTAGTTGCACACAAACATTTTCCAGGCTCATTTCCTCTTGTCATCCAGACACACAGATGTCTTACTGGTCAGCTGCAGGTTGGCATGGAAAACAAACTCACTCAGACAGAATTTTCTTTAACTTATTTTTCATATTAATTTTAGAAAACTGATGACCAAGCAGAATTCCTGCTGAGAAAAAAATCAGTAACCATTTTCACAGTCAAAAAAAAAAAAATTCTTGCATTTCTGATTCTATCCAATTATTTCAAAACAGTCTAGTAATTAGCAGGATGATAAATAGGTGTCATGACATTCTTCTAAAGTACTTGGCTTCTTTAGGACTCTCTCTACTTCTCACTGCAGAGGGAAACTGAAGTTAACAGCAAAAAAAGAGATGATGTGTAATGTGAAGACACAGGTTCCATAAAAAGATGAAATACAGTGCACATAACTAATGACTATACAGTTGCACAACCCTGAATTTCAGCAGAACTCAAAGGATGGTTTCTTTACAATGCAGGGTGTCATGGAAGCCTTCAGTTTGTGTGTGTTCATTTCTAGACATCATCTGAGATGTGGTACCTCAGTAAATGAATTCCTTTTTCCCATAATAGCTTATGACTATCTTTTCTACTTACAGATACCTCCTTGCTTCCCTAGCTAACTAAAGTGAAATATTTTGAGACATCACAATATGACAATCCTCCTGGAACTACTGGCAAACCTGCCACTCAGATTTGTTTTACTTTTTCTATTCCACAATCAAATATAAATTAGAAATGTTTTAAATCCTGTCTAATAACTGTTTCCAGAAGGGTAGGAGTGGATGACTACAACTGAGCAGAGTCAGGTGCTGGCAAGGGGGGTCCATCAAGAGCTGGAAATTCAGCATACATGGAATCAGGTCGGGGGTCCTTATGGGAAGTCCTGTCACCTGCAATAGGAGGCAGGTCAGAGAGAAGGCTTCATTCTGGGTCAGAAGTTCCTGCAAGACACAAGTTAGCCAAGTACACAGGGCCCAAGTACATCCAGGAGGCAGGGCCAGAAGGAGGGCTGAAGAGAGAACACCTATAGCATAATTCAGGTAAGGTCTCATTGCCCACAGCTGTGCTGAAAGGGGGGTCCTGGAACCACAGTGAGGGTGGAGGCCCCAGGGTGAGATTGGTCACCATTCAGGACTATTAGTGGCCTCAGAGTCCTGACAAATGCCTTCTTCAGGCTTCTCCTCAATTCATCTGCAATGGCACATTGCCTGATATTATTTTCACCATTTTGAAGAATTAGGCACTCCTACAATGGAAGAGCATTATGACTTTTTTTGGGAACATACCCCGTCTGTCTCGTTAGCCATTGCTTTGAACCCTCCAATAAGAAACAGAATACAGAACCACCTCAGCCTTCTCACAACATATGCTGTATATGTCACCTCTGTCACATTCTTCAGGAAATTTTTCAGAAATTTGGAGGCATTTCCTTTTTCTTGTGCTATAAACATAGCGAGATGGATGCTCTTTTCCAATGCAAAACCAGTCTGCAAACCACCAGTGACACCATTACACTACCACAAGCACAGGGGGCCAAAATAACTTCTTCACATTCCTATGATCCACACAGAGACGGGGCATACGTGGCAAGTTGGGCACTGTGCTGGTGCCCTGCCCAGGAAGCAAATTTCTGTATAAAAGATCGGTCAGTAACTTCAGAGGCTGAAGGTCTTGATTGCAAGCTTAGTCCATTTGACAGCCCCTGCAGAACTGTTCTGTAATGGTGAAAGGAATGGAATAAGGAACAAATGGGCAGCTATGCTGCTTAAGATTTTAGTAATAAAGATGCAGAAGCCACTGTGCACTGTGAGGACTCAGCAGGAAACACAGCCATGGAAATTCTTGCAGTAGGGAAACTGGACTCACTCTTCACCTTCATTTCAGACTGAACAAATATCACAGGAAAAAAAAAATTGCGAGGACTTCTGAATCTTCCTAAACATACTACTTATTCTGAATTCAAATAGTAAATGCCACTAGACCCATTCTTATTAAAGAAAGGTTAATTCTTTGGAAAAAAAAAAAAATCACAGGAAATCCGATAGAATTATCACAGACTTAAGACAATGTACAGTGATCTAGTCTTGATTCATAAGTGAGCAACAGGAGCAAACCTTCCATTAAAAATGACCTCTGAAAAGAGTCATTATTTTAGCTTTGGAATAGCCTGGTTTTGCAAAGCAGTGCATCACCAGAAATCTGTTTATTCCTATTGTGTTTTTTTTGTTTGATGTTAAGACAAAGTTCCTGGGGTAGGAGGCTGGTAAAGAAAATACATTTCCTTGCTACAAACTGTTAGCAGACAGAGCTTTGCTTTGCTCACTTTAAGTATTTTGCTTAGTTTGGCTTATAAGTCTGTTTTTTCTGGAAACCTCTCTTTTTTCTTTTGGTCTGCCTTCCAAAACCACAGTGAGCTGAAAAAGAATTCTTACTCTGGCTCTTCTCTGCTTCAAGGAATGCTCACTTTATACATTCCTATATACCTGTACCCTGCATTTTCAAGACCATGTTTATACAAATTAAAATATTTATCCCACCACACTTCTATTTTTTGAAAAGAAAAGACAGAAGTTTCAGCTAGTATACGGGGGATGATCCAGCTGGCTTCTCCAGTGGAAATGATTACCGCAGAAACATTTGCAGTCACTTAGCTTTGCTCTCCCATGATCCTTAGCGGAAAAGGCTGAAAATAATTCAAAATAAATGTAGTGCTATCTAAACAGGGAAAGCAGAAATGAAAGAAAACTTGCAGCAAACGAAAGAGAAGCCTTTCTCACTATTCAGGGCCAATTAGCTACAAGATTTTACAGTTATTTCAGCAATCCTGTTACAAATGCCTGGAAAATTAACACGTATGTAGCCTTTATATATTCTGCAGCTCAGCTACAGTCAACCACATCTGTTTCTGGTTTAAATTATACCTCCCTCTGGCATGGATTCAAAGAGAAGCAGTGGAAGTGAGTCT
The DNA here is from genome assembly GCA_013397315.1 of Donacobius atricapilla. Taxonomy (NCBI): domain Eukaryota; kingdom Metazoa; phylum Chordata; class Aves; order Passeriformes; family Mimidae; genus Donacobius; species Donacobius atricapilla. The sequence goes on along the minus strand of WBMY01000379.1, from coordinate 72,408 downwards.
GGGTCTGGGACTTGACTGGGGTAAATGGATGCAGCTCCACTGAGAGAAGTCCAGCTAAAGCCACTAATAATGTGGAGCTACATTTCTGGAGACCTGTATTTCTAGAATTTTCTTCCCTTCCTCTTCCTCTGGGTCCAATCAACTCTTCTACACAGGAAAAATAGGGTCCCCACCTTAGCCATAGGATTCAGTTCTACAACTGTATGTAAACTTCTTTGTAATGCCAAAAAAAGAGAGCTTAAACATTATTCAATTCAGAAAATAGTTCATGTTCATATCAGATTGGTAAGTTTTGCATTTAAGAGGATCATTTATATATATTTTTAAGTACAGAAGCTGGGAATACCATGTGATATGTATGTCTGTGTTTGCACATCCATGCATATATGTTTGTATGTGTGAAAAGCCTTTCACATAAAAATAACTCAGTAAGCAGAAAATTCTTTACCGAACAATTTCCTGTACCAGAACAAGCTACATTTTCCCACTTAAGTAGGTAACTTTTCATGCTGCAGCATGAATAAACTGAAAAATTGAGAAAATCATGTCTGAGATTGCTTCAGTATTTTGTCTTACAAAAATGATTCTGTAGATTCAGCAATTCCTCATACATTTTGATGCTAGAATGATGAAATGAGACTAAAGATGCACTAGGGTGTCATCACACAGTTTTGTCCTGGAAATCCTAGTTTCACATAAGCTCCTAAATAGGCACAATGGGGTATTTAACTTGTAGAAGAGAGGCAAAATTTGGGTCATATTCTGATGTCCTACTGATGTTGCTTACTTATTTCCCATAGTAGCACCTATACGAGCAGGTATAAGGAGCAAGGTCTCTTGCCTGGGCCTGTGGGCAAAAGGCTCAACAGAGCTCATCTCCAGGTGGCTAAACTCTTGCATCTAAACTGACACCAAGCCCTTCCTTTATGATTTGGGACAGACAGCACTGGGTGAAATCAAAGAAATCTGCAACTCAACCCAGCAGCAACTGGCTCTTACAAAGCAGAGGTGTAGTTTTGAGAGAAGAAACAGCCAGGAATACAAATGAAATAACTGTAGGTCACAGAAGCTGCACACCCAGTCAAGAAATCCATAGTCATCCAGGAATATGACCCACATTTCACTGTTTCTAACTATAAGACAATCCTTCCTCTTCTTATATTTGTTACCTAAATGACTAGTCAAAGCAGATTGGTGACTACCTCGATAAACAGTGCTTCCATTTTTACATTCACCATCAGCTAAGCAAACAGTAAAATCAGACCTATGGCAACCTGCTTAGGGAACTCTTCAGTAAGTTTCATTTTAAGTCCAACACAGCTTAATGGGTTTTATTGTATGTCATTTCATGAGGATCTTCATTTTTGTTTTTGTTCCTTTGTTTGTGATTGGGTTTCTGTATTCCTAGGAAGAATTCAAAAAGACTGAAAACTAGTGAACACCAAACGAGAAAAATTCATTTGTCCTAGAAAGAATGGTGGTGTGAAGATAAGTTTGGAGAAAATGGAAAGGAAAAGTTCCCAATAACATAATCTTTATTAAAAGAGAAGACCTTAGTACAGGTTAGATTTGATTAATTTTAATACAAAAGAAGTAGCAAAGGGATAGAAAGGTGACCCATTGAGTGCAAGATTTTGTATATGTAAAATTAAGGTGGAAAGTTCATAAGCAGGGATTCCAGTAAGAAATCCCTACAATGTAATAATTTTTGTCTGATTTTTGTAAATTCAAATTAAGTAATATGAAATAAGGATGAACATTTAAATGGTGAGCTGGTTGAAGCCAAGAACTCACAGCTTGAAAGGGGCAGTTTTGCAGCACAGTGTTTGTCTGATGACTTTGTGAGGCAAATCAGCTTACTAAACTGCCCAAAAACGAGTACAAAAATAAAAATTAGTGGTTTTCACTGGTTTAGTGAACAGAGCTTGTTCATCAAAAGTTAGATGAGAGCTCAACCTGGAAAGAAGGGACTATACAGTCAGGACCACATGGGAATGGAATCACATTTTTTGGCAGTTGTTGAGATGTCAGACTAGCTCAGACTATCAGATGCAACTGTACCATAAGTAGGAACAGCACCAGATCCTTCAAATAGTTTGTCCTTAAAATCCACTAAACCTACCATGCTTCATACTGTCAATACACAGATACAGATGCCACATGAAAAGGAAACATCACATAAATAGGGGAATATATAGGTGGTATAGAAATAGTAAAGAACTCATTTTTTAGACTTTTATTCAAACTGTTTCACCCAGCCTCATAACAGAGAAATTCTTTAAAGGCTATCTCACTGAAAGCAGTAAACCCCATACAATTAACCAGATAGAACGCATGGGCACCTACAGGTGAAAGTAGTAACATGCTGCATCTATTGCTCCTAGTATCATCTGTATATCAAACAAGACACTTTGGGGGGAAAAAAAAAATCACGAAAAATCCTCCTCTATTTTTTTTTAATAACTTAAGTGAGTAAACTTTAGATCTATGTTGGTTCCATAACTATAGATTTTAAATTTGTCAGTCTATAAAGAGTTTCTGTAGTGTATTTTTAGGTTTTCTCAGAATCTTAGAGGTGTGTGGAAGCAGCTAAGTAGAGTTAACACATAACCATGAGACATAATTGAAATAAATTTTGAATATTTACTAGAATCAGAGAAGCAATTGACTGGGGTTTTTTTGCTTTTTTTAATGCAGTCTTGCCAGTTAAAAGAATTTGCAGAGAAAAAAATAGTTTTTGTCCTCCCTTTAAAAAATACTTAGGAAGGTGCCATTCATCTACAAGTATTTTACCATTATATGAAACACCAGCTTCTGCACATTTATGACATGTCTAGTCCTATATGTGTTGATTTAAAAGCTTTTACCAGACTATGGAATATAGAGAAACAATAAATTTCTGACAGATTGTTTGTGTTTAATTTGTCTTTCATAGATTAAAATATGGCTTTGCTTCAGCACATCTGACACTTGATAAAATATAGGCTGGTCCTTCTGAGGCATCACCACTGCCCTGGAATAGGCAGAAATAGCTAGGGTTAATCTGCACATCTAGCAGCAACTCCCATGTCAGAAAAGAAAAGCGCAAGTCAACTACTCAGTCCCAAAGAGACAGCCAGTGGAGGTTAAATCCAGGATGTGATTGCAGTGCATTAATCCTACTACCACATGGGAAGGAAAAAAATATCAGTCAAACTTTTTTCCAAATTTTGCCTTATTAGCCAGAGTACGAAACCCCCACTCATCATGCTGTGAACTGTGAATCTTCCCCAGAACACAATTCTCCTCAGGCTGTAGGGGAACTTGGCTTCCCAGGTCAGGCACACAGAGCTTGCCATGTGCTTTCTAGGTACTGCAGGCACAGCATCAGAGCACTTGCAGCCCATTCTGGGGAGAGGCAGAGACTGCTTTGTGCATAATTTAATGCAACAGTCCCCTGCCTGCTCAATGGGAGCTGCGTGGCTACTTCAAGTATTTCATGTTCAAACTATGGAGGAGGAAGGCAGAATGTGGCTTTTCCCTTTTTTTTTTTTGAGACCTCATAATTTTAAGCATAGGATCTGAGAGCACTGCTTGTGGAGCCAAAGAGAAGAGACGTAATGGTGAAGGAATCCTATTGCAGCAGGAGCAGCACTGCCACATGGCTAACTAGCCGGAGCAAATCCTGCCACTGCTCTCCAGGCCCCTCCTTAAGACACAAGTAAACGTGGCTCAGCAGTAAGCTCTCCAAACCAGGGCTCCAGTTCTCAGATGGAGGGATTTCAAGGAAACTGCCTAGAATTGGTAGGCTTTCTTACAGAAGTACTTCCTTGATTTCTTCCTCCTCTTCTGCATCCTTCCAAGTCCCTTTCTGAGGGACTGGCTGCCAAGGTACTCCAAGACTATGCTGATTGGAATCAGAACAATCTTTTCTAGGTTTATTTCTTTCTAGCATCTGTACCACTAGGTTCATAGGCCAGACAGGTGCTTCTGACCCTGCCTTTCTAGAGAAATTAGAGCATTCTTAGTTTTTCAACCTGTTTGGTGATAGTTACCATGTATTTACTACAGACTAATAAGAGGGCAAAAGGAAACAGCATTATCTGATATACAATGCAATTAAAAGGGGAGACCCATTCAAGCATTTTCCAAAGCAATTTCCAACAATTCACATCTTCATTAAAGAAGTGTGGTGCACACAAAGCAATTACTCTGAATCAAATGCCAATGAAGGCTAAAATGGGAGCTTCACTAGACATCATGTTTAAATAAGAGAGAACTACTAGATGTCACAGCCCAAGAATACAGCTGAACCAGTCCTGCTGCCTTTCCTATATATGTCAGAGTAAGAGATATATTTAGTTCTTTAATGTGTGTGTTTAAAAAACCATGAGCCATGTGGATTTTGCTGAATGATAAATGGTTATTATGCTGACCAAAGGGTGTGCCCTTCTCTGAGCTTTCAACTTTAGGGTCCAGGTTCATGTCCTGCAAGTTAACACAGGATTCAGCACTTGTGAAATGCTGCACAGCTCTGACGATAGTTAGAGAAGCAGAAGAACCAAAAGGCTTTACTGTCTAAAGTGAGTTCTAACAAAGCAGGTAACGTCTCTGTGCTATTATATAAGCCCCCTCTCTTTTCAGGTAAGCCCAGCATACTGCTGAGCATTTCTGCTTAGACTTCCTCTGAGACCAGCAGCCCTTTTCTTCTGAAGGGCTGCATCAAAGTAAAGAGTGCTTTAAATACACATATTTGCAGTCAGTGATAACTATCCTGTAATTTTTCATAACACCAACAGGTTTTTTAGTAGCTTCTCTCTCCTCCTCTCTATTTCATAATAGGGGGAATACTCAGCATGAACTTTGCCTGGATACTGAAATCGAGGAGTTGCAAGCAGTTTTAGTAAGAGAAAGGAGGAGGGGGAAATGGCTGCAGCTATAAAGGCCATTTGGAGGGCTGGAAAGAGCCTGTACTTCCCAACAGCTGCACTGCATCAAGGCAAACCACAGAATAGTTTTACAGCAGCTCCCTAGAGCACAGAGGGAACAAAAGTCAGACAAGGCTGGTTTGGGTGTTGGGTTTTTTTAATGGTAGAAGACAGGAAGGAGAAGGGGACAGACAAAAAACCCTAGCCTGTGCAAATATGACACTGTGTATGCATCTGTAAATATACAGGTAGCTGGCAGATGCGCTCATCCTCATATGTTACCCATTTGCTGTGACTTACATGCTGAGTTTTTAGGGTACAATTCATGGGGTAGTCAATTGCAGTGTTAATCTACTAATAGAGACAGCAGTAGATGTAAAGGAATATCTAAAGATGTAGATAATTTTGATTCTCCAGCTAGTGACACTCTGAAAAAAATTACATTTAGATTACTAGTTATTCCAGATTAAAACTAGTATCAATGTCAGACTGTGTCTTTATTCTCTTCCTCTGACTCTCCACAAAAGTATAGACCCTGTTGTAGTAAGAAAAAGATGTGTTGATTGTCTGTGACATTGCCTGAAGTTATTCAGATACTTCTAATGAGAGGGTTAAGAAAACTAACTCCTCCCAGGATGTGAAAAACTTCAGCTGAAATTATAAGAATGTCTGAGCTGAAGACCCGTCTCCCTCCCTGCCCCCATTCTTCAGGCTGCACTATTCTTAAATAAACTATTTGGGTTGGAAAACATTCCTTGCATGTATTCTGACTCATGATTTCTCTGCTGCTTTAGAACCTTTAAGTGCCAGGCAACTAGACAAAAGTTCCCCAGCCTAGTCTGCTGGGGAAAAAAGGCTAGTCTTTAGTTCCTTGAGCACAGGGAGCCCAGCCCAAAATAAGTGACCACTTTGGGTCCTGGCTGTTGCAGGACATGTGAGGAGGAAACATGGGCTCTTTCCTAGATTTCCTGATTGCACTCTCAGATGGTCATGAGATGATTCATCACTGGCTATGAAGAACTCTTGGAGCCCAGCTTTTTTTTTTTTTTTTTTTAATAGATTTTGGGACCAATCCATCCAAAAGCAGCTTTCAACCAATTCTGAAAGAAAAGGTGACCACTCCATACAGACAGCAACAGAAGACTTCTGGTGTAGCAAGGGGAGTTTTCTTGATACTAAAACCAAAGGCAAAGCATAATTTCATTTATGTGTTTACTTACCAAAACCTTACATGCAGTACAGATTTAGGTCTTCTCTCTCATAAAGAGAAAACTAACTTCCACAGGTACATAGTTCTAGATGGACACAGGTACAGATTCATACAAACAGTCAAATTAGTTATGTTTACATATCAACTGTTTATGTCACTATCTGTCTGCATGCACTCAGATCATGTAAACTGCAAACTAATACAATTTGTTGTATCCCTTAAGAGAGCAATCTCATTTTCCCATGTTTGTCACATGAACATTTGTCGTTCTCAGAGACACTGATCACAGACCACCTGTAGGCAGCAATTCACATCTTTGTGCGTATATAGTATATAAATACTTGTGAAGGCAGATAGGGCTCTGTTTTTCTTTTGCCAGCTACAGTGACAACAGAGTATTTTATTCCAAGGGGTATTATATGCTTCATCTGCCATCAAAGGTCATGCAGTATGGTAAAGAAATTTTAATATCTCATAACACTGAAATACAAGATCTTATAGAAAAGGAAGTGAAGAATGTTCTGTATGAGTTGGAGCAAGACAATTCCCTTTACATCCAGGATCTGCAGTTGTCAATTATCAGCTGTGCAGTCCCAGTTGTGTTAAGCAGCTCATAGAGAACAACCTAGAAATGAAGTGGAAAGTGAGACCCAGTGCACTCCAGTGTTTGCATCCACTCCCTCTCTCTGCCTGCTACTGCAGCTCCACTCACAGCCTGCTGCAGTCTTTCTCACACAGCAAATTGCTCCTTCTTCTCTCACAGCTGCAACACCCAGCACATCAGAGGGGAGGCAGGTATTTGGTGCCAAATGAACAGCAGCCATTTCACAAAGCTCCTCACCTTCCCCGTCTCTTTTCCATGCTGAGTGAGCCTAGTTGTTTTCCCACCACATAGAACCCAGTTAATTACATGAGAAAGTATTTAGGGTCAGCTAATTATGGGACAAGTTCTGGAACAATTATTTATTTATTATGGGGCAAATACAGAAGTTATGGACACTTCTGAAGTGCTGCTTTCTTTGAAAGGTGGTAATACAATGCAGGACCAGACCTCAAGAAAGGTTATATCACACATGCACACATACAAATACACAGGCCTACTTGGAAGGCAGAGGAGCTGCCTTAGGTCATCTCCTGACCTTGGCCATACCCCCCCTAGGTCTCTCTCTGCACCATTTTCTTCCACTTTGTTTTCTACCCCTGAATTGAAATGCCAGATATGTTTACATTTTGCCTACCCAAGAAACTTCTGTAAATCTCTGACCAGCCTGATCCTATAGCAAAGTAGTGATTAGGTGGTTCTCTGTAAACACACATATTGTTCAAATTAGGGCTTGATGACAGGGGCTTCCTGTTTGCTCTGGTTTTTCAGCCTTACTTGATGAGCAAAGCCTCTGCAAATGACAATATAATCCTTTTCTGGCAAACTCATTAAGAAGTATATGTAAGAAATACAAAAAATAGCTAGAGTATAACCCACCTTGCTGTATCAAAGCTAATGTCTCAGGCCTTCAGAACCATAATCAGCCACAAATTTCTTTAGAACTGACTAATAAAGAGCAAGTCATCAAGACAACATCTTCTAAGTAGCATTTTAATGGCCAGACAACCTCTGCAGACACCTTTGTAGCAGGAAGATGGCTGAAAAGCTGAATTATATCCACTATTGAATTCAGATAGCAAAAACGCCTTTTCCCAACATGGTTGTTATACCAACTCAGTCATAAATAAGGCCTGACGTTCTACTGGGTGGAAGTCTAAATATTCAAGGCTCCCATACAACTGTGGTGAGCAGTCTAACAGGAGTATACAGGTGATGACTGGAAGACAGCTCTTGAAATATTAATTATTTGAAGAGATGCAATGCCCAGGTGCAGGTTGGGTTGAGTGAACAGACACAACACTAAAGGTTCTGACTGGTATTAGGGCTCAGCCACAAGGTCTGCTTGTGCCAAAACATTAACATTTCTGTGTCACATGAAATTAAGGCTGGGCTGACTAAAAGAAGAATATTTAGTGCCTTTGTTGAACTGCATATCTTCAAAGTCTGCAATCAGCATGAAACTATTAGCATGCATCACACCTCTGCAAAGCATGTAAATGAAGGCTCTTGTATGCATAATGCAGGGGCAGAAACAAGGACCCAGGAGGTAAACTCTCAAAGGTTAGCTGCCAAATCAGTCGCTTCAGGTGATAATAAATACCTATTTTACGGCGAATGCCACCATGCTGCCTTTTCGTATAACTTGTATGCAAACACTCCATATGTTAGAAATCAAAAATTTTTGTGGGAGCTAAATGACACCTGAAAATAACAAGATCTAAGGTCTGTTAAACTGGCAAATAGTGTCTCTAACTGACCTGAGTCTGTTGACTGTATTAATGGCCTGGAAACTGAATACTGGTATATGCAACATGTTTATCATGTAACTCATTAGTTAGATTTCTAAGTGAAATTTGATTTAACCAGTAACTCAGAGCATAGTAGGTAGAACCGCAAAATAAACTAAAAACCAAGAGAAGAAAACTATGAAACTTATGCTGCAGCAACTAAATGGGAAGGTATTCTTCACTTTTATACGCCTAATTCTGGCAAGGATGTTCAGAATGAGAGTCAATGTACTGTCATTTTTAGCAGTGTGATTCTTCACCAGTGAAATTTTCTGGTGTGCTGCAATAGATTCCACCAGGTGTGAATGTAATCATTCTTTGGTTCTGAGTCTGTAATGAGTGAGCCCCTGCTCCTGCTGTGACCTTAGCTTAGGAGCACTTGTTGCTTTGGAGAAGCAAGAGCTGAGAACTTGAAATTTGTGTTAAAGTTGCTACAGTTTGATTTTTAATTAACAACCTTGCAACTGTGAAATGCAGCTCTGTATACAAACAAATTACCTGGAATTCATTGATAAGAAGTTTCCTTTGAAGTCATTGATACAGAACTCCTCAGAGTTTAAAATGTTTGACATCAAAATATATATTTTCTCCTATTTTTGAGATAGTGTTCCAACCTTAGGTTAAAAGAACAAACTTTAATTTTAAAGACTGAAATATAACAGTGTAGGACTGAATTTACAACATGTTTTCTTCTTTACCAAATGAAACTAAAACACTAATACTTCCCAGGCATTCTCTCTGTAATTTGAATTAGAGTGGGAAAATCTAACTGCTTAAATAATCATGTCAGCTCATCCATGTTAGTTACTTAGCAATATTTCCTTGCAGAACCCTGAAGCATTGTCCTCAAACCAGTCAGAGCGGTTGCTGAAAGAAGTCAATCCAATGCATCAAGGCTGCAGAGACAGAGGCTTACAAGGAAAAATAATACTCAAACTTTTGTAGCCCTGATTCAATTCCACCAGCAGATCATAAATCTGATACATGATGGTTTTGTTACCTACATGTTACATAAATTCTTTCTGTAATTTAGCACCTCCCTTATAGTAGGTGTGAAATATTGTTGCTCCATGTATCATCAGAAAATACTAAGCAAAACCTAATTCCTGTAATAAAATAATCATACTTCTTTTAGCTAAATAAATTGGAGGTTTTTCTAATTGTGAGCTGTGTTCTGTTTCTGTTGAAATCTTTCCTTAAGTATTTCCTCAAATGAGGATGAAAAGAAGCTCTGCACCATTCCTTAGCTTACCCAACAATTTTAAGTCAAATCTGTGAAGCCGGAGAATTTCTCATAAGTTAAGCTAACCCTGAGAAAATTAACCCTTTCTCATCAGACAGAGTAGCTCTGCTTTCATTGAGCTTTCATGTTGATTTAAAATAGAAGAAAGGCACTGCTTCCCTATAGTTTTTTAAGGAAATTTTAAAAACTTAAGATATGAGTTTCATGAGAAAATTCACTGTTCAAACAGAGTCTTCTGGGTTAATGCTGCATAAATATCAAGAATGTTGTTCCTCTTGTCCCAAACTCATATTTGTGCCTTAAGAAAGGAACTGCAACCCTGTGTGCTTTTCTTCAGTTGAGCTCTTCCCTGCAATATGGGCAGCACTTCCAGCAAATTGGAAAGAGCTGAGAAATATGAGAGTCTGGAAACAAAGCAATAGGAATTCAGCTGAATTCAGTCAGAAATCATCTGGAATGTGGCAACACTGAGACACAGGGTAAGTTATGGGTTTGGAAGTAGCTAAAGAAAATTGAATTAACTCCGAGTTTTAAAGAAAAAAGATAACTCCTGTGCAAATTAAGATGCACATTCTCTGCTGCAGTTTTCTTTTTCTTTTGTTACCCCTCAGACTCCTCGGATGATCAAGTACCTGTACAGAGAGGTTGGAGTTTGCACAGGGTGGACAAACAAACCTTGTCCAGAGCTGATGATAAAGAATATATATGAGGCTTAAATTTTGAACCATGCGTCGACCTACCTAAGTTAAATGCACTATTTTTTTCAAGTATTAGAGTTTAGAATATTAGAATTTGCAAAGCTGAGTAAACTAATATGTCTGTATACACACAAAGATTGCAAATTCTTTGGAGCTTGGACACATCTGATGCTGCTGATGCAGAGCAAGTTTGAGCACCAGTGAGAGCACAGAGTGGCTCAACATTTAAAATTAAGAGGGAAGAGCACTAGTAGTTACAATAGAATATAATAAACTATGGCTCATGTAGCTCTTTCACATTCTGTGTTTGAATGCAAATAGCTTCAAGCAGTAATTCCCAGAAGCATTTAAAGTGAGGTGAAGTTTATAGACCAGTTATGGAAGACACAAACACAGTTAGACTGTAATGTCAGGAGTACACAGCAGCTTTCATAAAAGCTGAAATCTGCCTCATTTTTATGTCTTTCAGTTTCATGAGAGGGATATGGAGGGAGGTACATTTCACTTGGAACAAAAAACATTTACTTCATTTCATGAAAATAGTGTTATGTGATGGCTAAGAGAGAGCTTGGCTTCAGGTGACTGCATAATCCACAATCTAAGTCTGCTAGGGACATACAATAAGAATGGATATAGTTATGTGCTCTCATAAAAAGTGATCTTCTCATTTACAGTTTAGCCAAATAAAATGCAAACACTCTTATGTTTGAGGGGGATGTAGGAGGCATGACCCCCTCATTTCTTGTCTATAGCAGTTTTTAACAGAGACACCATCCTCTGTGGTTTGAAACCTTTCAGAGAAACCTTCCAAAAACCAAAGACCTTTTAAATAATATTCAATTAATTAGCCAGACAGGATTTTTTTAAACACTTTAACCCTTTGTTGATTTGCTCCTTTTCCATTCTGGTACAAATAACTTAAGAAAATATTTTTGTTACCAGTTTGGATAATCTATGAGGTGATGGCAGCCTGTAGTTCCAGTTCCGTGACCACTGCAGGGGAGGCTGAGCACCTGCTGAATCAAACCTCCTGAGGTTATGCAGGCAATTTAGGCTGCAGCCCTAAATTAATCCTGAAAGGGCATTACACTCTGGACTATCCACACAGCTCATGCCCTTGAGCTTCACAACACAGCATTCCCTTTTAATGTACACCAGCTGTGGTCAGCTCAGAGCAGGTCTGCTCCCTCACATGTAACCCCACTCTGCACCACTACCTTTCCTGTAGGGCAATAGAACCTCATTTGCACTAAAGGTGGTGCTAAATTCCCAGCACTGCTCCTGAGACAAAACCTGTTGGCTTCCTGTGGCGAATGCACTGAGACTGGATTCCACAATGCTGTTTCAGGAGTGAGGGCTTCATGCACACAAAAATTTCACCAAGACATCCAAGATCTTAATCACTCTTTCCATAATTTCTAAAATGATAAAAAATGGAATAACTTAAAAATATAGCATCATTTGTAAGAAAGCAGACATTTGTACATGTATTTTGCACATATTTGCACAGGGAGATCTTCTGTCCAGACCTTATTCATACACCCTACTGAGCATCTTGTCACAGATAAAGGGAAGTTTACAAATTAAAATATTCTCCACCATATCTGTTTATCATAATAAGACTAAGCACAAACAGTTTAACTATTCTCATGTACAGCCTGCTCAGAAATATAGATTCTGTTGACATGATCCTACATTTCTCAGAGTCCCATGCGTATACCTGTCAAGACTTTTCCAATCAATTTTTTGATAGCAATCTAGGGCATAATCTACTTTTCCCAAGAAAGATCCAGGAGAAAAAAAAAATCTGCAAACTATGTAGGAAACAGAAATTATTTTAAATACACAAGCTCAGTACTGATAAAATTTAAAAAAATTTAATGGATTCTGTTAACTTACGTGATTTTATTCTGTGATTCTTGGGGTTATCCTGTGAAAGGCCAGGAGCTGGATTTTGATGATCCTCGTGGGGCACTTCCAGCTCAAGATATTCCATAATTCTATGTCTCTATGTTTAAAGAACCCAGTTTTCTTTCAATATTGTGGGGGGTTTTTATTCATAAATACTTTGGAACCTATAAGGTCAGATCAAAGTGTGTCTAATGCAGTCTTGTCTCTGATGGTGACCAATAAAAAACATTTTTAAAACAATAAATATAGGAGGTGGGATTTTATTAAAATAGTCTCACTGCCTTTAGCTTCTTATGGAACCACAAGCCTCAACTCTCACTTGAGAATTTGCACTTTGTAGAGTTTCAAGGAGTTCACTGATTTATTGTCTAATATTTCAAATATCAAGTTTGAATATATATATACTATATTTATATTCAATATAGAGTTTGACATGTGAAAATATGCTGTGAAAAAAAGTGGAGTACAGCACTACAACAAGGCTGCTTACTCACAAGACTATGGAGAAGTACACTAAGACAAGGATGAGAAACCTTTTTCAAAGAGAGGAAAATATTGTAGAAGAGAGAATGGAGAGCTGCCACTCTTTATCTATTAGTGGTATTTACTAACAAGCAAAGTTAATACTAAGAAGGTATTTTGTGCTGAAGAATACCAACAATATTCAACAAAATAGATTCACATCTGAAACCCAACAGACTTCAGTAACGAAATGCATCCTCTCTACTTCCCTGCCCACTGTATTCCCCCACAACCTTGTAGCCCACTTCAGCAGAACTGATGGAACAATCCATAAACATATAAAGATTTTGCAAGTTTCATGAAACTGGCAGGTTAGCTAGAGGGAAAAGACTAAAATCAGCAACTCCAAGAAGAAAAGGCTTCAGTGTGAGTCCAAACTGCCTGGTTTGGTTTGGCAGCTGGCTAATTAGTACAAATACACTGGCCTGCTTGGGGTCAGCACCGGCATGGGCTGCTTTTTGCCCAACTGATAGCTGCAGAATAGGAAGCTGAGCCTAGTGAGAGAAGCAGGTATAGAAGTGAGAGGGTAATCTAGGAGAAGGGAGAATCTGAGGTTTTTAGGATGTTTAGCACACCTATTCTTCTGATGTGTGAGGGAGTATCACACAGAATCCCACACACGGAATATTCTGAGTGGGAAGGGACCACAGGAACCATTGAGTCCAGCCCTTAAGTGAAGAGCCCATGACCTTGGCTTGGTTATGAGCACCACGCTTGGACCAATCTGTTGCAAGGTCTGTGGGTTCCACCCCCCATGCAATCACCCTGGGTTTTTACAAAACCATATGCTGTTACAACAAACAATGGCCCATTCAACTGTATTAAGTGCTTTTAACTAAGCACAATCAGCTTTAAAAATGTTTGTAAGAAGAAACAGCACTGTACTTCATGCCATTCATTGATTCTACCACTTAAAAATGGGAATGTTGTGGTGTACAATTTTGGGGAACAGCAACACGATATGCTCAGCCAAGCCTTATATAAGTGATTTCACATTTGCCTCTGTGTGGCACAAAAACATGCCTTAAGTCCTTGTACTCAGATGCTATAACATTTTCCCTAGTCTGCAGCAGTAAATCTGTCTATCTTTTCAGTGAATAGGAAACAGAAAGTTATCAGAAGGGCATCCAAAACTAATCAACAAATAAGTTTTCCTGTGCATTCTCCTTCCAGAATGAGGGATTCTAACTCCACATGAAGCAGAACAGAGATCTGTCCACAGCTGCTCTGGGAGATGAAAGCATTTCAGGATGACAATTGGTGAAAAGTTTTAGTCATGGAAAAGCCAGGACAGACCAGGCAATGTTGTTGCAGAATACAACTTAAATCTGTATGCTATCTCATTTTGAAAAGTGGACTTTAAATGCACTTGAAAATTACCCCCACTGCCTGGGGGAATTTAGTTGCTTCAGAAGTTAATTTCAGTGATCTGCCCTGCCTGAAACAAGCCTTTACTTGCACTGCTGCTTATTTTTGACTTTCAGTGTGCATACCAAGTGGTATCCGTGTAATGAAGGATCAGGTTCAAGGTGCTTCCTTTACTAAGACAGATTTCTTTCCATTAAATTATGGGTTATAGGTTCTTTGTTGTAGCTGAAAATTACCACTTGATATGGAAAACTACCATTTATTATTATGCTAATTGAAACTCAGGATATGAAGATAACAAAAAGACTGATTGGTTTCCCACCTGCTGTAAACTGTGATAGTTAAGGGTTCTTTTGATAGTTTTGGTTTGTTTTTTTAATTCTAATTGTGCAGCAAACTTTTCAGTGGTTAATTTCAAGGCAAGGTGCCAATAATTTGGCAGTTTCCTCTAATATTGCCTGTCTGATTTTGATTGCAATAGTAATTGTATCAAGCAATATTTAGAGCTTTATATGATACCGTCCACAACATTCTGTGCAAAGACACCTTCACACAGACCGAACACAACCCATGATCATGTTTGCTTGCTTTCAGTTACTCCACTGATCTCTACCTTTTACATTTTGCATTCTTGATTCATGCACTTCTGGGTTCTCATTGTTCCCAAGCCTGTTGAGAATGTAAAGGAATGGATCTATTCTGATCCTCTACAAATGATTGCATTTTTTGTTTCATCTCGTATAGAAAATTCTGAAAGCCTCCAGGAGCCAAGACGCTGCAGATGTCAATTCCATAAAGATGCAATGCAACCTTTTAATACTATGATTTGATCCCCATTTCAGCAATATTCTAAACAACAGTGGTACAAACTTGGTATACCAGACTTCATGTCCACATCACGCACTTATTTACAGTCTGTCTACACACATCCTGCATGTGTTCATACAGAGAAATTATTCTCACCAGCACTATGTTAATTTGCTTTACTAGTATTTGCTGAGATTGATGAGCATATTGAAGAACCCAGTGGCTTTATTTCATCCCACCTTCTGTTTTAGTTGAGTATTTTGATTTACTTGAGTCAAAATTGTAAGGCTGGCAAACAGAACAGGGAAAAATAATAAAGTAGATGGCAAAAGCTGAAATCTAAAAAAAAAAAAGAAAGAAAAAAAAGGCCAAAAAATCTGTGATATAGATTAAATACTTGCGAGATATACAACTATAGTGAATATTGGCCTGGCTCTGCTATTACTGAAGTCAGTGTGAGTTTCCATTGTATTTCCAGAGTGAGAACAAAATCAGAGCCAGTGTGTAAGGAGATTTATAACAGACATGCAGGCTTATAGCTTCATTAAATGAATTAGAGGTGAAGTCCAAATCATCTTAAAAAATAAAGTTTTCAAATTAACTTTCAGATGTAAAGTAAGTTAGCATATTAATAATTTCATTATTTTATTGGATGACTTTCAGTGTCACAGAGCAATAGATTGAGTTGATAATGACAGGAAAAGAGGTCTATGTGTCCTAAATTTATTTAAACATGGTAAATTGGTTTAGCTCCAGTAACAACCAACTGAACCTTCTATCAATAGGTGAACTCACCCTTGGTTTTGACCTCCTCAATCCCTAGACATGTAACCTTTGAGAAAAAAAAAAAAAAAAAGAGGAAAAAATTATATATACTTTGAATAACTTAACCACCACCCACAAAGCTCACTGACTACTGTTGTGGAGGTTTATCCCTTCCAAGAAGAATAACTAGACATCTCAGTTTTATTAAAGCACCCTCAAGTCTTTCTCTTGTTTGCCTTTACTTAAGCATAATTGAAGAAATTTTTCCATTAAATTTGTCTACTGATCACTCTAACAACACTCCTGCAAGGGCTGCCTATCAGTTGCTCCTTTCTGAGAATTCATGACCATTAATCCTGCTGAGGATAATGGCTGATGATTTATTTAAGACACTAGACAGCCACTGGGGAACAGAAACTAAATGAAGCAGCAGCCATAGCTGTTCACATAGAACCTGTCTACTTCCCATTAAAAGTCAGTTTGCTGGACTACTTCTCAAAAGCCACTTCAAATATTTCTAAAAGCACTGTCTTAAAATAACAAATAAGTGTTAGAAGTCAATGGCTATGAGCTGTTTGCACAAAGAACAATGTTCCTGCGTCCTTAACATTTACTGGCACCCCATCGACTCCTTCTAAATTATGATCCCTGGAGCAGCCAAGTCATGACTCTGTGTACCTGTGCCATACTCTTACATCTATGTGTACCTTTAGTGCTATATAGGAGAGGTAGGGCTGGCCACAGGAGCCTTAGCACACCCAGCCCTTCAATACTGGGTAGAGACAACTGCTGGAAGGTCCTTGCAGTATCTTGTCTCTCCTCAGGATTTTTCTGTGAAAAAAAGGCGACATCTCAGTTTTATTAAAGCACCCTCATTTCATTCTTTTTTCTTTTTTTTTCCTTTTTTCTTTTTTTTTCTTCCTTTTGTTCCCCTTTTTTTCTTTTTTTTTCTTTTTTTCTTTTTTCTTTTTTCTTTTTTTTTTCTTTTTTTATCTCTGTTTTTTTTTTCTTTTTTTTCCTTTTTTTTTTTTTAAACTAAGCAGTCAAGAAGAAAACAGCAAGCATGATACAATGAGTGGCAGTGAGGGAAATACATGGTACCACTTTCATATTTTCTCCACTGACAATGTACTAGTCTCCTTATTAATGCAGAACACTGACTAACCAAGCTAAGGTGTGGAGTCCAGAATCATAAGCAATTCCATTAAAGATAGCTCTGAGGAAGCTGACATGGCTACACAGCAAACATCAAGCAAAAACTATGCAAGGTTCACCTTAGTGCTGCATGAAATCATAGAGATAAATATCTATACTTAATCTACAAAAGAAAGATTGAAGCCAGATCATGTCTCTGAACCAGCCCCAGGACTCATCCCACTGGGAAACTACTTCCTTTAGGCACCTTTGCTGCTCACCCACTATTGCTGTACGGTGGGGCATGCATCCATCATCTGAACAAACGCGTGGAAGTTTGTGTTGGAACAGATGAAAAGAAATGAATAATTTATTTGTACCAACTACAAACACTGTTGCTCTCCCATTCACATCAGCTGGCAGAGAACTTGGATCTGAGAGCACACCAAATGCAGTTTGAGGGTATGAGGTTTGGGGACAGCCTAAAAAGATGAAGATCTTTCTCCAAATTCTAGCACTGTTCTATGTTTTCTTGTAGTATGGTCAGACAGTGTTAAATTGTTTGGCTGGGTAATTGTTTGGTGCCTCTACTCCACTCTGGTGAGATCCCGCTGTATCCAGCTCTGGGGTGCCCAGCACAGGAAGGACATGAGTCTGCTGGAGGGAGCCCAGAGCAGGGCCGCCAAGTTTATTAGAGGATAGGAGAACCTTTCTTATAAAGAAAGATGAAGAGATTTGGGGTTGTTCAGCCTTAAAAGAGAAGAATTTAGGGGGACCTTACTGTGGCCTTCCAGTACCTGAAGGGAACCTTCAAGAAAGATGGAGAGAGACTATTTACAAGGCATGTAGTGACAGGATGAGGGGGAATGGTTTCAAACTGAAAGAGGGTAGGTTTATATTACATGCTGAGAAAAAATTCTTCACTGGGAGGTTGGTGGGGCATTGGAACAGGTCCAGAGAAGTTGTGGATGCCCCATCTTTGGAAGTGTTCACGACCAGGTTGGCCATCCAGTCTGGTCTAGGGAAAGGTGCTCCACAACAAGGGGATTGGAACTACATGGTCTTTAAGGTCCTTTACAACCCAAACCATTCTCTGATTCTATGATAATGGCCCAAAGGTTGGCTGATAAATTTTGAAATAACATGCAGGGAAAATGCTTCCCAGTGTACATATTAAAAAGTTACAGTTTTCATAATTTTTGATTTGTTTTCTAATGATTTTTCAAAATAATGATAAAAAAATCTGGGTTGACATCACCTTGAAACTCCTCTCGTTTAAAGCCTGCTCTAACAGCAAATCTAGTAGAGGGTATTTTTTTTTTTGTTATCATGCAAGTTTCAATTTAAATTGTGCCATAGGCATTACTGGCTTTAGTGTGAAATAGTTCCTTTAAACAGGTATGATTCAAAGGGAAAAAGAATTCTCAGGTATTTACTTGTTTAAGCTGGCTGATCAAATCAATTCTGGTATGTTAATGCCTCCAAAAGCTTTCATGTTACCTCTGTTACTTCAGAAATATTTTCACTAGTAATGATATTTGCACACTAGCAAATATCTGCCAGAATTGTATTTTATGGCAAAAGTATTTCTGAATTCACACTATAGGACCAAAGTTACCAGGCACTACCTTTTTAATGAAACACTTTTTTTTTTTCTTTCCCACAAGTTTCTTAAAGATTATTTTTGCATGCTTAGTAGAGAAGATAAGCATTGTAGCCTGTCTTCACAACAGAAACTGTGACAGTGCCTGTAGGACAGAGACACCTTGCAGGAAGAACAGCTTACTAGGCCTTTATCACTAACCCTAAAATCATTTGATGTGGCTTGAATAACTGCCGATGCTAGAGGGAGAACAGATTCCTCTCTTCCCTTCTTCATCTTTCCTTGAAATAAGAAGACAATGGGCGACTGAAAGTGAAGAAAATGGCCAAGGACTCTGTAGGTTCCAAAGGTCAGGTTTGCATCTGAGGCTGTTGTGGCAAAGCTGCTGGTCCTACAGAACTTCAGTTATGAATATTTCAGCATGGTGGATTGCTTAAAAGAAACTGACATGGGAAAAAAAGCCATATCAATGAATTATTCTTCTGCATCTCTTTTTTTTTGTATCCATACGCAGTAATCTTGAAATGGCTGGAGTGTACCAGGAATGCATCTCTTTGGAAGCCTGAGAAGTCTCATACCATCTCAACTGCTTTTGTGTGTTGCTGAGCTACTGGCTCCACGTATCCCTCAGCCACCTGCATCATGGGAGACATAGTGATTGAAAATCCACATATTTGCAGGGGTTTTCTGCTCTTTGTTCTTCCTGTGTGAAACTTCATGGCTAGGATGAATGAGAATAGTGGCTGTTTGATTTGGTCAGGACACATATGCCTGCATCCTTGCACCTTGCATGTATTTCATTAATAGAAAAGGGCTAGCATTTATTGCAAATGTGCATAGAATGGGTTTATACATATGCAATTCAAACAGATTTGTCTCATAAGTCTCTAATTGCTATTATAACCAGTCAGTAACTATTCTGCTGATGCATTGGAGTCAAAATAAAGAAAAACTGGCTACAGAATCAATGATTGATTTCAAGGAACAAGCTTGAAAAAACTCCAAACTGTTCACTGAAAGTCAAATCAGAAAACACTTGCACTTGAGCCACAGGGCTTTGAGTCTATAATAATAATTATTTATTTATTATTTTAACTTGCTTGAAGCTCACTGAGCTGCTTTAGGTTTATGCTGATATAAACTTTCAAGTAGTTACCTTCACTGTCCAGGTTAATTTAAAATCCTTCTTTGTCTATGTTGATACTATTCACATGAAAGATAATCTGAAAGTACTCATGTACTGTTTCTGCCATATGCTTTTATTAAAATGTTTCAGTTACATCATTTGTTGTGCCACCTTATCTGGTCAGACACACCTCATTGGATCGCCTTTTTCTAACGCTGTGGATTTTCCTATCCAAGCTGCCGGCTTTTCCATTTCGTCGGCACTCTTGATAGCGAGTCCTGTCCTGTGCGCGGGGGCAGCTTCAGGCAGGCTGGCCAGCCGGGAAAGGCAGGCTGGCCCGGACACGCGCGGATGCGTGGCACAGGGATGCTGCTTTCGGTGCCGGCAGTGTCCCGAGACACAGCGCCTGCGGGGTCCCCGCTCGGGTGCACATCCGTGACCCATCTTTCCCATTCTTTCTGTACACGTGCCCCCGACGGCAGCTGGTCAATAGGGCTGGATACAGCCCCGGCACCTCCCCTAGGACAGGCTGAGGGCGAGACGACCCTCTCGGCTGCGGGGTGGTCAGGAGGCGGTGCCGGGCCGCTGCCGGGAGCCCTCCCGCGCCCTCCGCCGCCGCT
>WBMY01000379.1:21818-50248 GCA_013397315.1 Donacobius atricapilla | reverse complement strand
CCGGGGATGGTTCCCCCCCCCGGGGATGGTTCCCCCCCCGGGGATGGCGCCCCCCGGGGATGGTGCCCCCCCCGGGATGGCGCCCTCCGGGATGATGCCCCCCGGCTCGCCCTCGCCGGGGCGGGGGGCAGCGGCGGGGCCGTTCTTTGCGGTCTCTCTGGGGACATCCCCCCTAGCCCGGTGGCGGAGGCAGCTGCGCCTTGGCGAAGCAGACGGAGCGTTCGTGTGGGGGTCCCCGAGCCCAGCCCCCCGGGGTTCCCGCAGGGGGCCGGGGTAGGCGCCGTTGTCACCGTCACCTGCGGGCAGTAATGGCTTTAGTTTTGTGTTGGGTTAGCACCGGCTGCCCGTGTGTAGTGCCGCGGAATTCCACTGCTTTCAACATTTCAGCACTGTTACATTTTTCTGGGCTGCACCAATCATCCGAATTTAGTGTGATCATACCCTGCCAAAGTGACACGTTGTGGAAAAAACATCCAACAACCTGTTAGTTAGTGGTAATGTTAAATTCCTGTCATTCAAGCAAGACGTGAGGCTCTTACTATGGTGAGTTTAGGTCAAAATAGATTTTTTAATTCCTTGAAATTAAGAAACTCAGAAAATTTGTTTCTCCAACTAATGAAAAAAGCGCATACTCACACTTAGCAGTGCATAACATACAGAGATAGCTATTTGCAATTTGGGGTTTAATAGCTTCAAACTGTTCCCTGTTGCACAGTTTTACAGGAAAAGGTGGAAATAGGGATGTTTGCCTAGAACCTTTCCCCATAAAAAGTCGGATTGGGCCATTTATCTGAAAATTTCAGATTACCCCTACAATTCAGTATTTTCACATCTGCCAGTCTGCCTGGGTTTATTTATCTCTTGCATGAGCACATATGCAGAAATACATAGGTATGGGGGTTTTCAGTGCAGGTATGTTGAAACATATTTAGAGCAGGTTTATAGTTGATATCTGTCTTTTTACTGTATCAGCCCTATTACTTGTCTTGATTTAATTAGCAACTCCATTTTGAATTTGAAATGCATGGCAATTGCAGTCTAAGATAGCCATCTTAACAGTAAGAAATTGCATTAGGAAAATGTTTATTGCATCAACAAAATTGCAATTGGAATTAAAAGCAGCAAATTTAATTTTTAGTTGAAAGCAAGCAAATTTTAATTTAAAACTTAAAACTTGTAAAATATTTGAATCCCTGCTATAATTATCTCTTTTTTTTCTTTCCCTTCTCTTTGCAGATGTGAGTCAGGTCAGTATAATTTTTTTATCTAATATGTAACGTTCCAATTAACAAGCTAGGCTTCCCTTCTTGTGGCAGTATTATTTTCTAACATTCATTCCCGAGATGGTCGTGGAAGAGGGGTGATTAAATCCTGAAGGCACTGCCTGGAAAGGTACCCACCCCAATTTCACAAGTGGGACGGCCTTTTTAAGAGACTGCCTTCATAGGTGTAGAGACCATGAGGAGAAAGTAACGGAGCAGTGCTGTTTGGACATTATACCTGGCAGTTTGGATTGGAGATGACTCTGCTGTAAAGCCAGATTTACAGTCTAAATTTCATTGCACATTAGGATTATGAAGGAGCTCAGGTGTGACTTTTTTTTTTTAAATTCAAATATTTTAGGCTGTAATAGCTATAAAATTATCAGTCTTCAACACAACGTTATAATATAGTTATATGCATCTCTGCTATATATAGCCTCCTAGCCTTCAAAGTAATTTTAAATCATAGGTCATAGTTAAATATAGGGGACCGAGAAAAAGTATAGTTATGTAAGAAAGTGAGTCTAAGTTTATGCATTAATTTAGTTTAAAATACTGTCAGAAATTGTAACTTTTCTTTTTAATTCTCGTCCTTATTTTTTCCAGGCACCTGCAGGGCGCAAGGTAAGCATTTTTATTTTTCTTGTGTGGAAATGAAGATGATATCAGGGAGTCTTTTTGCCAATTAATATTTTGTTGAATTTTGGATGAAAGGAAAATTGACTACATCGCTTCTTTTCAGTGTTCTCTGAAAATAGCAGTAGTGCTGAGATGAATAGGTAGGAAGAAAGGAGGGAATGATCAATGCCGCATTTTAACACCAGAGTAAATTCAAATATTGAATTAAAGATGTTTTACCTGTGAGCAGAACTAAACCTACCAAGACCTAAATGACATCAAAGTGTCATTCTTACTTAAACAGAGTTCCTTTGTAAAGATTTAGGTGGATGGAATTATAGAGCAATATCCATGCAGGTCTAAAAGGTTAGATCAATTCGGTATTATTTCTAAAAGTTACTACGGTTAAATTAAAACTAGTTATTTGGTAGAAACGAACTCCAATTTTGCAAGTAGTTCTGTGGTCTGTGAAGTGACTCTTTTAATTCATACAAGAGTGGCAGTAGCTAATCTATTTGCAGTAGATTATTGTGGACAAAAATACACTGTCTCTGGAAAATAGCTGTTGGACCTATATATGCAGGTTTCTTTTCCTTTTTAATATACACTAATTTTTGTTAATGTATCTGTTTCCCTGTATTGTCCTGGAAAGTTTCCACAGTAACTCATTGAGTGTTATTTTCTTCTGGCAGGGCCCTAGAGGAGACAAAGGGCCACCGGGAGAAAGGGTAAGGAATAAGATTGACATTTACTTGTGACCTTCGAAACAGTAGTTGTTGGAAAACCACTAGGAAAAAACTAAGCATTGCTGTGAGATTAAATGATTGTACCCATAGAAGCTTGCATGTACAATTTCATTAAAAAAAGAAACAAACTTACCTATGTACCAAACTCAGCCTAGTTATGGTCATTGTGCCTGAACAGATGTGGTTGAGATCATAGGGCAGCCTAGCTCTTCAAGTGATGATTTGAAAAATGTTTTTCCAGCTGCTCACAGTGGAAATAACGCATAGAAGTGCAGAGGGAAAGGTTTACATGTAAAGATGTAATCTTAGAATAATATGATGTATGGGTTCTCTATGTAAAACCTGAATAAACTAAGGCAGTTTTGAAGATAATTTGTTACCTATGCTTCCGAAAATATTTTGGAAAGGCTCTTTTTTTGGCATCTGAGCATTTGTTACCTACCTTCTGCTAGTCAAATTGGATGTTATACTGCTGAAGGCTCTATTGTAAAAGTAACCATAAATAAGGACAGTTGAATAATTTAATTGTAATGTTCATTCATATTGCTGATATCTGCTTTTCTGGTCTGCTTCTGCATCGTTGCTTCTTTTTGTAAAGTTGTATTCTGAGCGTCACATTCTTATCTGGGTTATGTGTAGTTATGTGTCTTTTTTTCTTTTCTCTGAAAATGAAAACGCTATAGTATTGATGAGGGAGCTCTTGAAGATTTCTGAAATGATAGTATGCTGGCAAATGTAATGGAAACTATTAGGAAGACTGACAGTGTGGTCAGCTGAATATTTGTTTTAGGCTGCCACTAACTGAATTTGTTTAATGAAATTAAATGCTTTTTTGTTCTGAAGGCAACAAGCCTAATTCTGCTCCTTTAGAAATCCATTTATTGAGGATTTCTTAAAGTATTGAACTGGGTAAAAAAAACCTCAACACATTAAATACCTCACATCAATTGCCATGATGCCAAAACTTGACCAGCTTTGTGTACTGAGGATGAAAGAATGTAAGGATAAATGTTACTGAACACAGGTAATTTCTGTGAAGTTCTGAGAGTGGTAGCAGACAGATGGTATCAAAAATCGGTAGAAGAGCACTGATACATTTTAATTGGATTTGCAATTATACCAGCAAATTGTTTATACTGATTAAAAACTGACGTTGGACTTACTCTGGATCCATGTTAACTCATATCAGTTGGGCAGCCCAAGGATCAGGGCTTTTCTAATCCTTGGCTGGTCAAATTTTAGGCTCTCATTAACAAGATCTGCCAGGCTGTGTGGGTCTACATGGTTCACTTGGGGTTTGAATGTCCAAAGTTTGTCGCTTAAGATGAAACTTCCCAATTTGGGTGTTATGCCTTAGTAGCATAAATCAAATATTGCCCCCATAAATCTTCTCAAATACGAAGCTCCAGTACGTGCCTGAAACAAGGTGTAGCAAGGTAACAAAATCAGACTGTTCTCTCAAGCATTTATTGAAACTATTTATTGAAATATATAGCACTGCTGTAGGGTGTGCTGTGGGTGGCTGGTTGTTACTGAAGTTACCACGTCAGAGATTTCTTCAGCCACTTCTAATTTTCACTGTATAATTTTCTTTTTAACACTAGGGTCCACAAGGTCCACCAGGCAGAGATGGTGAAGATGGTCCTCGAGGTCCTCCAGGGCCCCCTGGACCTCCAGGTCTTGGCGGAGTAAGGCATCCAAACTTTCTATTACCAGAACTCATAAGCTGTGCTTTGTGACCAAGATGAAATTTATATCTGCTGGAAAACATTGTTGTTGAATTGAAGAGTGGAAGAAACATTCTCTTGTGAGCCATAAGAAATTGATGGTCCCAGTTCTAATGAAACCCTCTTTGGGATGTACATATTCCATGGAAAATTTGGATTCTGTATTCAACAGGGACTTAGGAAGAAGAGCAAATCAACTCTGTTATTTAGCATTAAATTTACACAGCAATAATGTTTATGGGTTAGACGTAAACTAAACTAAACCAGTCCTGTTAAGTAGATAGGGAAAAGAAACCTTTTTGCTTGGATTCAGGAGACAGCAACTGTATTGGAATAAGCCTAGAAGATGACTGACTGCTTAAGCTAAAAATCAATAAAAAGTGCTATAGAATTCTAGAGTATTGTCCTTTAGGAATTTTTCTTTTTATCTGTATTCATACTGCAGAACTGTAAATGGGCTGTTGCGTACACACTTTGTGCACCAGTGTCCATCATGTATTCTCTGCAGAATGCTGAATTTAACTTTTTGCTGGACATTAGCTTGCACAGGGAGCATGAAGACATAGCCAGTGTTGTATTGATCAAGTTTTCAAAGTCCTTCTGCATGGATGAATACTCTCTTGACTTCAGTGTGAATAGCAACTCTTTATTTTGCTAGTGGCAAATATCAAAATCCTTTCATTTTTTTTTTTATTTTAATATGTTAATTAAGCAAGAAAAGGGGGTTTGATTGTGTTGTAGAGAACTATTTTCTATTTTGATAAAATATCAAAAATCCATTGCAGTGTTTCTGAGGCTGCATGCTCCTCAGATGTTTCTGAAATGGAAAGGCCCACCTCATGCAATAGCTACTGAGGGGCTGGTGCATGAATTTTACTTATGCAGATTTTTTCACTGCTTTGCTTAACTTCCCTCATTGGAAATTAGGCAGAATAATTTGAGAGTTTCAAGGAAGTTTTCACTTTTAAATGAGCACTGAGTTTACAGTCCTAATTTTCAGTTCATACTACTGAATGCCTCTTTGTCACTTCTGCAGAGATATTTGGGTTTGAAAGGGCCTTCCCAGTTAAATCAAGTCTTTTTGGAAACAAATGAATAGAAATGTATTTATAGTAGGACTATATTTAATGAGTTATATGTATGCTTCTTTAACAAAAAAAAAAGTAACAAATACTTTATATATAGCAAGTATAACAAATCAGATGATATTTAGATACAGAATGTTGGTTAAAAATCGTTTTTAAAATGAAGTTTTCAGTATTTTGATTTCAACCTTTTTATTATCTACAGAACTTCGCTGCTCAGTATGATCCATCTAAAGCAGCAGATTTTGGCCCAGGACCTATGGTAGGTATATGACACAGCACTTGATAACTGACATGAATAATGTGTTTGGGATTTTCCTTTAACTCTAATTCAGCTCCATTAATGAAAAAAACAGTGTTAAAATTAGTGGTTTGATCCTATATTGACTCAGACCACTCAGACTGATCCTTCAATATAGGTGATGCTAAGTGTTTTAAATAGTCTGAGGACTTGAAATATGGTCTTGGATCTGTATATTTATCTTGAATATAGCACTGCTGGGTCTTGTGCCTTAACTCTCTTCGTTGACCACACTTTTATGAGTCAGTGAATCTCATAATCTGATGTAAAATAACACATGTATTTTGATATAGTGTTACTTTACCCATATTGAGAGAGAGGATCGTGGTTTAGGAATAAGATTAACTGTAAAGCTGCTCTCTAAAGCAGACACAGGCCTAAAAAGTAACTCAGCATCTTGGCTCCAATTGGTGATGATTTTTCCTCCATGGCTGTACAACTCTTTTGATATCCTTGGATTGCACAGAGTTTTTAGGAAATTGGCTACCGTATTTGATTCTCAACATCCGAATGTTAGTACTTGGTACTGTAAGGCTGTTCTGAGGAGGACTCTTTATAGCTCACTGTATACTATGTACAAGTGGAATTTAAGGGGTCTATTGCCACTCCATTTGAATTTCTAGCCCTTCCTTATGTTAACAAATATTTTCAGTATACATCTATAGCAGAATATGGGTTAAATTCACCGCACACACTGATATCACAGACAGTGCATTTGATGGGTGAGCAGCAGAATGAAGCATGACCAGGATTACTCTGGGTCAAGTGCTTGTCCTCACTTTCAAAAATACTCTAATAATAAATGGATTTTGGAAAATACTTTGGCATCCATTTAGTTATGAAATATAGGAAAATAGGAGTACCTTTAAGCAATTTCAGCCCTCAGTGTCTGATGATTAATCAGAAAACATAGATGAGGATTTATTTGAGGTGTCACCATTTCTATGTTCCTATTTTTGAGTCAGTTAAGTTCATTTGACAGAAACAGCAGCAGAATCTACCTATTGTGAGGAAGTTTTAAGTTTCATAAATAATACATAAGAGATTGGGAAGGTAAAAAAAGTTAGAGAATATCATTTATGAAGAAATTGACAGGGTTTATGCAGAACTTATGATTCAGACTGCCTAGAAACCATTATTTTTTCCTAGAATTACTGCGTATTTTCATATCCACAACATTGCTTTAACTTCCATGAGTAAATGTCTGTAGGTAATGTGTATTTATTCCTCCTAATAAAAGGTTTTCAGTCTTATGGGAAAGCTACATAAACCAACTGAAAAGCTGGCAGATTATTTTAATCTTGTAATGAGAAAATCTAAAATAGTTTCCAATAAAGCTTTAAAACCAATTTAAAACACAATTATTTCTGCTGAAACATCTCCTAAATCATTTGTTTGGACTATAGAAGTCTAAGTTAAAATTTCAGTTCACAATTGTTTGCTTGCTTAGTCAAACTTTAGATAACTGTTTAGAGAGAGCACCGATCTATGGAAATTTCCCTTTTAAAAGTGATTTTCTCACCCTGTGTTTTCAAGATGTATGTAAATTGTAAATAATGTCAAGGAGAGTATATTAGTGACTTATTTTGCAAGTAATATGAAAATAATTGAATCAACACCAGAAAATAATGAAATATTTAAATAGAGGTAGATGATTATTGGAAATAGATGTATACACAATACGTATAAGAGCCTTTCATACTGTGTTAGGATCGTCATCTTTAAACTCTGGACATTTCTGCGCAGGAAGGGTAGAGGGAAGAATTCAAAAAAGAATGAACCAGCTCAGTTGATGACAAGCCAGAAAATATTAAGATGAATTGTAAAGTTCACAGCCATAATGGTGCATTTCTAAACATCCCACTGGATTCTGTGCTGGTTCCTTGCCATTAGAAGATGGTTTCACTTGGACTGCCTGTGCAAATTCATGCAGACCTCTTAACTTCCTCTAATTTTGTTTGAGCATTGCACAATGGAAACTGTGATGCTAACCAATATTTTTGGACTGCCAGGAATCGATGTTATAGATGAGTTTATATAACTGTGATGTTTTTGAAAAGATCTTGTGATTTTCTTCCCTAGGGTTTAATGGGACCCAGAGGCCCACCTGGAGCATCTGGACCCCCTGTGAGTACAGTCTTCTCTCTCCTACTGACATTGACATACCTGTAAAATTACAAATTATCTTGTTTGGAAACCAGTAATATCTCCCTCATTTTCTAGGGTGCTCCTGGTTTCCAAGGTCTTCCTGGTGAGCCTGGTGAACCTGGTCAAACAGTAAGTATAGATCACATGCAGACACTGCTAGCATTAGGAAATAGCACACCAAAGTAGGCTTGTAATGCTTAGGGCTATTTCTCATGTCCATATGCATTTCTTTGAATATTTGGATACTCCTGCTTGATCCTGTTACAGA
Source organism: Donacobius atricapilla (assembly GCA_013397315.1). Lineage (NCBI taxonomy): Eukaryota > Metazoa > Chordata > Aves > Passeriformes > Mimidae > Donacobius > Donacobius atricapilla. Next base: position 42,093 of record WBMY01000379.1, on the reverse strand, counting down.
AACAGAGCTGAACACTCACATTCAGGCTCTATCCACTTGGAATCATAAAGTACGAAGTCAATTCGGCTCCAATTATGCCCCAACTTGAGTCAGAAAACAGTGGGAGAATGTATATGAAGACTGATGCTTCAAGTAATTCTCAATCTATTTCTAACAGGGTCCCCAGGGTCCTCGTGGTCCCCCTGGTCCTCCAGGAAAGGCTGGTGAAGATGTAAGTGGTTATTAAATGTTTCTTGTCTCGTTTGGGGTGGTGATTCAACTCCAACGACCAGAGTATTGTTAAGCTAAGCATTCTATTGGCCATATTTTTTACACTGTTAAATAAATGAAGCCTTGAGATAATTCTTTTATGGTATAAGAGGTGCAGTATGCTGGAAATGTACAGAAAATTGGTTAACTTCCAAAGCACTCCAAATACATTATTTAACTTCCTGACTGGGGGAGAAGAAAACTTAGAAGTTAAGAATCTCCCTGTATTTACTGGAAAAGAGAAGCCTTGCCAATGTGTTTTCATTTTTCTTAGTGGTTTGTGTTGCTATTTTATAAAAGAAGCTTTCCTTCTTAGTGCATCTTTATTGTATTTTTTAGGGTCACCCTGGCAAACCTGGAAGACCTGGTGAGAGGGGTGTTGCTGGCCCTCAGGTGTGTAGTGATCCACTGGATACAATACAAACCAGTTCACTAATCAGTGGAACCTAACAACCTTTCTGAATTTCACCCCATTAACAGTCTAATAATAGTCCTTGTATGAATTAATACAACTTCAGCCTTTACCTGCAAGGATATCATATAGTTATGTTTTTGTTTCCCTGCCCTGTTGCCACTAAAGCTAGTAATGAGTAACAAAGGTGGCATAGTGAGGGGTTACACAGGAGCAGGTAAGCAGGCACCCTGGCATAGAAAGTTAAAAAAGCTATGCTATCACATGGTAATGCATGAAATTTCCAAGATTCAGAACTGAAAAAATCAGATTGATTATTGTTAGTGTTGAAACAAGTCTGGTCCTGAGAGGTTAGGATCTGGATTCTATGCCTTACTTGAATGATAATGACCCAAATCTACTTGTTAAGTTTATTGAAAGACTTACTCATCATCTTTCCTTTTAACTGCGCTGTATAACGTGAGAGACAATCATTCATGCACTGTGTGTTTTTAGGGTGCTCGTGGTTTCCCTGGAACTCCTGGTCTGCCTGGCTTTAAGGGAATTAGGGTGAGTACATATATACTTTTGCCTGAATATTTAACATCACTCCAGCGTACTGAAAACCCCTGGAAATCCTCTGAAAGTGAAAAGTGCATGAACCTCTTTGAAGTTTTTAATATTGCCTGATATGAAAGCCTAATTATTTCTGAAAAATCAGAAGATTATATTAGGAAATAATTTTGTGTGGGACGAAGGTTTTATGTTATAAGACTAAGAGTTAGCATATAGCCATTTGGGAGAAAATATGTATCAATATTTCTTTTTCTACTCAATATAGGGACACAATGGTCTGGATGGTCAAAAGGGACAACCTGGTACTCCTGGCAGCAAGGTAAAGAGAAAATCTGAAAATGTAGGATGCATTTGTAGCTCTTCCTAGCAAAAGACATGTGAAGTCCCATCCAATCAGACTTCCATGTTGCCATTAAACATTGCTCAGCTGCAGTAATCTAGAAGTCAGTGGATCCATGTAGAAAAAATGCATGCACCTTGTCATGGGAAAACATTTCTGGGGCCTTAGTCATGAGCCCTAAATCAAGTTGTAAGCAAGTTATTGCTTTCAGTGAACAAAGGATGCAGAATTGGGCTCATAATGATTGACTATTCAGCAGCACTTCAGACTAATTTTCCTATCTCTGCTCTTCTCTGGATTGTATTCTACATTTGGGTAGGTTTTTTTAAAGCATGCTAAAATGAAAACATCTCATTTTTCTACAAAACTGTTGTGTAAGACACAGGGTCAGTGTAAGGCTTTCTGCTAAAAATTTGGATAGATGCAGTGCTTTTCTGAGTTAAGGCTATCTGATCCTCTTTTTTTCTTTATATCATCTTCATATTAGTGCACATTTGAACACTAGCCTTAAAAAAACCACCTTAAAAATATATTCTGAAATATAGTCTAGAAACATCTATGGTAAACTCTGTCTTTTAGTTTTTCCTTCTCCCATTCCACCTAATGTCAGTGTTCTTGAAAAATTCACTGTTGCATCGTTGTGTTATAGGAAATCCTGACTGATTCACAGGAGACTTGTATTTCACAGACTTCTAATATAACAATGAAAGACTCCAATACTAATTCTCCATCTTGCTTGTTTCTAAGAGCTTAACACTACTTGGTTATAGAGTTCTTAATTGTAACATAGCATTCTTCAATATCACTGCAACATGTTAACCTTCAGAAAAAGTTTAGGTGGCAAAGTCTGTCCAGTCATTGCAGATTCAAAGCAGATAAAGCACATAAAACAGCTGCTGATTGGTCTGGATTTTTAGTTGACTGTCCAGATCCAGTCTCTTAAATGTATACTACAGAGTAAATGTCAACATAAAGAAAGGGGGTAAAGAAAGCTGAGCAAGTGACACAACTTTTCAGGCCCTCCCCTTCTGAAAGGATTCCATCTGGCTGTGTTCCAGTGTATGCAGGGACAATTGCAGTCTCTGCACCCTCAGAACTTGATGTGCTTATATTGTGTAGTGTGATGCAGAAACATGGACAGTGCTGTAGCATTATGAAATGCTACAGAAAATACAGACAGTGGGATCCAGTAGCTGAAAACCTCCCTGATAGTGTTAGACTATCTGTCCAAAACATCCTTTAAGTAACTCCAGCCTCCAAACTTTCTTCTTCTTAGGGAGAGCCTGGTGCCCCTGGTGAAAATGGTACCCCAGGACAACCTGTAAGTATTCACTGCTGCTGTGGGAAATTAGAATTCGATAGATTTAGTTCACCCAGCATTTTCTTCGATATTTCTCCTTATTGACACTCCAGATACCCAGATACTCTAATGTAATAGTAACATGACTTAGCAGAGGAAAAAATCTCTATATATCTGTGTTCAATGAAAAGATATAAATGAGTTAATTTAATTTCCCTTTCAAGGGTGCTCGTGGTCTCCCTGGTGAGAGAGGAAGAGTAGGTGCCCCTGGACCAGCTGTAAGTAGCTTTCCATCTGTCTGTCATCACGAACCAGCCACTTACTGTGGCTCCCTCTGATATTCCATTCTCTTTTCAAACTATTTATCATGTTCTTTCCTCACAGGGTGCTCGTGGAAGTGATGGCAGCGCTGGCCCCACTGGACCTGCTGTAAGTTTCAGTCTTGCTTTTTGACAGTCTGGTTCCATTAAGCTTTGTGCTTCTCTTCCTCTGTTTTTAGAGGATTTCTTGGGCTTTTAAGAAGTTGATTTTGTTGATGTTTTTAACATAGTTCTTTGTTGCTTATCAGACCATCGCAAAGAGAATTAGCAAAGCATAAACCCTTTGCAGACAATATAATGAGAGCCTCAGGATTTCTATTAAACATATCCATATCAAAGGAATCAAATATTCTCTTGTTTGCACTGGTGATTTCATGAGAAGGTCTTCCAGCATGTCTCATTGAGAAATACCCAGTGCACAGAATTCTCATTTCCAACAGTCTAACAGAATAATTCTCATCCAAAAGCTAAAGAGACATTCCATTTTTTAACAGATACATACCATGCACGTGTTACAGATGGCTATAATTATATACATCCTGTAAATTACATATGCAAAACAGGACATAACTTTGCACCTATCAGCCTAACAGGCACTAGCCTTTTTCATTCACCACTGATACCTGAGTTGTGAGCTTGTGTGAAAGGCCAGCAAGATTCAACTGTCCTGATCTATCTTGTAAACAGTAATTATTCTAATTAGAGCTAATCCAATGCAGATTTGTCTGTGTAAAAGGAGTTAGTGTTGCCATAATTTACGCCTGACTTCAGTAAACCTCATTTATCTCAGCCACATAAATATGAGTAGAAGGATATAGTTTTGAAACTGTAAAACAAATCTGGAATACACCAGAACAATAGTAATAACAGTTAATAGGTTTTTTTCTTTCTACCTTCAAAAAATTGAGTCTATGATGAAGCTGTACTTGGTTCTGGTTTGCCAAAGTCAGTTTTAATGCCCTTCATCACTTCATACACCTGTTGTGCTTTAACAGAGTAGAATGTGAGCATGGCTGTGAATTTCTCTCATAAGTTCTCCCATGTGGAGTATTTAAACTATGTGTGATTAGGCAGTTAAATTGCAGGCAAATAAAAATCTTATGGCTAAGATCTGAACTAGTAGAACCAGAACATTTTAGCTGAAGACATTTTGAATGAAGGCAGTTGAGTTGCTATAGGAAAAATGTTCTGAAGCTGCTGATTGCATAGGTTGTTATTCACAATTGCAAATAACAGTGTTGCATTGTGTCCCAGTGCCTTTCCCAGGCTGAAGCTATTTTTCACATACTTCGGTTACGATATCTTAATATTCTGCAAAAGTCATTAACACTCATTTTTTAAAAACTCAAACAGAAATAATGTTTTATCCTTCTTTCCACTTGAAATTTAAAATGTAAAAAATTCATTGCAATGAAAATTCTGGAAGTTTATTCTTTCAAACGTATCTTAAAGGGCATTTGGTCTTTTTTTTTTTGCCTATGGAAAACTAGTGACAATTCCAGGTACCCCCTTCATAACACAGTAGGTTATAAAATGTCTGAAGGCAATTCCTCTTTGTCATACCAGCTGACATGTTTTATTACCTTGGATTTGTGAGGCAGTTTTATTGTAAGTATTTGTAACTGAAAGATGTTAGCTCACAAAATAGTATATGTGGATTCCCAATATCAATTAATGAGTTGGATTTTTAATTAATAATTGAAGAAAAAACTATCCCTTGTTATTTGTATGCCTTAAAAAATTAAGGCTATGGATCCATCAGTGTATCTTCTCTTGTAATGTCTTGTATGCTGGAACTTTGTCCCAGTGTAGTTATAAATCTCACAGCAAAAGGTAAACATAGTAGAATCAGTCATCTTGCCTTGCAGATACCTGCCTCTGCTCATCCTCTGTTTGTTCTTTCTCAGGTGTTTGGCCTCAAGGCAAGGTTTTACCAATTCTTGCTTAATTTGCAGTGCAAATGTTGTTTAAGCATTGACCTGGCTCTTAATCATTTATAGTGAACCAAATCTGTCATTTTGGATCTACAAAAGGCAACTAATATACTGAGGTGGTAATGTGTGGAATAAGTAAATGTGCATTTTTTTAATCTGTTTACTTCAACAGGCAAGATGTTTCTGTTGTCACTGAATAACTTTACACAACTGCTTCCCTTTCATTTCCCAGGGCCCTATTGGTGCTGCTGGTCCTCCAGGCTTCCCAGGTGCTCCTGGTGCTAAGGTATGAACATCTGCTTCATGGTGGTACATTTGATAGTGAAGATGGAATGTACTAACCAGAGTTTCTAGACAGCAAAAAAGACCCTCACCCTCTATGAACTAAGAGTGCTTTCTTATTAGTTACTCTAGGGATTCATCCTCATCCTGATCTGTATTTGGAGAACATCAGATATGAATGCTAATTTAAAATACAGCACTTAACTTCACAGCTGAAAATCGATGCTGGGGAGGTTCAGGAGCACATGTAACCCTTTACTGCTTCCTATGTGGTGCACTTAGATGCAGCTTCCAAGGGTGACATGAATCATGATAAGTAAGCAGACCAGCAGTTAACATCACTTTACAGAAATAGTGGGGGATGAAGAGGCTGCATTTGAGTACTGGGCTACTTCCAGTCTAAGTCCTTGAAATTGCAATGCAGAAATTGCATTAAAATGTTTCAGGTTGAGGTCAGTACGATTTTGCTCTTGCAGACTCTAATTTAAATTATTCACTTTATTGCTCAAATCTTACTATTTTTTACCTGGGTAAGAGCCTCAATATTTTGAGTGTCCAAGGAAGGACAGAGAATTTGAGGAAAGAGTATTGCATATACTTCATTTACAGATTTTGCTGACCATTTGCCACAAAATCCATGTCATTCTGTGTATCAGACAACTTCATACACTTTTAGAAGAAAAAAAGTATTGTTTTCTAGACCCTTTAATTTTAACTGCAGTGAAGATGAGAAAAAATTGAGTTCCCATTCTGGTTATTCTTTTCAAAAGGCAAGACCATTAAGTCTTCTTTAATGCAGATGTAAGCGTGGTGATAGGATATAGTTTCAAAAGAGAAAACTGTCTACATATCCAGGGTGAACTCTGACTGAAATGCTGAAGAGAACTAGTCATTATAATCAGATTCTTGTAGTCAACTTAGGGAATACAACCTTCTGAAAATGAAAGCAAGAACCTTTTTTTTGGTCATTTACTCCATTGCAAACACCATCATGGCACCCTGATCAGGCATAATTTTGCATTTTGCATCTATGCAAATGGCATCTGAAAGTGCAAGATAATGGCCAATTAGGTCTCATGTACTGTGGCACCTCTGGCCAGTTCTGGAGGCACATGGGTGTGAATGAGACTGAAATTCTAATTCTGATTTTTTTGGTCAACCTTCTGGGTAAGCATCTCTTTTTCCTGTCATAGCCATTACCTTAAATGGAGCCTAACTAGACATCCCAACTTGAGTGCCTTTAAAATCCATTAAAAATTCTCAGCTGCTTGGTTTCCTGGCCTCTGAAGAGGGAATAGACAAATATGATTATCTTCATGCCACATTGATACAGGATTGCTTCACTGTTGCCCTAACATGGTGTACACTCATAGAAGGTTCTGTCATTCTCTCCAACAGGGTGAAATTGGACCTGCTGGTAATGTTGGTCCTAGTGGTCCTGCTGGCCCAAGAGGAGAGATTGGACTTCCTGGTTCTAGTGGTCCTGTTGGCCCTCCAGTGAGTAATTTGCCAGGTTTTACCTGTTGTCAGATGTAGGCACTTTTGATTCTGAATTAACCAGTATTGTTACCTTTTTTGACAGGGCAACCCTGGTGCTAATGGTCTCCCAGGGGCTAAAGGTGCAGCTGTAAGTACAACTACAGTCACTCGCGCTTGCTCTAAAAAAACCCATTCAGTTAATACAACAGAAGAGACAATGGGTTCACAATACCATTTTCCCCCTCTGTTGGACAGGGTCTTCCTGGTGTTGCTGGTGCTCCTGGGCTGCCTGGTCCCCGTGGTATTCTTGGTCCTCCTGGCCCTGCTGGTCCTAGTGGTGCTAGAGGACTTGTTGTAAGTGACCTCCTGTATTGCATGTATTTGAAAACGGGACACAGTGTCCACAGTTGTAAAATATCTCCTCTGGATACTGTTTTTGTTAGAGTGCAGCCATTTTTTCTTGATGCCCTATAATTGAACATTGTAGTTAGTTTCTGTGTCTCATTACTTGCTTTAGATGCTGAGACTGAAAAGATTCACTTTGCACTCCCTGTGAGTGCAAGGAGTAGTTGGACTTAATGATCCTTGTGGGTCCCTTCCAATGCAGAATATTATGTGACTGTGAAACTCTGTCCATTGTTGATAGCACTGAGCAAGATGTGGCAGCAATTTCACAACTAGGCCCTCAGTGGGTATCCTTAGTAGAGGAACCAGCCCTAAATGTGTCATTGTTCAATACTGTCATTTCTAAGCATCTTTAGCATGTTTGGGTTTGTGCCTTTTAAGTCAAAAAGACAGTCAAGTTCATTGACCATTTTCACAATAGAGGGAGGCATTCCAATAGATGATAAAAGAATTTTTTGATTCATGAGTAAGGTCTCCAGGTAGAGGAGAGATTTTTGGAATTATGCCTAATTCTGTCATCTCTTTTTGTTTCGGACCCTAGGGTGAACCAGGCCCCGCTGGTGCCAAGGGAGAAAGTGGTATGAAGGGTGAGCCTGTAAGTATGGCAAAATGTGAAGGCTTTTTCAAACAAAAGCCTCATAAGATCTGCAACATGGCATCTGATACCTTCTTTTTCCCTGTTTGTCCAAAATAGGGTGCTGCTGGACCTGCTGGCCCTCCTGGCCCTAGTGGTGAGGAAGGCAAGAGAGGAAGCCCTGGTGAACCTGGCTCTGCTGGTCCCCCAGGCCCTGCTGGTCTGAGAGTACGTTTTCTTTTCGTGTTCCAGAAGTAGAAGCAAAAAGGAAAGTGTAAATCAATCTAGAGTCCCACATGCAAATTAAATAATTATGAGAAATTAAATTTACATTAATTCACGTTTCAGTTACAATTTTCTATTATGAGCCTTTTGATTAATTGGGACCAAATCCATTTTTACTTTGCATTAATGCTTATTTACTATCTTATCCCTGAAGTATTTAGAGATTGCTTTGATTTATCCACTGTGTAATATTTAGTGAATTATCTTTTGATTACTCTTAAAAGTTTGTGATGGGATTTAGAATAGACAGTGGGCTCACTCATAATGGGGGGGGGAAAGCTTTCAATTCAGTGTTTTCAAGGATGCCTGGTAAAATTTCAGTGGGTGAGAAAGCCACTCCATGAACTTCAGGAGGCATGTAGCTTCATGAAGGAAAAGGATCCACAAGAAAATAATAAGAAAAAAGACAGTACTTCCCCCAGACTTTTTTTTTTTCTTTTTTTTTTTTTTTCAGAGATAAACAATTTAGAGTCAGTAACTCTCTACAGGGAATGTGGAACTGTGTGGGCCAGGTTGTGGGGTCCTAGCTGCTGGCTAGAGCCACTATTAGTTACAACGAACATTGAAAATGATACAAACATTAGAATTTAAACAAATCTACAAGAAGTGAGAAAGATTTCTTTTGCAATACCTGTTTACACTGAGGTGTGTGTGCTTAAAGCTGCACTTACCTCAAATTCAGCAGACTTGCTTGGAAGGCTGAAATCTAGTAGGCACTATACAACTCACAGGAACAGATTTATTTCTTTCCCACTCTTGATTTGTTTGGTGTTGACTTGCAGGGTGTACCTGGATCTCGTGGGCTCCCTGGAGCTGATGGCAGAGCTGGTGTTATGGTAAGACTTCTGTCTGGGTCACTATTTCTGAACCACCTTTTATGTATGGATGTGTGATGCTTTTTGCTACCTCTGCCTAATTTTCTTTCTTTCTTTTGGTAGGGACCTGCTGGTAACCGTGGTGCTAGTGGTCCTGTTGGTGCCAAGGGTCCTAATGGTGATGCTGGCCGTCCTGGTGAGCCTGGTCTTATGGGTCCAAGAGTAAGTTCGAACTCTGTGGATTAAGTTTGAACTACATAGAAAAAAAATTACTTACAATTAATGGACAAAATTATTCAGAAATCCAACTGCAAAAATCCAGTATGTGTTAACCACATTTAGGGCACTTCCGCCACTCAACTAAAAAAAAAAAAAATCAGGAAGCATCCCAATGTTTATTGAAATTAGTTACTTTTGTTAGGGTAGCATTTGATCGCCCTGGAGTGGAGCACTGTGCTCTTGTACTGGATACTGCATTGACTTCTGTAAGGGGTTTCCACTTGTGATTATTTACAGAATGTGATCTTTATGATCACAACTGAGTGTCTGTGTGTTCTCTTTAATGAACTCAAAGGAAAGCAGACCCTACTAAAATCATGTGAAATGGCTGATCTCAATTATTTCTTTTTTATTTTGCAAATGATTTCTCTGAAAACAGCCATTCACTTTTAGTGGTGTTGGCTGCAGTCAGATTATGTTCATCTCATTACATTTATATTCCTTATTCTTTCTCTTCCTACCCTACCCTACCCTGTGAAGTGAAAGTTTGCAATGCACATATGAGTATTAGGCATCTGCAAACATTGGAACACACTATCCTCCAAAGCAGAGCCTAAATTAGTTTCTCTGAGTAAAACAGGTACTTCCCTATACTGATTTTCAACTGTCATGGGAGTACAAACCACCAAATTAACAGTCAATGTGCTTCAGGTAGAAATGTGATAGCACCTACAGTCCTGTTTAAACAGTGTACATTGATAACTTGGCACCTCTGTGTGTGTGCATGCATACATGTAGAAAAAAATGGTGGTTATGTGTTGGGTGAGTAGGTTTCCTTCTGAAAACATGAAACTTTTCCTTTCTCAGGGTCTCCCAGGTCAGCCTGGAAGCCCGGGCCCTGCTGGCAAGGAAGGTCCTGTTGTAAGTACCTTGCTTTTTATTCCGTTCCCCCATTGCATGGGAAAGAATGAAGTACAGTTGTATAAATCAGACTTCTCAGCACTGAGCTCTAGAGCAACTGAGTAAAGCCAGCAAGACTTTCTATTGCATTACTCAGAAGATCAGTATGAAGCTTTCCATTAATTTCTGCGGATCTCAGATCAGGCCTGTGTCCTGGAAGGGGAAGGAGAACAAGGGAGGGATGCATGAGCATGTGATGTATCAAGAGTGGTGAAAAGTTAAATGACATTTGCTTCCTGTCAGTACATATTTCTCCTAAAGCTCTAATTAAATTACCTCAGCTATTTAATAGTGTGATTCCTTTTTCTAGGGTTTCCCTGGAGCAGACGGTAGAGTTGGGCCAATTGGTCCAGCTGGTAATAGAGGTGAACCTGGCAACATTGGATTCCCTGGACCAAAAGGTCCCACTGTAAGTACTGTACAGAAACTTTCTATTACTATGAAAGTATTTCCAGACTAATCTGCAGGTTCCCAACTCTGACAATTATCCAACGCATCTCTGTATCCTCCTGTGCTGCTCACTGGCTGGCATCCACTTACATTCAGGAGTTTTGTTTCAAATTACTTTCCAGTTATCTAAAATATGATTAAAGAAATTAAAACGCAGTTTAATTAGCTTAGGGATATTTTTGACATTGAAGTGATTAGAATAATATATGTCTATTTTATGATTTCAGTGTGTCCATTTTATCATTTCTATAAATTCACATCTGCAGAAGTTCTGTTAAGTTTGGCTGTTAAACCAGTTCCAAAATACAGCTATTTATGGAGCACTATCCAAAGCTCACTCAACTTAAAAAATACTAGTGACTTCAGTGGAGTTCTTTACATGTCCTACATATGTCACAGATAACAATCATGTCCTGGACTTGGGTGTTGCTGTACATATACATACATGCAAACATATATTGCATAGGATACTATGTGGAGTGCCAATAAATTACGATCTCAAAACATAAAGGCATTGAGTGTTTAAAAGACATACATTTTTGAGCTAATCTAAGTGATACAAAAAGACAGATGGAGCTTGGGTATGTTTTAATTGGGGTTAAAGAACTATTACAGTAAATGTTCTGGCAGTGAGAGAATAAGTCTCTGCTTAGTAGTTTAAACTGAATCGAATATGAAGTGTTGGTTAACTTTTATATCTTTTTCTTTCAACTTCAGGGTGAACCTGGCAAACCTGGTGAAAAAGGCAATGTTGGCCTTGCTGGCCCACGGGTATGTGGATATATTTTCTTTGTCACCTACCAGAGAGCAAAAACAAGTAGATTTTCCAAACCTCTGTAATAAGATAGCGTTGGCTTGTGCAAGTATGAATACTATGAACCCCTGGGGAATGCATTCTTTTTAGCCTCATGTCAGTGGGGGCTATTACTTAAGGGATAAATGAAAACTCCCCTTCTTGGATATTACTTGGGTAATTAATCATGGGGTATTATCTCATGAAGAGGAAAAAATAGCACTCCCTCTCCTTAGTTCTTAGAGCACAGTGTATGGTTTCTAATTCATCCTGTAAATTTCCAGCTTTTTACTGATAGTTGAAACTTACCAATTCTTCCATTTAAGGGACCTAAAAAAAAAGTCTGCTGTGGGAAAAATGCTATCAGCAAGGTTTCTGTATTATGTAACTCCAAAAGAGGTTTTCTTAAGTATAAATGTACTGCAATAACCAAAACAATAATGAGAATTTAATATTTTAAGCATCTTTAGTACCTCTGACTGTGAAGTTCTTGCAAGTAAATGGTTAAGTTCAAAATACACAGTCAGAGTCTTTTGGTTTTGGCACATAATCATTTAGAGATATTACTCATGTCAAATCACAACTTTGATAATAGCTTTCTACTTGAACATATATAGGGTGCTCCTGGTCCAGAGGGAAACAATGGTGCTCAAGGTCCTCCTGGAGTCACTGTGAGTAACACGCTCCACACAAATCCAGTTTGTGATTTACTTTTCATTAATGGGACTTCCCATTTTAAAATCCACTTCTCTATATTTCATCTTCCAAATTAATCACTTGTTTTTCATTCCATCCAGGGCAACCAAGGTGGAAAGGGTGAAACAGGTCCTGCTGGCCCTCCTGGCTTCCAGGTAAGTAACTGTGTGCTCTGTTCAATCTTACCTACGGTTCCCAAAGCGTGAAGAGCTTCTGCCTCAACTGTATTTGTATTCTTATTTCTTTACACTCAGGGTTTGCCAGGTCCCTCGGGTCCCGCTGGAGAGGCTGGTAAACCAGGCGAGAGGGTGAGTGACAGACTCAGCATTCCATGGATGGGGCAGGCGTTGCATGCGGGCTGTGTCTGCAATGGCACACATGGTGAAGCAAGAGCCTGTTGACTCTATTTGCCAAAACAAAACTATCAGGGTAACACGCAAACTTTAATAGTCCCTTTTGCATTGGAACTGGTGTCGTACTTCCTTTTTCAAATTTTTGGTATAAAACAGAGAAAAGACAGTCCTTTGCTTTTTGAGCCTTAAGTAGTAATAAAGTATGCTTCTTCCTCCAGAAGACAAAGTACATGAAAATTGTTTTACTTCACATTTCTTTCAAAATCTTCAATGTTCAATCTAATCTGCACTACTCCAATTATGCTTTTGCACCTCAGCTGATTTTAGGGAATGTACAATGGCATCCAACTGAGGTGGTTCAGTAGTAATTCATGCTCTAATTCTGCACAGTTAGTGTGAGATGTAGTCTGCAAATTGTGCATCCTTTGTGTCATAATCACCTTTAACATTTATAGTTACATCTTTGTGCCTGTAAAAGAGTTTACATTGCATATACCTGAAAAAAGGGCTTGTAATATAATAACTAACTCTTCAGATGAAAAAATATCTAATATGTACCTTGAGATACTGTGCCACTGGAGGAAAAGAGGTTATTTCCATGCATGTAACAGGCTGTCTGAAAGTTTGTTTGAAACTTTTCAATATGCTGCTGCAATTTGAGAATTTCCATTTATTGGTAAGAAACAAAGTACAATTTAACCCAGTAAAACCAACTTTACAGCTGTATCTACTCTTGTAGGGTCTTCATGGTGAATTTGGTGTCCCTGGTCCTGCTGGCCCAAGAGTGAGTAATTCATTTTGAATCTGGTACAGACTGTCTTAATAATGTGTTCAATAATAATAGTAATTAGACACAGTAACTAGTAACATAGAACCTTCTTAGCCCGACCATTTCAGTTTTACTATCCCTTGCTAGGCAGCTCCTTACCTCCCCAGGACTGTCTTTGAATTAATAGTGGGCTGAATTCAGAAACTGGAATAGTCATTAGAAGGTATTGCCTCCCACTTGCCTTTAATTTTGAACTGTTAATAAACATCCTCAAAGAGCTTTGTGTGGACGCCTCCCTGCATGGCAGGAAGATCCCGTTTATGTAGAGCAAGGAGTAGTCTATAAAGGGCTCAATTAATTATTTGCTTTCCAAAACTGCCTCTAAAGAGATTGATATTTAATCTACTTCTGTTGCTTCTTCTTTTCTGACTTCCCGATGAAATGTGTCTGGTGGCAAATATTCCCATTCACTCTTATAAGTTATTTCAATCAGTTTAAACAGCACTACTGCTCCCTGTGTTTCAGTGCCCTGAGTCTGTATCAAAAACCATGTCTGCTCTAAACTCTCATTTTGCCAATGCATCCAAGGCAAGTTCCCTTTGTCATAGCAGCAGCAGTTATTTGCCTCTGCTCTAGCTTGCCCTAAGCATCACATATCCAGCCCTCAGTGTATTTCATCCAGTATTCCAAATTAGATCTTACTGATGCTTTATACACAAAAGTAACACTTCCTAAAAATACCCCACTGCTTATGCCAGATCACATTTTTCTTTTACACATCTGTGTCATATTGTTGGCTATTACTGTTCCCTTTCAGTCATTTTCACCATTGAAACCTCCATTTACAGCAGAATTTGCAGTTTTGGTGTCTAAATAAATGGCCTGGTACTTGCAGCCTTGAATTTTGTCTCTTCGCTGTGACAGCCATCTAGCAGGTTATTCACTTCTTCCTATGTAGTCTGCCAATCCTTCTTCCTGTTGACAAATGATTCCACCTTTGTGATATCTGCATATTTCTTCTTTTTCTGCCTCTCTGTAATTAACAAAATGTATGAAAAAAAATTAATTTAGGAACATTTCTATAATATAAATAATCTGTTGCATCATTAGTGCTTGCTACTGGTGTGCTTTCTCCCCTTAAGTCAGTTCTTTGACCCCATTATAGTTCTTATACAAATTCCAAATTCTCCAGCATAACTAAAAACTCAATCATACCTTATCAGATTATTTACTGATGTCCAGCTTGATCACACAGAGATAATCTGAGATATCTTTAGTAAAACTAGTGTTTCTGTCTTTGATAGATCTATTGTGCATTTAAATCTAGTTTCTGGCTACTTCCATGTCTCCAGATCCATGATTCAGAATTTATCCTTATAATGTACAAGTCACATTAGTAGGTNAATCTTCTTAAAGGTACAAAGCAATATACAGAACAGACGATTGGGGATACAGGCATCATAAAGTCACTCTAGGACAAGATGTTACCTTTATTCTCCTGTCACCAGGCATTTGCCACTGTAAAAATAACTGTTTGCCAATTTCTATCCCTTTAATTTCACTAGAATCCATTATTTGTCCTAAAGCAGAATCTCCATTTGACAGTAGAATGCCAGACACTGTCAACAGAACAAGCACAATAGCCAAAATCCATGTTCAAGAGGTATTAATATTTTAGTTGTCAGCTGTTGTCATGATGCAAAGTTTTTACTTCATTTTGATATTTTTGTGTCAAAAGCTAGAGCCAGTTCTTATGACAAGTTTAGTTAATAGCTGCACAATTCTAATTAAAGGTTTGTTCAGCTAAAATTGCATCACACTGTTGTTGCACCCGGCCAGTGCTTTCAGCACCAGAGCAGTTCAAGGAAGCACTCAGCTCAGACTGTCTCCTGTAGGGTGAGCGTGGTCCTCCTGGCGAGAGCGGTGCTGTTGGTCCTGCTGGTGCCATTGGAAGCCGTGGTCCCTCTGGCCCACCAGGCCCCGATGGTAACAAGGTATGCCTTTTCCAGTGGCCATTGCCTTACTGTTGAATTCCTGATGAACACAGTCCAAAACCTCCCTCCAAGTGGTCAAGTTCCATCCCAGCTAGTCCACACTAATATTAAATAGGTTTATGTTTAGTACCATAGATGATGGGAGGGGAAGTCAGGTTTGAATACAGGTTGTCAGCTGGGTATGCTCTTGTTCTGTTTGGAGATGGGATCTGAGATTTTGACCAAAATTCATGCTGACTTCTGTTTATACCCACACCTACTTGTACACAGGAAGCTCCTGTGTCTAGTAAGCAATATTTTCCCCCAAATATTAGGGCAATAGTAAGTGATCATCTAGCAAATGATGATGTTGGCTTGATGCTAAGTGAATCTGGGTCTTAGTTTTCTGGATTTCCATGGCTAGTCTTTCTGCAGAGTTTAGTTTGGAAATAGGACCTAAAACCTCAGGAGCCTACAGAATCAGAGTGTCACATCTAGCATCTTCACTAGCTGGAAAAGCAAAACACTTACAGTAGCTCAAGACAAAAATGTTACTATTCACATGGCTTGCAACCAAAAAGAACGGTGGGCGGAGTAGTAATGATGATTTTGTTGCAAATTGTGTGAGTGACTTGACCCTGACTTACACGATATGGTGTTGCTGCTAGGGTGAGCCTGGCAATGTTGGTGCTGCTGGTGCTCCTGGTCCTGCTGGCCCTGGTGGAATCCCAGGAGAGAGAGGTGTTGCTGGTGTTCCAGGAGGCAAGGGTGAAAAGGTAAGATAGACAACTGGCTTGTTACTGCATGCATAGGTTTGAGATGCCTAAATTTCATTAACTTGGAAAAACCTGCAGCTAACCCCAATGCAACTTCTATTTACTGTGAAACTGTATTACTCACGTAGAGTTTTTGTTGGTCCAACAGACTGACTGTCTTTTCTAAGGTGCTATGGTAAAACCTTTTAAAACACACTATGTATTGCCTTACAGATTAATGCAGAAGACCAGACTCTATTAAGAAAATAAGAAAGAGAACAAAACGCTGGTCTGATTTCTTGACTCTAGTGGTGGCCTGAAAATAACTTTTTGTTATGTGAAATGTGTGGCATTTTATGTGTCTGCCCATATGACATCATTGTTTTTAATAACTGTTTTCTTGCTTCATATAGAACATATAACATGAACACCCAGAAGAATTTTTACAGATGGATATCCCTTGAGCAAAAGAAAAGATATTTTGAGGGGGATTTATATTCATCATTTGTAACATATATGGACATGGTTTTCAATTTCTAATTCCATTCAAAATTCTTGGGACCTGGGAGAAACCAAGAAGGTTTCCCATGGCAGAAGCAGGTTTATTCTGAAAAGCATGCCAGTCCCCTTTCCAAACATTCACTTTGCAAGTTACCTACTCAGCAATGAGAAAGAAAGAAAGAATAATCAATGCTCATTTCTCCAGAAAACCTAGCATGATAAGCTTTTTGTATGATGTCTAAGTAATGAACAGATACTCAGCAAACAGCTCAAGATTTCTTTCATAGAAACTATTGTGTTCACTACCAATACAATTTTTTCCCACTGTGTGTCCCACCAGGGTGCCCCAGGTCTGAGAGGTGATATGGGTGCAACAGGAAGAGATGGTGCTCGTGTAAGTATCTTCTGGTTCTACTTGACTTTACCTTGCTACACCTCAGAACTTAAATAGTTGAGAAGGAGTTTCAGAACTTGGCATTTCCCACTGTGTTGCATTACTGCTTGTATCTACTTATTTTTGATACAAATCAATGTAATTTTGTTGCCCCTGGTCCAAAGATGATTGAATTCAGGTGGAGAGAGAGAGAGAAAAGTGATCACTTCTCATACATGCAAGCAGAGAAATTACATGCACAGAGTATTGCACAGACATTGCAGAGCTGTTCAGTGTGACAATGTCCTTTTTAATTTCATGACATCAGCCCAGACAGCTAATTTTAAAGGCAGCCTGCAAATCTACACAAAACTGTCCTTAATTTGAGATTTCAGGTGCCTTTCTTAGAATTCATACTTTGGGAAGGAAAACAATGGAATAGATTTTGTTTTATAAAATCATATATCCTTTATATTGAGAATATCTCAAAGAAAGTTAGTTACACATCTTTCTCCATGAGGAAAGAGAAAGCTTATTTAAAGTAGTTGGTCCTACTTACATTTTGTTTGAAGCAGTGTCCTGTCTCTTGGCCTATAGGGTCTCCCTGGTGCTATTGGTGCTCCTGGCCCTGCTGGTGGTGCTGGTGATCGGGTAAGTCTACTCTTGGAGTGAAAAAATGCCTTGTTGATACAATTTACACACACATGAATGTTAAAGATGAGTTCCATAAAAAACAATACCATCTTCTTAGTTTGCACCAATTCTTTAAGTTTTTCAGATTCAAGAAGCAAGGGCTGTTGGGACTGTTCAGTGAAACTTGCCATGGGACCCCAAACCTTTTTCTGAAAGGGCAGGGAAGAGGATGCACATCTGCATGGCAGTGGGTTATACCTTGAAGGGATTCTGATTCAGCCTTGGGTTGAATTTTTCCCAGCTGAGGTTAAACTCCACAATCCTACTCTCACTCTGAGCGGGAGTTTTGATACAATGATGAATAACCACACCTTAGCTCAGAATGATACTTTATGCTGTCTGAGAATCATTAGAAATCATTAATACAGGATGGATCAAAATCAGAAGCATTTTCAGTAACTGGAGACCTAAGGACATTCACTATATGTATCTGTACCACAGGAGCATTCTTGTTCTGGCTGCAGTAAGACTATTTCCCAGTGTCAAAATGTTTTGGTTTGTCTTTCAGGGAGAAGGTGGTCCTGCTGGTCCTGCTGGTCCTGCTGGTGCCCGTGGTATCCCTGTAAGTAGCAATTTCTACAATTATTCCTGTGTCAAAGACATGATGTTCAGAAAACTGCCCTTTAAAAAAACATTCCAACCACTCATCTCTTTTCTGTTCTCTCTTTAGGGTGAACGCGGTGAGCCTGGTCCTGTCGGTCCCAATGGATTTGCTGGACCCCCTGTGAGTTTTGTTTGCACTTTCCTCATATTGATGGCATAACCTTCCTCTATTTCCTCTGCAAGGTTTTCAGTTCCTCATTTTGTCTGTTTGTCTGCCCACAGGGTGCAGCTGGTCAGCCTGGTGCTAAAGGCGAGCGTGGGCCCAGAGGACCTAAGGGTGAAGTTGGACCAGCAGGAGCCATTGGCCCAATCGGTGCTTCTGGACCACCAGTAAGTGAATTGTGTCTTTGTGAAATGCACTGCTCTCAACTGTGCCATGCAAGCAATACATTAGCCTGAAAGCCTTGATTCAGAAAAGATAATGAACAAAAGAAACAGTACTTCAGACTAGGCTGTGAGAAAAGTTACCATGCTGATTTTCACACATTATGTAAATTTTATCAATCTGGGCTCCGATTGTGAGTCTGGAACTGAAATGAAGAGAAAATAATAACTAATTTTCAGCTTGCTCTGAAGATCAGCAAAATCACTCTGTCTTGGACCATTCAGGGAGTGATTGTGGGTAAGTCCTGAGCTGAGGACATTGACACTTTTCTCTCAAAGACAGGATGTGCTGTCACAGTCTGATTTTCATACTCAGTCATCCAGAAGCATGTGTGCAAATTTGTCCATGCACCCATTTGCATGTAGGCTTTTCATGTGCTGACACCTTTATGGCCCAAAGTTGTGTACTGCTTCGCATGCACATTATTGGGGAATTGGTTGAAATATACTCCAAATATTATGAAGTGCTGCAGGATGAGGTGGCTTGGGTTACTTATTGTATGATTTTAATAGACCAATACTAGGCTCTTGCGCTGTGTGGCTGTATGAGTCACACAGTGCAAACAGAGGACTTGATGATTTTGCCCTGCTTTCACGTTTTGACTTCTGGATTTGTTTAGATGCATGTAACATTTACATGGAAATTAATCTGAATCATAAATGCCTTATGCAACTTTTCTCAGGCCTTATGACACCAATTTAAAATGTCTGTGAGAATTGAATACTCTATCATCAGGATAGGCAGCATGGTTTTGGGCCCAGTTCTCCTCCTGCTGGTGTAAAAATCACCCTTAGCTTTCACAATAATGAGACTGAGTCCTTATTCTAAATAGGGAGCATTAATTGTCTTTACTTGATCCATCTCTCTTTCTCAATCCTTCCTATTTAGGGTCCTGCTGGTGCTGCTGGTCCTGCTGGCCCTCGTGGTGATGCTGGTCCTCCTGTAAGTCTTCAGGCTTTTAGTGCTGACATTATTGCTTTTCATGAAGTTATTGTTTCCTTTAAACATAATCTCTATTTTCAAATTTGTTTATAGGGCATGACTGGTTTCCCTGGTGCTGCTGGAAGAGTTGGTCCTCCTGGCCCTGCTGTGAGTAACTAATGAAGAATTCTAATGGGTGATAAGTCAGAATTTGCTTTGCTTAGGGATAATCCTAACTTTTGTTTAATTGATGCAAATCATAATTGCACTGGAATAACCTCAGTTCCTTATAGAATAGGATGAGAAAAAAAATCTAACTGTTCAAACTCCCAGAGTACAATCTATGCATTTAATTTGTGAGTTTTTATAATCCATCAAGCATCCCTATGCCTCTTGAAGTACCCAACCGTTTCCAATAATCTCTGTTTATTTGCTTTTGTTCAAATCAGTGGCTATGCAATTATTCATGATGGAGTGGAATAAGAAGGTCATGTCCAATCTGCAGAAGAACGTTAAGGTTCTCATACATTTTTCTTAAGTACCCGCAGTTCTAGCCTGTCTTGAGGAGGACAAACTCACTGTGTTTTGGAATGTGAATCATTTTTATTTTTCAGCAAGGAATTCTCATTCTAGATTAACATTTGTAGACTTTTTCTTTTCAAAGGTATTTCCAACCTTTATGAAAAGGCACTTCTTTTCTTAGATACTCTAGATTTAAATAAATTTCAAATCCCAGTATCCAAAGCAAATAATCCTCTTGAATTGGAAGATCCTGGGACTTTTTCTCATGGATTTTATAGCTGCAGTTAATGTCTCCAACGAGAGATGGATCTATATTTTTCCACCAAATTTTGCCACTTGCACCTGCCCAGAGTAAAAAA
>WBMY01000379.1:5790-21787 GCA_013397315.1 Donacobius atricapilla | reverse complement strand
AAAAAGAAAAGAAAAAAAAAAAAGAAGCAGTCAAATAATCCTACTACTTCCAGCTCTCCACTGCTAACAAAGCAATAGAAGTTTCAGAGCAGCTGATGACCTGTTTATTGCAAGGGGCTATTTTGTCACATAGACTTAAAATTAAATTTATCTATGTTATCCCCAGGTCTATATTGTAATGGTATCATATTCATACTCAATCCTAGGGCATCACTGGTCCCCCTGGTCCTCCTGGCCCAGCTGGCAAAGATGGTCCTCGAGGTCTACGTGGTGATGTTGGACCTGTTGGCCGCACTGGTGAACAAGGTATTGCTGGCCCACCTGGTTTTGCTGGTGAAAAAGGTCCATCTGGAGAGGCTGGTGCTGCTGTAAGTTACTATCACATCTAATATCACATCACATTAAATATGTTTCTTTTCATGTAAATGTTATGGCTTCTGAGATACTTTGGGTGTTGGTAAAGGGCTTTTCTACTTTATCTGCAAATTTAACAAAGCCTTTAAGTAGGAGTTCCCCTGAGACACAAGAAATAATTTATAGGCATGCTTTACAAACATGCCATAAAAAGTGAACCTGATCCCTGGGTCAGGGTTTCTTTTCTCTTTTTCTCTTGTGGTGAGAGAAAAACTAACTACAGAAGAAACTGATATTTAGTCTGAGAAAAGGAGGTACATCTGCTCTGAAAGTGATCCTCATGGATAGAAAAAGAAGGAACCTGTGGATGTCCATTTAGAACAATCTCAGTTCATAGCTGCATCAGAAACAGATTTGTGGGGATCACAAGGTTAAAGTTGTCTGCCCACAGGTTGACTTGGAATTATGCAAATAAATTAATTACTTTTGAGTATCTTTAAGCTTTCACATCCAGAATTACTGGCTTTTTAAAAAAGTCATACATGTTTCTGTCTTACTGAAGTAAGCATTTGTGTGAAATCCCACCATTGTTACTCAACAAAAAATTTTAGATTTCATTTGTGATCTGCAGAAATTTGAACCGAGAATGAAATTTTCAGTATCATTGTCTGATGTATATGTTAAATTTATTTTTGTCTATTAATATAAATATTATTTTCTTCATGTCATAGGGTCCTCCTGGTACCCCAGGTCCTCAGGGTATCCTTGGTGCTCCTGGTATCCTTGGTCTGCCTGGCTCTCGGGGAGAACGTGGTCTTCCAGGCATCTCTGGAGCAACAGTGAGTACATGATTAGTTAACTGCTTTAAACAGATAACATGTAATAAAAAAACTAAAAACCACACACACACGAGGTCCTGTCTTATGGGAAGGCAGGGAGATGCAGATTATGCTGTTTCTGTCGCTGTTGGAAACAGAGGATATGGACCTAACAGACCTAGATCAATGGAAAAAATTATGGCTTGTTGCAGATATCAGAATTATCTGCAAGTGAGCAAATTTCTGAATGCCAGAAACTCTAAGAGGTTTTGAATAGTAACAT
The DNA here is from genome assembly GCA_013397315.1 of Donacobius atricapilla. Lineage (NCBI taxonomy): Eukaryota > Metazoa > Chordata > Aves > Passeriformes > Mimidae > Donacobius > Donacobius atricapilla. The sequence continues at coordinate 20,332 of WBMY01000379.1, read as the reverse complement.
TTAGAATGAAGATAATATTTGATATAGATAGATTCGTTTCTTGTGTCCTGATTCTTTTTTCCTTCCCAAACTCATTGCAGAGAAATGTTGCTCTTAGATCAAGGCTAAAAGTTCTGTAAGACTGGTTTGTGTTGTATTATAATGTCACATTTTGTTACAACTGTTCCTGTATTAGGGTGAACCTGGTCCCCTGGGTGTTTCTGGTCCTCCTGGTGCCCGTGGTCCCTCTGGTCCTGTGGGTTCCCCTGGTCCAAATGGTGCTCCTGGTGAAGCTGGACGTGACGTAAGCTGTCTTTTATCCTCTTCAGGTTGCTTTTCCTTTATTCTCATCCAAAGTCAAGTTCTCAGAAAAAGTGGATGGAACTGGATGCTGTTCTGCTAGCAGACTTGTACAGTGCCTTCAGAGAAAATTATATCAGGATTTTTATAGAGACCGATTGCTATGCCCAACTAAGTGACAGATTATTTAAAGTACAAGTTGTGTCTGAAATACCTCCTGAAGGCACTCTCAGAATTTTTTCACTTTTTAGTTAAATGCCAAAAAAGATGGAGTGGGGAACATACATCTTTCATGAAAGCGTAAAAATTGCAGGCTTATCAGGGAAGCTTATTTGATAACCTGAAGCATAGTTAATGCATTGTTAATACAAATCTTGCAGAGACTTTGCAGGATTTCAAAAAGAACAGAGAATAGTAATTTAAAAATCCCAAATTTTAGTTCATTGGAATTTTCTGAAGGAAACAGGATTTTCTGGATGCAGTCCAAGTGCTAAAATGAAATTAACATTCACAAAGAAAACCATTTAACCTTGTGAAGTACCATAACAAAATAGTTTAGTTGTGGCTATTGTTTAGGTTCTTTTCCCTCCACTGACATTTTTCATCTAAAAAGAATGTCTTCGTTTTAAAAGAGTGCAAGCTAGTTGCACCACTATTGTCTTAGCCCTTTCATTTAGAGAAATGTTGCAAAGCCCAGTAATTTTTTCTTTATTGAACTTTTAAAACCTAAAATAATTGAAGACCATTTTAGTTTTCTGATAATATTAGTATATTTAAGGCATTTGAGATTTGCATGTATAAGGAAGAGAGTTTTTTTCTTTAAGATTTATACTATCCTATCCCAATATCTTCTTACTCTCACCGTAAGCAATTAGACTGAGACACAGTTCTGTGTGAGATTAAAGGTGATGGCATTTAGTAATTTCTTTCATGGTATTTTAATAGGGCAATCCTGGAAATGATGGTCCTCCAGGCCGTGATGGTGCTCCTGGTTTCAAGGTAACTTGTTTCCTTTTCTCTTATTTCATTGTCATGGAAGAAATATTCCAATATGCGTAAGTCAGTAATAACACAATGCGTCTCCTGTTGCATTCCTTTGTTCCCAGGGTGAGCGTGGTGCCCCTGGTAGTCCTGGTCCCAGTGGTGCTCTGGGTGCTCCTGGTCCTCATGGCCAAGTTGGTCCTTCTGGAAAGCCTGGAAACCGTGGTGAACCCGTAAGTTGATGAGATGATATACCGTAACTTTCTGGATTAAGGTCTAAGAGGACTGAGACTTGTCTATCATATATACATATATACAAAGTACATCCCACCTCTACAATGTATAGATAATTACTTCACTTTCTCCAGAGATGTGTTGAGCATGAAACCTTCATTAGAACAATATATAGCACTGACATGTATTCTCTATTCTTGTTTCAGGGCCCCGCTGGTGTTGTCGGTCCTGCTGGTGCTTTTGGTCCAAGAGGTCTTGCTGTAAGTCTGATTTTTAAGTACACTACCACATTGACGCAAGAAGAGAGAACATGTTTTGTCAATAAGGACTCATAACTGTGATCAAGGAGCCCAAAAAGTAATGGTTAAGAGACCTGAAAATATTTAGGAACTTGGAATCTCAGTTAGCATTCTCTTTTGTGGGATCAATCCTGAAGCTTTTGAGATTGGCACTCTTCCTGGATGTGTTAAGGGGATGTCCATTATATACATTGGAATATGGTTTAATGTAGAATATTTATGCTTAATTCCTGCTTTGACAGGAGTATGTCCTTGAAGCCTTCTAATATATTACTTTGACTCCTATATCCCTTCCTAGGGCCCACAAGGTCCACGTGGTGAGAAAGGTCTACCTGGTGATAAGGGGCCTAGAGGTCTGCCTGGCCTGAAGGGACACAATGGACTGCAGGGTCTTCCTGGTCTTGCTGTAAGTAAATGATTTTCAGGGTTTTGAATAAAAAGAGCAAAAAAACCAAAATAAGGCCACACTAGCAAGGAATTACACATGCACAATACAGCATGTTAATACCACTTACTTCACTCTGCAGCATGTTTCAAATGAAGAGTCATAGTCTCTAACACTCAATGATTTTTGTACAAAATGGCCAATTCTGGTATTGGTATTAGAACTGTGACTACCATTAGTTCCCTTGAAGCTCAAGCAATTTAGCTAACAAAGAATTTAAAAATCTTCTGCTTTTATTTTAGTATTATTTCTTATTTTGGACAGATACTGTATAACTTTTGTCTCAGAAAAGCCTAAGTAATTTGTGGATTTTCTTCCCTTTAAATTTGGATATGAACTTCAGGAATTCTGACCTTTATTTTAAATCCTTCTCTGAAGATCAGAAGAAACAATATAAATAACTTTATAGGTTATCCTATAGGTTATCCACATCCTATCTTGATGCCCTCTCTCCTCTCTTCCCAAAACAAGCTTTTTATACCCTAACTCCACAAATAAATGTCATTAGCCCTAGATTCCCATTCTGTGAGCCCAAATACACATTACATACAGTTCCCTCTTGAATCAAGCAAACACAAACATGTTCCACTGCTCTTTTTTGATGTCTGTGTATCTTTTCCTATAGGGCCAACATGGTGATCAAGGTCCTCCTGGTAACACTGGCCCTGCTGGCCCAAGGGTATGTGAATTTCAGAATATATTCAAATAACTCCCATTCTCTTTGTGCAATATAAATGTATACTCCCATCCATATGAATCCCTGTTTGTAGCATTTTTGCTGTCACTTAAACTGTTCAAATTTCCTTTTAGGGTCCACCTGGTCCTTCTGGTCCTCCTGGTAAAGATGGTCGCAATGGTCTCCCTGGACCTATTGGCCCTGCTGGTGTGCGTGGCTCTCATGGTAGCCAAGGTCCTGCTGTGAGTATAACCTTTGTTGTTGTTGTTGATTTAACACATTTATGGTACACTATAAGCCTAGTAATTACATCACTTCATAAGCATAGCAGTTTAGTAATGCACAGGGTTTTATTTCTTTAAAAAGGTGTTTAATATTAGGGAAATGTTTAATAGGCCTAAACTAAAAGGTTTTGTTCACTCCTTACGGAGAGAGCAAATGCACAAAGGAGATATGGTAGTCCTGCTCTGTGCATCTTCAACTGCTTCAACCCATAGCAGCCACCACAGGGCGAATCCATGTGTGCTGCCTCCGATTAGAGCTGAGGGTGCCAGGAGTTAACCAGGACTGTGCATGTGTGGAAGCATTTCATTAAAAGCACCAGTCTCTAACAGAATGCTTTTTATCTTCTGCTTTTGAAAAACTTCAGGGTCCCCCTGGTCCCCCTGGTCCTCCTGGCCCCCCTGGTCCCAACGGTGGTGGATATGAAGTTGGCTTTGATGCAGAATACTACCGGGCTGATCAGCCTTCTCTCAGACCCAAGGATTATGAAGTTGATGCCACTCTGAAGACACTGAACAACCAAATTGAGACCCTGCTGACCCCAGAAGGCTCTAGAAAGAACCCAGCTCGCACCTGTCGTGACCTCAGACTTAGCCACCCAGAGTGGAGCAGCGGTATGTTAGTGCCAGATGTTTGCCTTTTCTGGCTCAGGGAGCACTTCCAGGGCATTAGATTTCTTCAGTGAAAGGTATCCTTGGCCACGTGGCAAAAATACCAAATGACCAATGAACTTCTTCGTTCTTTCTGCCTCCACTGAAAATAGATACAGTTACATCCTGCAAAGCTCTTTTTAGATATTGTTGCACATTATTGCAATAATTTTCCAAAATAATACAAAAATATTTAACCCTTGCTTTAAAATACAGTTTCTTAGATATTAACAATCCAACGTATCTGTATCCCACTTATCACCTTAATATTGCACCTAGCTGTGATATTTATGGCCGGAGTTCCTATATCAGACAAGTGAATATGAACGGAATGCAAAGTTTATGCTGAGTGAACCATTGTTCACATTTCTTCCCTCAACGGCAGGTTTCTACTGGATTGATCCCAACCAAGGCTGCACTGCAGATGCCATTAGAGTATACTGTGATTTTTCCAGTGGTGAGACTTGCATCTATGCCAACCCTGACAATATTCCTGCCAAGAACTGGTATATCAACAAGAATCCCAAGGAAAAGAAGCAGCACATATGGTTTGGTGAAACTATCAACGGTGGCAGCCAGGTAAGTGATGTACGGCAGGGTGATTGTTTCCTACAGTGCTATCTGAAGAGTTCCCAATTCACTGACTCTCAAGAAGCACGCAGATGAATTAAGTTCTTAGGGAAGAAATATGAAAAAGCCAACTGCCTTTTATCTCAAGGGTAGAGAGCTCTGATTCTGGTTTAGATCAGTTTGTTAAAAGTACTTCTCAGTATTGTTCTAACTTTTCTTGATGTCTGCAAATGATCAATTCAGCCTGACTAGTGGTTATTGCAACAAGAAGCCTGGTCTGGAATACAGTACATATAAAGATGGTCTAGAAAATGTCTGAAAAAATAAGAAAAACATCAGTCTTTTTAATTGATATTTGTTACATAAAACACATACAACACTATTCTTGGAAAAATATTTATCTTATACATCACAGATTCTGAGTGCATGCTACCATAACATTCAGAATTGTTGGTGTAAGTAAAACCAAGAACTGCTACTTGCATGTTAGACACTGTCCCAGCAAATTACAAATTTGTACAGCTAAGGAGATTTAATTACATAATTCTTAAATAAAAATGAGTTGTTATTGTGATGAACTGTCCAAGATGAGATTTAATCACATTGGATCAGAACAGTCTAGGCTCCTGTTTCTTGGACTGGCTAAAAGTAGATGCTTTAAAAAGAATATAAAAATGAAGAAAATCTTTTTACTATCCACAGACACTTTTATATTAAAAAAAAATCAAAATTCTATCAAAAAAAGTTTCACAGTTTTATTGAGACAGGCATTGTTTGTGTGTAGCTGTGGAAACAATAGATTGTCTTCCTTGAGCTTATCTGATCTTGTCTCTGAATCCATATAAACTGTTAACACCATATCCTGGAAGAGAGCAATACAGTTTAACTACATCCACTCATGTCTGGTTGTCAGTCTACCTCCTACTACTTTTATTTCATGCTCTTTAGTTCTGGAGGGGCAGTAGAAAAGTGATTTCAGACATGTGATTCTTTGTTTTAAAGTTCCTAGCTGTCATGGCTTAAGCTCAGGTAGAAATTAGGTACTGCTGCAATTCCCTGTCTTCACTCCAGTCCACCCTAGTAGTAGGGGGTGGAGAATCAAAGTAAAACTGGCATGCTGAGATAAAGACAGTTTCATAATTGAAAATAAAATACTGTAACAATGGTAAATTATGTTGATGATAGTAAAAAGGAAAACAACAGGTGATGCACAATGTCATTGCTAACCACCTGCGGACTGGTGCCTTGCTTCCTGAACCCAGATTGGCTGCCCTTTTGGGTTACTTCATTGTGAGCTCAATATTTCTGAGCCGGGGAGACTTTTAGCTTACTAATCATTGCTAGCTCTTTCCCAAGGGAAAGTTGTCAACAGTTTTTATTTTCAAAACATCGCTCTCTGTTTCTCAAAACAGATTAAGTAAACAGTGTTCCCTTTTCTATAACAACTGTCCCCAGGTGTCGTTTCCTATTCCTTAACCAATGGAGAGAAGTGTCAGTCCCATGGACCAATAATAGACCTTTTTAGCACAGCATGCTATAAAAGAAACTGTTAGAATTGTAAATAAAGCCCTCTTTCTCTTCTGACAACTATATGGAGTCAATCTATTTTCGTGTCCTGCCGTGACACTTCATCCCAGTTTATATACTGGGCATGATTTTTCTGATGCTGAATAGCCCCTTTGGTCAGCCCAGGTCACGTGTCCCAGCTATGCTCCCTTCCAGTTTCTTCTGCCCACTTCATCACTAGCAGAGCATGAGCTACCAAAAAAAGAAAAAAAAAAAAGGTGTCCTTGACTTAGGATAATCATGACTTTGCAAAAATCCAAAATATCAGTGTGTTATCAACACCATTCTCATTCCAAATCCAAAACACAGTCCTATATCAGCAACTGAGGAGAAATTAACTCTACCCTAGCTAAAACCAGCACACTAGGGCAGCTATCACACACTTTCATTAAGAACATCCTCCTTTCCCCAGCAATACAACTGACTGGGTTCCTCTCTGTTTTTCAGTTTGAATACAATAGTGAAGGAGTGACCTCAAAGGATATGGCCACCCAACTCGCTTTCATGCGTCTGCTGGCCAACCATGCCTCCCAGAACATCACCTACCACTGCAAGAACAGCATTGCCTACATGGATGCAGAAACTGGCAACCTTAAAAAGGCTGTTGTGCTGCAGGGATCCAACGATGTTGAACTACGAGCTGAAGGCAACAGCAGATTCACTTTCAGTGTTCTCGAGGATGGCTGCTCTGTAAGTAATGCAGAAACCACGGGCACGGTGACTGCCCAGGCCTAAGTATGTGAGTAGGGATAGAGTTGTACTTTAATTCAGAATCAGATTATTGGTCAAACCAGCAAAATTCTGCCTGGTGAAGATACATAGCCTGAAAACCCAACCATGGCAGATCCTTAACAAGTGGGAGGGAAGAGGTTACAAACAAATCCTACCTTGTACTGTACATGTGGCCAAAAAAAGTTTTCAGAAGGACCAGATCCAAATTCTATGTAAACAGAAGATTGATAAGAAAACAGTGCACAAGCTATAGGAGGGGCAGGATCTTTCAGTCCTGAAACAATCAGGCAGGGTTCTCTTAGGATCTAATACCAGTGTGAATAATATGGTAGCTTGCATACAGCATCACATAGGACTACAGAAGATTCAAGTAAATATTTTCTCTGTATTGGAGATCGAAATAGTTGGATGTGGGTATCTGATTTGCAAACAATAGAAACAAAATTAATATGAAATTATTTCAGAAATTACCCATTCAGGTGAAACAATTCTTAATACTGTGAACAATGCAATAACAATTGCAATGAATCTTCTCTTACAGAGAAAGAACAATGAATGGGGCAAAACAATCATTGAATACAGAACAAATAAGCCATCCCGCTTGCCCATCCTTGACATTGCACCTTTGGATATTGGCGGCGCTGACCAAGAATTCAGTTTGGACATTGGCCCAGTCTGTTTTAAATGAATGAACTAAATCTAACTTAAAGCCTCTCCCAAACTATTCTCTTGTCATTTCTTTTTATAATGAAAGCTGACTCCTTCCATTTCTTCTGTTCATCTACTTGCTTAAACTCTGGGCGAAAGAGAAGGAGAAGAATTGATTGGAGCATTGTGCAATGAAATTTAATACAGCCCCAAATGGACTTGGAAGTCTTTCAAGATTTAACACCTTGTTTTGGGAAATGTCAACCTTTGTAAAGAAAAAAAACAAAATAAAAAGTCATGAAAGTTTGCACCACTTGTGGCCTTTGAATATCTTCCACAGAGGAAGTTTAAATCCATGACTTCCAAAGGTTTAAACTACCTCATACACTAAATCAAGGGTGATCCACATCTTTTGTAGGAACTTCTCCATATGATCTGAGGTACTTTCAGTTCCACTCAAAATACAGTGGTGCTAGTTACATAATTACAGAGTATCTTTCCAATACTTGAACTTTGATGGTGCTAGTAGCATTTAAAGTATTACTTCTCTGTTTCTTTGAAGTCTGTCTTAAAACTTAGGATGTCCTGTCTCACCCACAGCTTAAGCATGTGGATAATTTTTCTTCCTCTTTGTCTTCTTCCTCTAAAATCAGGTGTTCCTGCTTTCAAATTTCATTTCCATCTTCTACTATGGGTAAAAAAAAAAACTCCCATCATTTCTCAAAAAAAGAAAGAAAATGTATTTTGTATATGTGAGATGTTTAAATAAATTGTGAAAAAAATGAAATAAAGCATGTCCAGTGTTCCAAAAGAAACTATTTAATGAATTACTTGCCTAGAGGCATTGGAGGTTCTCACACCCAGATTTTACAATACTGTTGGCACATTGCTATGAAACATTTTGTTAAAGCCTCAAAAGGTTGCCTACAACTCTCTTGAGGGTGTGATGGTCTACTTGACTCTTCATTTCAACACTAACTTTTGAGAAGTTCTCAAGAAACTCACTCAGTACCTCTGTGCCTCATACTATGAGGTCAGAAGCAGAAATAATTCCTTCCTTTTTTCCAAATACTAAGTAGGATTAATGGCTGTAAGAAGGATTATCTTCTCACTTAAAGGTGGAAAGAAAATGAAGCTTCTGTCTTTCATGTGAGGACAGAAAGCTCCTGGCTGTTGATAGAGCTGTGCTGGCTGATGCTGTGCTGTAATCAGCAGAACTGTGCCTCTGCACTTTAGAAAGGATGTGCAGAAGTCTATGCCAAGAATCTCAAATTTAGTTGTTTAGTCAGGAAGGTCAGTGCTTGTTAGGCCCTTACTCAACTGAACAAACTGTATGGGACACAGAACCACATGCTTTTTCTAACCTTAATTTACTGTTGCACAAACCACCATGAGATGCAAAGACTTCTTCTCTGAGACCTTTTAGAAGACTGTTGAAAACCCTAAATGAACTGCAATTCCAACAACCATGTTTTTGTGATTGGGAAGGTGCTTGAGAGAACTCACAGAGGACAATGAAGACAACAGCAAAAGCACGTAAGGCAAGAGGTGAGATGTCCAGTCAGAACCCCTAAAGAGAAGCATGAAGATAATATCCAGAATAAAGTCTGTAACCTGAAGAAAGCACCACTCCAAAGATTAGCAGCTGGGAGTCTGAAGGCAGCTCCAAATGATGCAAGGGGAAATAAGCACTAAAATCTGTTTCTGAAGATTTTCTTTCTGTTCTTGCTTGCAATAAACTGATTAGGGAAAATAAGGCAAATATCAAAACATGGTCTAAATTGCAGCTGCTATGTGCCTGCTGTGTGCTGAATTAGTAAAATGGGAATTTCCACGATGAAATATAGCCCACTTTTTCTTCATTATGTAAAACATACTGTAGGTAAATACCTGCAGGTAAATACTCATTGGACCATGATGATTCTTAAAACGTTATTATTTTAAGCATTGTTTTACCATTTCAAAATAAGTTTGTTGTTGCAAAACCAGTAATTCAATATTTGAAAACAGTAAAGACTTTCTTTCCTTGTATAGATTAACTACAAGACACAAAGTTCCTACAAGGACTGAAAAGCTAAAAATTTCATCCCTTAGGTTATGCAATTCACTAGAAGGTATGCAAAGGTTATTGCTAGGATAGGGAGGTAGACCTTTGTTGCCTGGGGATAAAAAAAACCCAAACCACAGTTAAAGGAACACTTGAATTTAGAAAGGAAACTACACCTAGCAAACACTGTCTCCTTTGTCATCTGATTTCTCCTTTTCTCTCTGCGATCTATTTCATTCCATGTCCTCCTAGACAGAGAACACTTTCTTTTGTCAGCTCACTGATAACACCTAAATTAGTGTTTTCAGATCTTTGCCCCAAAAGCAACCTCATTTGGAAATTAAGCCTGGAAAAATACATAGTGTTTACCTCATAGATTTCAGCCTCATGAGCACTGGAAAGATACTCAGTCTGCCTTGCAGGTTCTCAGTTTATCAGAACTTCTTGCATGACCGTGTATTTCATTTATGTTACGTACAATATTGAAGAAACTGTCTTTCAAAGATCATAGATGAGAATGAGACATAAATAGACAGGGCAGAGAGCCTTAGTATTGTCTAATTTTGGGAATATAAGGTTATGAATAAACTTCTGGTAAAGTGATCTTAATTCTTTTTGGGAGTGCTCTGCCTCCCTATAAGCATTATCTTTGGAGAATTTCATTATCAGCAGCAATACATCGAGAGTATTAGCATAAATTAGCTAAAACAATAGATTAAAGTTTACATTTGTAACAAGAAAGACTGTTGGAAGGAAAGGAAAACAGCTGGAGTAACTAAGTGAAATGCAAAGTTTGCAGCAAGCCCTAGCTGAACTGCTGGAACAGAATTGCTGGAGAAGCTCTAAAGCTGAGTAGAGAGACAACAGACATTTAGTGCTCGGTTGTGATACAATTGTGCAAACCGAAGTATTGCAGCATTCAGACCATTTTCCTCCCTGGCATCTGCGGGACCGATGACCCTCACCTGTGTGATCAATAAATACATTCTCTCTATCAGCTTCTCTTACACCATCCCCCCAGGAGATGGACAGAGATTAAAAGTCTCCTGTCAGTATGTGCTTCAAATTGCATTTAAGCTGACTTCCAATGTCTCCAGTACAAATACTCCTTTTTGTATCCATGCACAGTTTCCTGTTGCAGCAGGCTCAGCTGGCAGCTCGTTGGGCTCTCTGTAGCATGTGCTTTTGCATTAATATGGACTAAATAAGTAAAAAACTAGAGGCAAGGAGAACACCATCAATGGAACCAACATGGAGCAAAAAGAAACCCAAACCATGTTGCACAGTTCTAGAAGAGGCAGTTGTAACCATGCAGCCCCGTAGGGAGAAACACAAGCCACTGCCAATTATCTTCAGGATCTGAGTTTGTCAGTCTAATATATGAGTACTGTGCTACAGACAAATATCCTTTAATACAGGAGAGTGACTAAACAACATTAACAGACAACATTATATTTCCACCACTGAGGTTTAAGTTGAAGCTTTTGATGTGACTTTTGATTAGTTTTCTTGTAGTGGTTTCAGAGAGGCTCTCCTCGAATCTGGCTTCCTACCACCCTCTTGATGCCGTGTTTTACAGTATTAGAATCATGTATCCGATTCCAATGAGGTATTAGCAAGCTTAAATAAAGCTATTAGACATGCAAACAGAAGTAGCCCCTAATTCATTTAGCTTTACTCATGCCTCATTCTGAGCTCATTAGAGATCCACTATTCTGCTATAGGGTTCCCCCATGAATCTCAAATGCATAAGGAATGCAATCTACAGTGCATAAACAAATTACTGTATGTCTATATTCTAAGGCTGGAATACATTTGTCCTTTCCTGGAAAACATGTGGTTGGATATTACATGAGCAAAATTTCCTACACATGAATCCATGCTTATGTATACACTCCAACTACTCGGGAAATTAGGATTCTCATTAAGGCAAATATTACTATCAAAACAAACAAATACATCATTTCAATATTATTTTGAACACAAGCATTTGAAATAATATAAAAAAATCCAATAATTATTACCAATATCTTACTGTGTTCAAGCTACAGAAATGGGACCTTCAGGTGAAATGAAACTTTTCCCAAATACAAATTCTGAAGACACAGTGAAACATCGGAGCAGTTCACCGGCATTTTCATAGGCGTTGTGCACCACCTACTGACTCATACACTAATTACCAGTCCCTGAAGACTGTTTTTCTAGGGGTTTTATCCCCGAATTCACTGTTATTCACAGAATCACAAAATATTCTAAGTTGGAAGGGATCTACAAGGATCATCTAGTCCAACTCATAAGTAAATGGCCCACAGAGGTATCAAACTCACAACCATGATGTTATCGGCACCATGCTCTAAGCAGCTGAGCTAATCTCAAGGTTGTTTGCTGTCAAAAATCTTCTGTGCCAAGACTATCCTATAGGCTTTTTCTTCAAAACACCAGCATCAGAATTCACTGTAAATATGCACTAACATATGAGAAGAGCACTCATCCAAACAGGAAAGACCTTGGCAGCAAACTGCAGGCTCACTCAGGGCACAAAGAAAGACAATAATTAAATCTAGTCTTTTAGTTGTCAGGCTCTATGAATCTGAAATTATCTTCTCTATGAAGGGGTGTAAATTACAGGGCTTTTTCTTCATGAAATCCTTCCTCAATAACGACTGTAAGTTTTTCTGGGCAATTTTATCCAAAGGGACTTACCACTACTTGTTGGTTAAGGTATTTAACATCTCAAGGTGTAAGTCTCTGCTCCCAATATATCCCAGTATATTCTCTACAACAGTGCCTACAATGTGTGACAAGAGGAATCACTCAAACCCAGCCTGACTTAATTTGGGAAAAATGTTTTTCATTACTGTTTCTAGTTAATAATGAGCTATACCTTATCATTCATTTTCATCTTTCAGCATTTAACAGGGAATAAGACTAATTCCTCAGCTTGAAAGAACATCCATTGCTATTATGGCTGTCTGTACCTGCCTCTATACCACATTTGCTTTACCACAATCACCTAAAATTTCAGTTCCTACAGAAGCTGTCCATAGCCAAAATTATTGGTTCTCCAGATTCTGCAATGAGATCCAAAGGACCACTGCTTATTCTTCTCAGGAAGAGCAAAGAGAGCATACCACATCCATGAAGAGCATCTGCCCCACAGTAGACAAAGAGTAGAATTGCAGTATTACTTCATTTCTCTCATCTACTTTAATTCACATATTACGTGAATAATATCTCTTATGATATAAGAGATACAAGATAGGTATAATAGATACAGACAGATGAGAAGAGCGCTCATCCAAGATTAGACAAGAGGTCTTTTGAACTTTTTCAGTTCCATATGTGATTCTGTAGTACAGTTTCAAATACTTTGTTTCATATAGTTCCTGTAACTTCTAAAGCTACTCTTTTAGTTAGTAGTCTCCAATTTTCGCGAGAGACTAAGAGTTAAGGTTAAGAATTAACCCTGTGCAAGAGGAGGAGCTGGTGGTTTGTGCCTACAGATGACAATGTCCTTGTCTGGCTCCAGGTGAGAGGAACACACATTTCATCTCCGTCCTCCTGTGCTGGGATGCCCTCAGCTGCTTTGGGAGTATGAACATTTTGACTCTCCTGGAGATTCAGGAGCTACATCACTCACCTTCCTCCTGCAAGTCAACCATTAAATATGTATTTTGACAAGCACTTCGAGGACTACACAACACTGCTTCTAACACTTTGCTCATGTTTAAGGCAGTGTTTCTGGCCCTGTATGCAATGATATTACCATCTCCATAGCTTTTACTGTTGTCTTCACATCAAGATCTTATAGATCTCTTTGTTGTAATAAGACCTTGGGTATCCATTCCAGGTGTGACACCCTGCTAATAAAATTATGGGCCAAAGACTGACCTATCAATTAACTGAGGTTCTCTCATACCTTCTTTCTAGGTCCATAGCAATGTTCTTACATTCTACTTATTCTCTGTTGCAGAAGCTTAGTTTAAAAATTAATGTTCTATGTTAACTCTACATAAATACTGTGGAAATCTCATATGGAACAACTTGGTAGCTGTTTTCTGTGGGCTTTGTCTGAACAACTCCTTTACCTCTTTTCCACTCACACGAAAATGCACTGCTCAGACACAATATGGAGACTACTTGCATTGATTTCTCCTGACTCCTTCATCTGTTTCTTAGTATGCTTATGAAGTTTAGCAGATTTTTTGGTTGAACTCATGGCCTTTTACAACCTGAAACTCTGAAATTTAGGACAGCATGATTCTAAAAAAACATAATTTTTAAATTCATTGTCTGATATGATATGGATCTAGCGTGTTGAAAACCAACTGGGATTTGAATTCCATTTCCAAATTGCTTTGCATGTACCATGAAAACAGGTCCATAGAAAGAGAGCTCTGTGAGAGAAGGGCAGGCTCATAAAGTAGAATAGAATCATTGAACTTTAAATGTGGGAATGGACCTTAAAGTTCATCTAGTCTTGACCACCCCTGGCCGAGGCATCTCCCAGTAGACCAGATTGCTCAAGGCCTTATCCAACATGGCTTTTAACATGGCCAGAGTTGGGGTATCCACAATTTTCCTGAGCAACTTGTCCCAGTATCTAACCACCCTCAGAGTAAGAAATTTAATCTAATTAAATTTCTAACCTAAATTCTCCCTCCTTCAATTTATATCCATTACTCCTTGTCCTATCACTACAGCTCCTGAAAAAGAGTCTACAAGAAAGCTGCTGAAGGATAATGGGCTCCAGGGGTTTCACTGCTTATGGATTTCTTCTGGTTTTAGGCTTTGAGGAAAGCCATACACTGTTACTTAAACCTTTCAGTTCAAGTATTTTTAAAGCATAAGAAAAAACAACACATCAAAGAATTAGATCTACCTGCCGGTCACTTGAGCAATTATGAATTGTGCTACAATTCATTATGAAGTGTGCTACACACAGGAGATTTATTGCCAGTAGCAAAAAAACAATAGCTCTCCTGTAGATTCCAACTCACCAGGCTTGTACACAAAATTGTTGGAAATGGCACAACTACTCAGTTACCTGTTAATTCCTAAATGACGAATCTTTGCTAAGCCTGAGGTGCACAGTAGTCCATATTGATATTTAGTATATATATATATATATAG
>WBMY01000376.1:285630-306943 GCA_013397315.1 Donacobius atricapilla | reverse complement strand
TTGCCCTAAACCAGGACAAGTGTAAAGGATTTGAGACGGGATATGTTCCTTAAAAGATGAATCATTACAGTTCACCTGTTTTGAAAATTAGGCTAATACTTCATGTAAGTTGTTTTGCACCTTTCCAACGAGACATGTTTGAAATGCAAAGTAGTGCAAGAAAATGTTGAGATATTTCAAAATGCTTGAGGCTTAAATAATGACTTTGGACCAGCCTTTGTGAGTATGTCCATTCTCCGTAGTAATTCCCAAATCTACTGGTCAAATCTGAATTAAAGGGGTAGATATTTCCAGAATTACATGTTTTTGTAAGTGTCATGAAACTAGGCCTATGCAGTGAACAGTAACCTTACCTGTACTCCCTGTACAGCAAAAGCTGCAACGTGAGCTCAGCCTTCATTTGTCACAGGAGACTCAGCGTGGATGAGAGTGGCTTTTTCCCCTCAGGGTGGAAAAAGCTTCAGTCAAAATTCACACTTCATTAGACACTGGATAATCGGAGCATGAGGCTCAAATCCATAGGCCTCATTAGTTCCCTTTCATTATTAAATTATTAACAGTTTCCCTGACAAAGCAGAACAAAGCAGCTGCCTTTGGACAGCTAGAGAAGAGAACAATTTATACTGCAGCTTATGGAGGACATTCAGATCCGTACATTTTCATGACCAGGGGAGGTAACTCAGGTTTCTGGGCTGACACAGAAACTACTGGAAATATCCAAAGAAATCAAATATTTTCTGAGGTGAAAGCTGTATTTAAGATTTGCAAATGATCTCAAAGGCAACAAGAAGAGCTTCTGCCACAACTCCAAGAGTAAAAGACTGAAAACCAGAAATGTGGTCTTGTTCCTGAATGGGGCAAATGATCTGGCAATGGAAACAGATGAGATTGTGGCACTCAGAGCCACTGTTGCCTCAGGCATATCATCAAGGTCTCACAGATCTTTGTGCTTATAATTCGTGGAGAAGAACCAGAAACCTGTGAGGATCAAATCAGGGATTACATGGGAGAATTTGACCCATAAACATTCACAGAATCAACAGAGCTGTATCCAAGCTGTTGAGGGAGCTGTCTGGTTTCACTGCAAGACTATGCTTTTATCTTTGAAAGATAGCGGAGACTGGAGTCTCCACAACCATTGAAGTGTTTTTCAATGACTCTTGAAAAAAATCCCAAAGGGAAACTGCTAGCTGATCAGCCTCACTACAGTCCATGTGGAAATCCATGTCCTCTTGGAACACCTTTCTGAACACAGGAAGAAGGAGGTGATGAGGAGCAGCCAGTGTGCCTCCACCAACCTGACTGCCTTCTATAATAAAGTGACTGGATTTGTAGATGAGGAAGAGCAGAGGATATTACTTACGTTGACTTTTGCAATGCTTTTGACACCGTCTACTGTCTTGTATCCAAATTAGCACATTGTGGGCTAGATAGATGGACAACCAAATGGGTAAAAAACTGGATTATAGGACTCAGAGGCCAACAGTTGAAGGGCTGTACACTCTCTGGAGGTCAGTAAGAAGTGGAGTACTGTAGGGATCTGTCCTGTTTAATGTCTGTAGGAATGCCTAGAGGTGACACAGTCCCCTTTCATCAGCTTTGTGGATGACAGCAAATTAGTGGGAGAGTCAGTATGGTCAAGGGTAGAGCTGCCACTCAGAGCGACTCAGGCTGAAGGAATGGTATGACAAGAACCTCATGAAATTCAACCAGGACAAACAGTATCTGGGACAGACTAACTCCGTGCAGGGCATAGCTCAGCAGAGAAGGGCCTGGGATCCTGTGGGACAGGTGGGGTAAGCCCAAGCCAGTGATGAAGGCTAATAGCACCCTGTCAGCAGGAGTAGAGCCAGGAGAGGGGAGAAGCAATTACCATCCTCTATTTGGCACTCAGACCACATCTGAAATACTGTGCTTTTCCACCACCACATAGTTGCTCTACAGTGCTGCTTCAGGCCTTTCCAAAAGGTCTCTCTCTCCTTCTCCTAGGAAGGAAGAGGGGCACAAACACCCACCCACAGCCTGTACTACAGAGGAGGAAACACAAAGCAAGGCCATGGGTACTCTAGTGCTGCAGAGGAAGAAGGTGTGTGCTTCCTGCAGTGGGTGAAGAGTAGTGTTTCCAATTGGTGCCAAGAACAATTAGAGTTGCTGCCTGCTGTGAAGGAAGCACATTTTGGGTCTCCTCACTCCTCATTTGCTTTTTAGTTAAAGCAGCTAATCCTACCTGTCGACACAAATAGCAGGGACAGTGATACAGGGGACCCTTGGACTGACAGGAAAACTGGGATGTGGCCCAAGCTGACTCAGCCAGGCTAAGGAGGAGGACAAAAATATCAGGCTGAGCTCAAGGAAGTAGTCTCTCAAGGTCCTGACTAGCACAGAAGCCATGCAGAAACTTTGCCCTTCCTATGATACCTTTGTCCCATATCTCGTTCTGGTGAGCTGATGACACAGTTTAAAAGCTCCTGCTTTACCCAGAAAGGAACAGGACATTAAAAGAACATCAGGCATAGAAATTATGAATGAAGTAAGGTATGACATAGACTAATAATGCCTTAGTCTGAAAGGATAGAAAATGCGTCAATCTGGAAGGAAAGGCAGAGGCACAAACTCCATGGACATGCCATTAGTGTTTTAAGTGATAAACTAATTAAACAGTAACGTTAGGAGTGGTTCTAAGGCTGGTGCCTTGCATTCTTTTTCACTTATGGTTTTGGGCTTGGCCCAAGTTATTTAGGGATTCCTAGTAACTCTTCTAGAAGAGCCAGGATAAGAAAAAGTGAGTCAGTTGTAGAAAAAAACATCTCTTAGTGCCAGCATGTTTCTTAATAGTAGTCAGGAACCTAACTCAGGAGTACTCCCTGTCCTTCTCTGTTCTGGGAAAGGTTGCGAGGCCTCTGTGTGGGACAAAGTGCCAGGTCTCCTTGTGCAGGTGTCACACTGGCTGGGGAAGACTGTCTGAACTGGATTCCCAAAACCCCCAGTCACCTTCCCAGGGTAGAATAATAAAGAAAGCAGCATTGACCTTGGAGGAAGAAGAGGTATGAATGGCAGAAAGAATTCTTTTAAATTCTCTATAAAGTATGGGGCTTGGATACCCTAAATGTGGTAGTAAGTGTAGAAAATCAGCCATATGTGCACTGCTACAGGGAAAAGCACACAATTATTGCATCAAAATCAAAATTAGAATTCTGATCATGTGACAGATTACTTAACCCCATTTGTTTGCTACTGAAGCATAAGTGCTAATGGCTAGGATATGACCTATATTCCACCCTGCCACTTTAATGGATGAAACAGGACCATCATGTCCTAAAAAGCAAATATTTAAAAGCTTTTTGCAGTATTATAATTGTTGCTTACCTTCAGCTATGTTCAAACACACCTGCAGAAGGCTCCTTAGTAGTACATACCCCTGATTTAAACTTAATTGCATGCAGTGCACTGTAGGAAATAACAAGATGCAATGTGGAGACTTGTAGCTGAAGACCTGTACAACCATGTAATGCCATGGATTTAAAAATAAGTGATTTCTTGGAAGGAAAGCTTGAGAATTGCACCTTCGAGGGAAATTGTAGTTATGGAACAGCAGTAATCATGTTTTACACAGCAAAATGTGTTTCTTTGGAGTAACTGATGTTCCTCTAAAAGGATAGTATTGCCATTTTCACAAGTAACAAATTTTCATTTTGAAATGAAACATTTCAAAAATTCACGTCAACAAATTGTTTGGGGTTAGAGGGTTTTGTTTGATTTTTTTTTTTTTTTAAATTCTGATGAATGCCGTACTAAATATTTAGACATCTGCTCTCAGCACTCAACAAGTAGTAGTCAAAATGACCTCTGCCAGTGCAGTAAAGGCCAACAGTTAAAGTTGTGTGGTTCAACTCACACCCTGGAATGAAGACTCAAGGGCAGAACAGCTTTCCAGGTTTAGCAGATAGAAGCTCTACATTCCCAAGAATTCACAGCTCCAGCCTTGGCCTGGCTGCAGAAATTGTATCCACGTACACCTCAACTTCACTTTGGCCTGTGCCTTAGAGCTCAGTAAGCAGTCCTTCTATTTTCCTTGTGTTTTTTTTTTTTACTTTCGCTCAGTCTTTCTTTCTCTTCGTAGTCTTCCTTTTCCCTAGGTGGTCTGAGAAGAATGCTATTTGTTTAATTTATAAGATTTCTGATTTACAAAGTTTCTGGTAAATGTTTAGAACTTCTCAATTCAGGCTGGAAAAAAAACCCAAACAAACCAGTTTTCTTATAATGACTTTGCTTCTGACACTGAATAGGTGCAGAAATTGAGGTCTCTGGGAGAGATGAGTAAAGAGCCATTTTCAGTGAAAAAAAAAGGAAACAAAAGGAATAGAAATGAGGCTTCAGAAACTTCTGGTTTGTTAGAGCTGTCACATAATCTAGTGGTTAGAACCACAACACAAAATAACCATACTTATACAATGCATGATTATTGATTATTTGAACAACTAGGAAATTTACTGTGTTTCAGACAATTTTAATGCTATTAAAGGCAGTTTGGGTATGTTTGTTAACATTCTTCCCATTTTACAAAAAGACACAATATTGGTGCCACATTTTTTAAAAATCTCCAGGTTTAGCTCCAAATGGAAAGCAACCCCAAACATAATTAAATGCAGAACTGTAAATTGCATTTCCATGTTTAAACAATGATTTTCTCTTGCTCAATCGCTGGTAAATAACATTTGTTGTCCATTTACAACTAGGGTATTAAAAAAAGAAATGGGATGTCATGATTCCTAATTGGAACATTCATGTGGAAGCATTGACAGTCTTCAAGATAAGTGCATGTATTTCTCTGGGTTCCCACAGTAACTGTTTTATAGCTGGATTTGTTGCTAACATCTCTGAAACTGTGTCCACGTTTTCTTGAAGTCCTATCCAACCCTTTCCTGCCAACATCCGACTGAGAATTTAAGGGACCAGATTCTTTGAGGACTGAAAACTGAGCAAGTTATGTCATGAAGCCACTGTTGTTCTTGTTCTCTGTTCCAAAGGAAGGTCAGGATTAGTATTTCTTTAAACCCACAACAGGAAAATGTGTGCTGTTTCAACCCCCTCCACCAGTCTAAGGACTGGAAACCTAAGGAAAAAAAAATATTTTTTATAAAATAAAAAGGGTTAATATTTTTTCTGTCTGTTTGATCACTGCCTGTGAAACAGAATTTGTCCCATGGCATTATAACCACATTCATTACAGGGTTATTTTAGAAAATGATCAAGACTATTTATTTATTACTCCTGTAATATATAAATGAGTCTGTATTACTCATAGTGAACATATGCTTTGCTGTATTTTATTCTCATGTCAATGCCACCCCATTATTATAAATCAAACAGAGGATTTGACAGACTACTTCATTCATGTCTTGCTCACTGCTCCCACTGTTCCCTGAAACACACACAATGGGCCATTTGTAAAAGGAACAAACTCCAACAGCTGATTTTACTTCTTTTAACAGCTGAATGCATCTTGGTGTAACCTCAAAGATGTTTTAGCTTTTTTTTTTTTTTGACTAACGAACGTTTTAGCTAGCTCCTGTAATACTTGTGAAATTATAGGGGTTGTTAGGAATGTATTTAGAACAGTTATAAGTCACTGATATTCAAGCTCTTCAAGAGGTACTGTGCAATATTATCAGCAAGAACTAAATATTCTACTTGAGAAATAAGAGGCACATTCTTTATCTGTTGTTTGAACGAAGAAAAGGGTGGGGACATTTCTCAAGCAATCACCCATTCAAAATGTTTCCAGGTCGAATCACACCTTTCACACTGAAGAGTATAAATGACTGCAGTGAAGTATATTTCATAATGCAACAAAACAAAACATATTTCATAATGGAACAAAAAGCTACCTAAATGTGTTTTTGTGACTATCAATACATTTTGTCGTTGTATCTTTCACACTGATAAAATGTAATTGGGGCAGAGCTTGGAGAAGATTTCTTGAAGACACAATTTTCTTAACATTTCTTTTAAATTACTCATTGCATTTTTTAGGTTTTTTGACTGCTTGTTCTAAAATTACTGATCTGTTTGTTTTATCACGTCTCAAGGAAACGCAAGCATGTACATGTAATAAAACTGTTATGATACTTGTTTGTGCACTTTGCATGCTACCTGACTAGGCAACCAATTATGCTAATCTATCTGCTAAATGCATTTATTACTTGTGCTGGAGTTACAGCCACACCTGTCTGCTCTATCTCACACAAGGGAAGGGGAGCTCACGAACAACAGTGCTTCTTCAATCCATGGAAAGCTTTGTAAGAATATTCATGTGTGGCAGACCCTTTTCTCTCCAAACATCCCAATCCTGAAATATTTGATATGAAGGATATTTGATCCACAGACTATTGGGAAGAACTCGCTGATTTTGAAATCTCCGTGACTGCTTTCCAGTCTTTGGTCGATACAGGGGCTTGTTCTAAGGGAGTCAGAGAAATGCAACTGGAAAGAAATTCAGTCGTGCCATGTCTTCCATAGTAGTATGAGAAATTCCACTGTTCTACCCTTGTAAAAGGGTCTTCTAGTAGTAAGAGATGAAGGATCTCCAAAGCATTAGGAATCATCTGGCCAAGGAGGGCAAAAGTTTTTTGCCTCCCCTCCCCTCCCCTCCCCTCCCCTCNCCTGGGCACCACCAAACCCCCTGGGCACCCTTTTTAATCCTTGTCCATCCCACATGAACAGGGACGTGCTGGGGTGACCCACCTGGGCACCACCAAACCCCCTGGGCACCCTTTTTAATCCTTGTCCATCCCACATGAACAGGGACGTGCTGGGGTGACCCACCTGGGCACCACCAAACCCCCTGGGCACCCTTTTTAATCCTTGTCCATCCCACATGAACAGGGACGTGCTGGGGTGACCCACCTGGGCACCACCAAACCCCCTGGGCACCCTTTTTAATCCTTGTCCATCCCACATGAACAGGTGGGATGGACAAGATGGACAAGATGGACATCTTCCCTCATAAGCACCTTGGAGTTACATTGAATCCCAGTGCCCAGTTTTGCCAGGACTAGATTCCACATAAATCTCAGTACTTAGAGTTGAGCACTGGGCTCTAAGCCTTACTCACATCTCTGGAATAATTACTCTGAAGTCTTTGGATTCCTAGCCAATAGAAAACAGTAGGCACAAGGATTTAGGTGGAATTTAGGCCAGCAGAGTCTGGGACTAAGATCAATATTTAGATTAATTGAAGGTGTTATTCACCCTCCTCTCCCCCTCATTTTGGATAGCTAGCAATCAGGATTTTCTTTCTTTTAGAACTCTGAATATTTATGCATCCAGGAATAAATCTATCCCAACCTCCTCTAGGCTTTCCACAATTAGTTCTTCCAACTACACTCAGAGTTGAATCACACACCTTCTAGTAGTGATGTTCAGAACACAAGTGGGTGACTGTCAGCTGGCCAAACTTGCACATGCTTTGGAGTGTATCTCTGGTTTCCTAGGGAACCTTGCCTGTGTCCTCCTGTGGTGTTCAGAGGCACACAGGAGACATTTCATTACTGCCACTGTTCATGGTTTTGTAAATCCTTAAGTAATCAACACATGAAAGGTGCATTTGCATTTTTTATTCTTAAATTTCTAAAGCAATAAAATGAATTGCTGACCACACAAAGCTGTTATACTTCTAGCTGTAAAACTCAAGAGCCTTGCCTGCAAGTTTGAAGTTGAAGCTCTAGCTTATTCATCTCACCTACACTGCCAGTATGGGCTAATGACCAGTTCTGACTGGCAGGCCACTGTTCATCCAAGCATCTACCTGTGGCTTTGTTCTGATTTATTTATCTCCTGTTGTTCAGAATCAGTTATTCTTCAAAGATCCAAAACTGTCTCACAGCCCATATATTTAGTGCATCCTACAACCATTAACAGCTTACCTCCTACCTAGCACAGTAGGTGAGCAGGCTGAACTTTCTCCAGGGAGACTTTAAAGCATACAAAGTATCTTTGCTCAAGAGCAGCCTATTTATTTCTTAAAAGAAGTGTGTGTGTGTGTGTGTGTGTGTGTGTGTAAGCACTGGATACTGAGGATATTGGCCAAAATCTTTTTGGTGAGCTTTTCTTTCAAAACAGAAAATACTCCATAGAAAGCAAATACTTCTGGGGAAAGCAAAGGTTTAATTAGAAGATTTGCAGTCAGTCTTCAAATGCACTCATTCATCTATCTCTAGAGACCCCGAGACCCCTGTCACAGATGTGGGCTTGATATGCACCTTCTTTTCTTTACACATACTGGTCACAGATGTCTGAATGCTACATTTTCCATGGCAGGCTGAGGATTTAATGCTTTCCCCTAGAGGAGAGATAAGATCTAGAACACGTGTAGGCAGCATTGTATTTTCATTTGTAGTCAGTGATGTGTAAAGTTTGTAAAAGTTTGTTAACACTTGTATAATATATTCTATCTCCATTACAAGGTTAGTGGACAGGGTTACATGGTCAGATACCATTTTGTTTGGAAAGAGCTTCTCTCTTTTTACCAGTCCAGAAGCATTCTCCATCACTTCTGTCTCATTTAAAGAAATACACAGCCTTATCGTTTTCCAGTCTTATTACTCTTCCTTATCATTCATATTTAATGTATTTGTACCTTCTGTGTTGTAGCCATTGACATTTTATTGATTCTTGGATGCAGTTTACAAGTCAGTGGTTTATTATCTTTCACCTCTCTTTGTGCTGACAGGGAACATTGCTATTTTGTTAATTTTGATGTAGTGTGAGATAAATAGATTTGTGTCCAAACCCTGTGAAAATGTACAGTATGCATTTAAGCTGTGCTAACTGTTATTACACAGATTTTTGGAAGAGGAGAGAAGAAAATTCATACTTAAGGGTAACATCCCATTTTCTGTTCATGAAACTTGGTATCAAAGCATATGCATTTCATTCATTAACTGTCACTGTTTAGGGGGCTGTGCAATGTCTGGCACAAGAGAGGACATGAAACATTCAGGCCAGAGCTTTTAAAACAAGGTGCCAGAAGGTGGGTATCCAAGACTTTTGAGTTAAGGATGGATTTAAGAGCCTCTAAATTTAAAAATGGAATGCAATGCTATGTGTGCATAAAAATAATTTTTTTAACAAAAACTGCTGAAAAGTGAGCCAGAATATCTTGTGCACAGGGTAAGGTCTGGGGCAGTGTTACAGTGTGTACCACTCTCCAAGAGCAGCAGCATGAATAAAACCAGGGGACACACACAACATGGGACAGGGACCAGCCACAGCTGCAGGGCACTGCTCAGCCCCCTGATGATGGTGGCAGCTGGGAGGTCTGGCCTGAGAGCTTTGCCACTCCTTCCACCCCAGGCATTTCCAAAGCAAGGATCAGATCCCCTGTGTATAGTGATATTTGTCCTGCCCTTTGCTCCTCTCTGCTTTGTAAGTTATTTTTTTGAGGGACAGAATAGGGAAAAGAGACCATGGTAGTTCAGCTGTGTTGGCAATAAACCAGTCCCTTTTCTCTGGCTCACCTGACAGCAAGGCTGGTGAGGTGTTGAAATTCTCACAGATTGTTGCTGGAGGACTGAGTTCATGATGAAATGGTTTGACAAAAATTACACCTGGCAAAAGCGAGTTATTTGCTTAGGAAAAATAGTCATTTCCACTCCTCATGGAACATGTGGAGTGCCTGCTGGTTCTTGGTTCGTGCACAGAGGCTCTTGCTGTATTCCTCTTGCACATCACAAATCAGCATTTTCTAGGAAGTTTCTTATTTTTGTCTGGCTGGGATGTTGTTACAGTGTGCTTTTTACCCATGCTAAGACCTTGCCTGTTGCAAGTCAGTTACTTGTTGGTTCACAGCTAAATTGCTGCAACTCTCTCATCTTTGGGCTACTTCTACAATCAATCCAGGAGCGGTATGCAGCTGCTCTCTTCCTAAACAAGGTATTTTACCAGGAGCAGCAATTTTATAAGATCATCTGCTGGTTTTGATGTGAACAGCTTGCACAGGATTTACTGCATCCTCTTTCTGCTGTCAAAGAAGAGGATAGAGCACAGATTGCAGTTCAGGATAATGGAAGGACACTTCCTGTGAGGAGCTCTCAGTTTTGGCATTTGCTTGAGGCTTTGGGGGGTTGTGGGGAGGGGGGTGTTAATGATCAGGACAGGCTGTGAGTCTCCTCAGTTTTTCAAGAATTTCAGAAAGGTTGGGGCTATACCTGACAGCATTCCCCAAATCTGTTTTGTTCGTAAAGATTTTTAAAAATATAACTGAAACACAATCCTGCAATCTCCAGCTGCTTTCCAGAAACACTACCATGGCTCTCACCAGGGCCCCACTACACTGAGCTTACAGGAGGTTCCTCAGGTGCTCTACACAGAAGCACATCACAGCACTTGACTGTTCCTCAGTCTCTCTCACACACTGCTTGACCATAGGCTCTCTCTGTCTTTCCAGTAAAAGAATTGGGGCTTTGTGTAGGAATCATGTGTCCCAGCCCCACAGCTGCCCTCCTTGTGATGTTCAGCAGCTTAAGCAAGATCCTGCCCTGAGCCCCAGAGCTGCAAGTGCTCAAGGGTTCTAACCTCACCTTTTCATCCACCAGGGAGAGAGGAAACAGGCAGGTTTTCTGACTATTCCTAAATAAAATGAGCCTGCTTGCCTGCATGGTGTTTCCTACTGCTATGATCAGGGGCAGAATATGAGTCTGGGCAAGAAATTTATTGTCTTGTTAGGTCTTATATCTGGCAAAAGAAATATACTGCTCTAGAAAAAAAAACCCACATCCTGCATAACGCCAACAAGCAACTCTATATATTTCCTTGTTTAAATTTTGTCACTGCTTTGTGGTGTTCTTTTGGCTTAACTCTAAGGTTCCCTGAGTACACAAGATCCTCCTCTCTCACTCCTCCCCTCAGAGTTCTTCTCATCCCTTTCTCAGCTGCCTCAGCAGCTAAGCCAAGTCACTCTATTCTTCCTCTTTCTTGTCATGTTTCCCTGTGTCTGTAAATCTCCCTAAGTCTCTCAAGCTTTGCTGTATTTAAGATCCCAGGTTAATACCTAATCTCTTTGTGCTGCTTGTAGTGGAAGTCTCTTCTTCCAAACATCCTCCCTGAAAAGCAATTTTGGAGAACTAGTTTTCCCAAGTCTCACTGTGGCCTCTAGCCTGAGGACTAGATCAAAGGAAAAGAAAACTGCAGACAGATAAATTGTCACTTTACCTGACCTGGAAATCTTAAAATGTATTGTCAGTGCCGAATTCATAATGAGTGGGTAGAGAAAAAAGGGTGGTTTAAGTTGTCCAGAACACTCACAGAGTTGGAACAAACAGAACTCACTAAAAACTGGAGTATGTATGGATCATATGCAATTATCAAAGAAAAAAAAAAAAAAAAAAAAGAAAGGAAAAAAAAGGAGAAAAAAAGGGAGAAAAAAAGAGTCCATCCTAATGCAATAACCTAAAACCCCTGCCCAAATCCTGCTATTGATTTCTTGCTCTGAACTGGCAGCTGTTGAAAGTCAATATTGGTCTAATTCTAGAAAGAGAAAGAATCTTTTGGTCACTCAGCAATACCCAGTTCAATCCAATACATTGAGCTACAAACACATTCAATAGGTCTGTTTATTGGGATTCTCTTGAACAGCATGAAAAATGTAGATTTTTTAGATAGATGGGGGAAAAATAGAAGATTCCTTAGGGCATCTCAAGATGGGAGAAAAAAAACAAAAGAAGAAAATAAATTCAAGGCACTGCTTTGTTACTGAATGAGGCCACACTTCATCCTGTATGTGGATAAAAGACAAGACAATTTCCCACTTCCCCTTTCTGTTCTGCATTGCCAGGTTAATTGTTGTCATTGTATTCCCCACAAGAGAAGCTTCATCAGTGGTGCCAAATAAACCAGATTAGTGTTCAGGGGCATTTGCTGGAAGTGATGCCAAATCCATTCTTGATCCTAATTATATGAAATATGCTCCAATAATTTTCCACAAGGTGAATAAAAATAATGCCAGAACTGCCACTTTCACTGAAGCTCAGTTAGGAGGTATTCACTAATCCCAAGGCATATCATAGCTGCTTCTGTGCAATTATATTCTCCATTTTATAAACTGATGTTTACCTAAAGAAGATGAATATCCTAATTCCTGGCACCGATACAAGAGTGATATTGGGAGAGAGAGAAAAACATAGAGAAGGCCTGGCCCATATCCCAGCATTAGGCAAACTGACCTTTGGTTTCGATCTCTACAGGCAAGCTGTTGCATCTTGGCAGTTTCAAGTGGTACACACAGGAGATACACACTCCAATACAGTGTTCATTCCCAAGTCTAAAAGAAGAAGTCAAAAGCCACTTCATTTTGAAAATAAAATCAGATTAAAAAATTATCCCTTGTTAGTCACTGAACATTCCCCATAGCGCACAATATCTTGCTCTGCGATGAATTTCAGATTTCCATGATGACTGGTTTGCACCAGCTGACTAAGAGGTATGTGTCAAAACCAGGCAGCCACTTCAGACAATTGCAAATTCAGACTTTTGTTCTAGCTATGGGAAATTCATGGTAAAACTGAGAGGCATTCTGCTAGCATATAAGTACAATGAAATATGTGTTGATTGCATTTTAAAAAAAGTCCTTTACAGCTACAGTTAAAAGAGAATGGGCAAACATGTTTACTGAAACAATGTAATAACGAATTATATTCATAATTCAAATTATATTCTGTAGTTGGTTTATATAGTAGTATCATCTTTCAGGATCCTCAAAGCGCAAAACACCTTTATTTTCTTCTTCTCAAAAAACCCCATCTTTCTCCATTTAGAGGATTTTACTTATATATAACCTACCTGTTTTCCTTCATGCCTTTATTTTTGTGGCAAGTCTGACAAAAAACAAAGCTAATATTAGAGAAACAGATGTTATCTTTCATTACTTCATTTACCCTCTTGCCATTTTTGAAGTTTCTCCTACTTCTGAAATTGCTGGAGACACCCTGTTTATTGATTGTCTGATACAGAATCATAGAATCATAGAATATCTCAAGTTGAATGGGATCCATAAGGATCATAGAGTCCACCTCCCTGTTCCTCATGGTACTACCTAAAATTAAACTGTATGACTGAGAACATCGTTCAGACACTCCCTGAATTCTGGCAGGCTTGATGCTCTGGGAAGCTCGTTCCTGTGACAGACCTCCCTCTGAGTGAAGAATCTTTTCCTAATGTTCCAGATGCGCCTTCATACCACACGTTTTCTAGCCCAAGCTCTTACTAGTTTGTGGGATCATATAATTGTTGGTGTCCAACAGAGCGAAACCTGACATTTAAATAAAACAACAAAATTTTTAAGGTGAGTTAGTGACTTCAGAGTCACTGCATTCATAAGCATACTCTGTGTTGCTGTCAGAACTGATCGCTTAACTTCAGCTGATAGCAATGGTATCTCCATATTTCCATCCTCCCCAGTGGGATAATGAAGTATATTGGGATTAAGGAAAAAGAAGATGTGCAACTTTCTTCTCAGCACATACCCTGAATTCTGACTGTACTCCCCCAGACTTCTCACAGGATTTGGCTAAGCAGAGGAAACACAGTAACTCACACCTCAAGATTAAGTTCTCAAGCAGCCTATTGTTTTACTCTTGGCAAAAATTCAAAAGAGATTTCATTAGTTATTGCTGATCAGGAATAGGGACAGGAAATTGTGTTATCTACTTGGAGGCTGATCCCTAAAATCTAAGATGACAGGCAAGCACTTATGCATACACTGCAGGCTTTACAGCTGTGGTGTTTCCTGATACTCCCAAATGTGAAGACTTTTTGGATTGCTGCTGCTGGATGGCATAATGGGTTTTGTTCCATTGACTACATTATCTCTGAAGACAAACTAGCACCCTTTTTTTCAGGAGCGCTGGCAACTTGCCAGCAACTTGGCAGCGTTAAAGAGGTAATAAAAGAGGGTTTAAGAGGTCTCCTGAGTGAAGTCTGAAGGAGATGCACAAGAAAGCTAAAGCATGAGGGTACCCCTTGTGCTGCCTGTTTGCCTTTCTTGCCAGAAGGACTTCTGAAGTGGGACACAATTAGATGGAGGGAAGCTGCATTTCAGAAAGGGCTTGGTGTTTGGGGAGCTCTCTTGTTTGTTTGCTTTTAATGAGCTGGTTTAGGATGCTGCGTAAAAACTAGATGGATTTCCTCAGTTTTTCTCACAAAATGCTAACTAGAACATGGGAGACTGGGGATATTTATAATCTCTGGGCTGAGTCTGAGGAATCAGTACTAGATCTTGAGGGAAATGCAAGTTTCAGGGAGGAAGCTGACAGGGAGAATGTTTGGAGGGGAGGCTGTATGATCAACAGGCTGTACCTCACTTCTATTTGGGAAATTCCCAGCAGGAATTCACTGCTGGGACTCCTGAATTATAGTAACCTTATGAATCTCTGGAGCAGATATGTTCCTAGACCCTGTTTTGATATGTGGGTACAAGACATCAGCATACAGAAACAGGCCAATAGAAATGTCACCTTGGAAACAGGTCCATGGCAATCCAGCAGTAAGCTTCCACCAGGGTGGCATTTGTTGAGAAATATTCTAAATTACATACTCTGCTTTGTTGGTTAACGATGGTAAAGCTGTTCCTGGAATCTGAAAACATACATGCATAAAAATCAGCATCAGTATGCTGCATGATGATATTGATGGAATTGGCCAAGCAGCATGGTTGAGTACCTCTGTGAACTGCATGCATAAATTTGCTTGCACTGAGGAGCTTCCTGGAGGCTTTGCAGAAGTCAGGGCATGGAAATGTATGCAGGGATGAGACAAAGTCCTTGCAGTAAGCACATTCTCCATTGGAACAAACACAGGTGATTAATGGAGCTGTGAAGTGACTTGGGATGAGGAGACTCTTGTCTCTTTCCAGTGCCAGGAACAAACATTTTCTACTACTGAGATGGGGTGTGTATGTCAATGAATTACCATTTTTCAATTAATTTGTTCCTGCGATACACCTTTCCCAAAAGAAATTATTGAGCAATATAAGCAGAACTCAAACTAAATCTGTCACAGCTGAGAGGGTAACTGACTGCATTTGCAATTCCTGCTTCCCAGATGTCCCACATTTCTTCAGTTAATGGGCAGAAGCACAGAAAGGGTAATTCAAGATAGATATCTCTGCTCCCAGATCTCATTGACTGACACTCAGCTTTCTCCTTATTTTGTCACATTTGCTCAGTGGAGAAATGGCCTGCCAAGACAAAGCCCCTTTATCATGAATTGCATCTTGTATGTTCTGTCATGGAAATGCAACATTAATAATTTCTGTAAAGATACTTTCTCCTTTATACATTTTTAGCTACAAATGCACCCTTATGGGTCAAAATCATGCTCTCTTATTGTGTCATGTCCACATATTCTCAGCACCAGAATTTAGCTGGTTGAGGGAGGTGATTGTCCCGCTCCACTCTGCAGCGGTGTGGGAACATTGTGAGCAAATTTGGGGCACTGCAAGATATAAAAAAAAGATATAAAGCTATTACAGAGTGTCCGAAGTAGAGTTACAAAGGTGGTGAAGGACCTAGAGAAGACATATGAGAAGTGGATGAGGGCACTTACTTCAGCCAGAAGAGGAGACTGAGGGGAGACGTCATTGCATTTAAAATTTCCTTGTGAGGGGAAGAGGAGGAGCAGACACTGATCTCTTCTTTGTCGTGACCAGTGGCATGAAGATGTGTCAGAGAAGGTTTAGGTTGAATATTAAAAAAAAAAAAGCTTTTCACCCAGAGAGTGGTTGGGCACTGGAACAGGCTCCCCACAGAAGTGGTCACAAGAGGTGAGCAGGTCACAGGACAAGCCTGACAGACCTCAAGAAGCATTTGGACAGGCACATAGTGACTCTTGGGGTGTCCTCTGCAGGGCCAGCAGTTGGACTCAATGATTTTTATGGGTCCCTTACCACTCAGGATAATCTATGATTCTATGATTAGCTTTCTGTATCTTATTCTATTTACCCAAGCATCCATCTGAAGAGTGGGAGCCGATAATTAATAGACTGAATTTCCTTGCAGGATACCTGGTAGAAATAGCATTTACTTTCTTCTAATAAGCCACAGAAGTTGTTGGAAGAAAATTACAGCCTGAAGTACCCTTGGTTTTGTTGTTGCTGTTTCAAACTATTTTTGAATCTCCACTAACCTAGGAAGGCTTCTCAGATAAATGATTGCCTAAATTAGAATTTCTGATTCACATGAAATATTGGGAAATGAGAGGAAGGGTTATATTAGCTATTTCATTAGAATTAACTCTCAGGGTCTGTATCCCAGCCTGCAGCAGAAATGTCAAGAGGAGCAGCTGCTACAGCACACAAGCCACCAGAACATTTCCATCCCTGAATAAGGCAAAGGGGAGTGGGGGAAGTTGAGTGAATTGCATAAGACCTGAACATTGTAAAGTAGTGATGGACTGTATGTCTGTAGAGATTTTGCTGAACCTTTTATCTGTCCATTTTTAGAGATTAAGTGTTGTTTTCCGGTGAAACATGCAGACTTTTGATAGTGTCAACATGCCATGCTTTTGGGCTTTAGTGTGGTTCTAGAAGAGCATACTGTGCACCTCAGTCCTTTGTAATACAAGTTGTTATTATTAGCAGGGCTTTTCTTTTTTTGCCTCTTTATCTCCACTAGATGCCAAATAAGCAAACCTCTTGCCCTATTATGCTGCTTAGTGTTACCAAACAATACTTGCCAGCATAAAAGTAGAGCAAATTAACTGAAAGGAGCGAGGATGGTCTTTCATGGGCTGTTGCTTACACTTGAGTCCTACAACTGCTCCCTGACTAGGTGGGCCATCAGCAATGTCATTAGGATTTATCATTTCTGTCATGTATTTCTTTGCCTGCATGAAGTCAGAATCCAGGTCTTCCTGGGAACTATTTTGCCTAGTATTTCTTCAAATATTGCTTAACATTAACACATTGTACTCATAAAGTATGTGAAAGGGCTGGGTTGTTGCTATGCCTTGTTAGTTGATGTCAGCATGCTGGACTAGAGTCTCACTGTAAAGCTGTCATGGTAGTATGCCAGGCTTTGAAGAAAAAAAAAAATAAGAAGAAAAACATTGGCACTTAAAAAGGCAAGCATATAGCAAACGATGGTGCATATTCACTACCAGTGCATACTTTGTTTCATCCCAGTGTCACTTCCCCAGGCTCATAGAAATATTTGTTAATAAACAACATCCAGAGGATGGAAAGTAGAGCAGCATGTGGCTTTGGGTATTTTCACATATTTCTGTGTGACAGAGCTACAGGGTTTTTTGACAAGCTAGGTTGTGGCTTGTCTTCTTTTGGCCTAGCATAAGAGGTCACTTTGGTTTCTTGTTACCCACCACATCCTCTCTACTCAGCTACTCTGCATGCTCAGTTGGTTCTCTGGGCACCTCATAACTTGTTTGGGGCCATTTAAACTGATCAGTCTTGTCCCTTTAGTGGGAGAGCTTGGCAACACCATACCAGGAGATGTGAGGGAACCGTGGATGCCAGCAGGGAGACTGTGTCAGAGCTGGGGCTGGTCATTTTGTCTTTCAGCTCAGCAGTTGTAGCAAGAGGTGGCATGGACACAGTCTTGCTTCTGATCTGAGCCTCACGCAGTTCCTAGAAGACTGCAGCTGAGAAGCAGAACATTACTAGAGAGTTATTATTACCATGGGCTAAATCTGTACTTTTACCAGAGCTCAGGCTCCTGGTGACTTGATCACAATCAGATGCCCTTACTGCTTTTGTTTCCTATTGGGTCTTGATCAACTTCCTAGGTACACTGACCGTTTGTATCAAATATCCTTGCTGAGCCTGCTCAAGTGTGCAAGAGCAGCAGTGTGCCAGAACTTCCCATTTTACCAAGTGAATTTGCTTAGACTAAGAATTCATCTCACAATTCATACTTGCTGTACTATATCCAGCATTACATAGAGCCTTCATGCAGCATGTAGCTATCACTCCATGTCAAGTCCTGGTTGGGTAACTGTAGAAAGGCTTTTATTTTTTCTCTAAACTGGGGGTATCTGTAATTTATCTTCTCTGAAAAATAAATTAATTACTTTATATTCAGTAAAAAATATAGAACTGGGAGAGCCAATTGGGCTCTTTGACTCTGGTTCCACACAGTCCCAGGCAACCAGGTGATAGACATTTATGGTCCAGGAAGGTCCACAGAACACTTACTTTTCCTATTCATTATCTGCCTTTTGCATTGATCTAATTGTTTGTTATTGCAAAATGACTACCTAGATAGATATTAAGGCTTAGAAATTACAATCATTTAGTTTGACTTCCTCATAATGCTCATCCTAATGCTCATTCCTGCACTGGAGGAAATTAATCTTCGCTATTAATTTTGTCTATTAAAGCTGGAATTCATATTGGTCCATTTGCAGTCCTTATTAAATAAGGACTCCTGCTGGCCCTTATTAAACAGATGAAGGACCAGAGCGAAGTTCCTTGTTACTTAAATGAAACCCATGTTTAGCAAAGCTGTTAAATCACAGCTGAAGGCAGACATCTTGATGAATAAATCAGCATTCATGAATAAATAATTGACATAAGTGCTAAAATGGGATTTTCGTTTTCATGCTGTTTCTGTTCTTGGCCAAAAATTGAGACAGTTTGTGTGAGTGGCAGTGGTGGGTGGCCCTTGTGGCAGAGACAAGTAAGGTCAGGTTTCCAAAGGTGTAGATTGACGGAGTTCGTCACACACACACTCTCACACACACACACTCACACTTTGATCAGAAGGCATGAACTAAAACTCTGCTTTATTTGAAAGTCTGACTCCAATCTATAGTATATCTACAAAGGCCAGGGATTGGGGGAGAAGGTTGACACCTCTCCCCACCCCATTGGTCAAGATAACTGTCCATCAGCTGTCCATATCTCTAAGAACAGGAATGTAAACTACCTTGAAACTATGCAATAACATTGGCTGTGTTTACAGTCCAGAGCGTGAGAAAGAACCCAAAACATGAAACTGTGAAACAGAAGAGAAGGCTGAAAAAATCAGGGTGACAGTAGATTCAATTCTGGTAGGACCAACAGAAGCGTCTCAGTTTGTTGGAGGCTTCAGCTCCTTCAGTTTCAATGCTTCTGATGAGTTAAGGAGCTGGAATGAGCCTTACCAGCACATTTCCCATAGGACATCAAATAACGTGAGTCAGTGCTGCTCTGGGAGACATTTGCACTTTGATCTAGCAGTTAAAGGCTCAGTGTCCCATTAACAGTTTGTTCAAGACAGCTGCCTTTCCCTGTAATTGTGCTGGTTATTCACACCACTGTAACTTTCATCAGCCAGCTGCTTCCTGGGGACAACTATTTCGCACTCTGCATCACCAGCCTTAAATAGGTTATGAGTCTTGCAGCATTTTGTGTACAAGGCCATGAAAAGTTTCAAGAGCAAGGTTTCTGGGAAAGTTTTCATGTTTTTGTCAGCACAGTGGCTCTGTCCTGCCGGAGACAGAGGAAAAATCGTAACCAAGGCTCATCTTGCATACAGCCAACTCTGGTATTTGTTTGTCTCCTGCCTAAGTGCTATGCAGGACCCGTACGAACCATCCCAGAATGCCATTTTTGTTTTGCTAAATTTTTTAAATACCTGTGGTTGTGGGGAAATGCCAGTTCTGAAATCTGCCACTTTAATAATACAAGTGGTTTTCAGATGCCGGGGATAAGGATGCAGCTGCTCCAAGAGCCCAAAGTGCTGGTATTCTTAAGAACAGCAGCCAGGCACTTACAATGCACTTTGTGTCTTAAAGCCACAGCAAAGGGCAGGAACCGGTGCCACCTGGGAATCAAAGGCTGCTGTTCGTGCCTGCACAGAGCGGGCAGACAGAGCCTCTGCAACACTCTTGGTATCCAAAGCAAGGCTCAGATGAGACTTAAATGGTGCCAAGTTCTTGCTGTGGTTTTTTCCCTCTCACCTCACACAATGCTTGTGATGAATATCACTGCCTGTTGCTGTACGCGAAGGGCCAGCACGTGGCATAACATGCAATCATAAGCATGCAAGGATGCAGTGCTAGCACACTTGAAGAGAGAAAAAGCAGGATGGTGTCTTATTACAGGCCAGTTGGGGGTTATGTCTCCAGTTACAAGAGCTCCTCACCTAGAATAAATTGACCCAGCTCCATCTGACTCAGAGGAGCTACACTGATTTACACATGCTGGAGCCCTGCTTTGGGTTTCTGTAGTGTAAAACTATTCACTCTAATTTCACTGGCTCTTAACTTCACCAAGTTACAAAACCAGCTAACAGATATTTGCATGTTATAAAACCAACAGGTATGTCCTGGAAACAGACATTCCTGGAGTCCTGGGACATGCATTTCCTGAGCACGTAGCAGGATAATTGTGCAAGGCACGAAAAAGCCACGTGCTATCAGACAATGTGAAAGACATTAAATAACGCTCATGGTAGCATGACATGTAAAAGGAGCACGTAAAAAGAGCATCAACCTCATGAAGATGAAGAGAAGTAACATGAAGTTTTATACAGAAATTTCTAAAAATCCAGCATTCAGGTGAGATGGGAAGCTAAGAATTTGGACCCTGCCCCAGACTTCTGAAGTGAGTGGTGACCTTGCTCAGTGGCCTCTGTTGTCCTACAGCTTCTTCCTCTTCACCTCTGTTGCAGCAGCAGAATTTCCCTTGACGGCTTCTGTTTCCCCAGCAAATCTTGTTTTTTCTTGCCAAGTGTCCCTGTTTTATTTTGGGCATGGAGCACCTCCCCAGGATAGAACCTCTTATTTGGTAGTCACAGCATATATCTAGGACACATGTATTCCTACTCTGTTAGGAGAGGAAATTATGCCTGGGATTCCCACATTGTGGATGAAGTTTCTTGCTGTAAAAAGCAGAAGGTGCAGGGTAAGAGTAAATTGTTATACCTCTTTCACAGTTTTGGACAGAATGGACTGGCCACGTGTGTGGTGAGAACACTTCCTAGGTGAAGTTTAATGGATGTCCTGGGCAAAGGAACCCCTAATTTTGGACCTTGTAAGCCCTTCTGTCCTTAGCTAGGCAGCACCATGAAAATTGTACTGTACAGAGATAACCACCTGTATTGGTTTGGCATGAATGGTAAAAAAAAAACCAGTCGGTGATCTGCTTTGGAACTGACAGCCAAGTTGGCCAGTCAGGTAAGAAGTGTACACCCCTGGGGACACACAGCTTAAATACAGGAATCTTGAGAAATCTCGTCCCTTTTCCGACGGACCCAGCCATGAGGTAATGTCAGGGAAGCAGGGGCCTGGGCCCAGGGCCCCGCCAGCCCCAGGAGTCGGG
>WBMY01000376.1:155811-285598 GCA_013397315.1 Donacobius atricapilla | reverse complement strand
GATTCAAGCAAGGGTGTCTGATTTTTACTGAGTGGACATTTGAATTAGAAACGATAATATTTGAATTTTACTGAATGGATGTTGAATTAGAAATTGATGCAGTGGTTCTATGAGATGTCTTAAAGCCTCGTCACCAGTGAAGAATGAGAAGTCTTTTGTTATGAAGCTGTGCATCTTTAAAAGTTGAAACCCCACGTGTAAGTCCACAACCCTTATGCAGCCATAGGAAAGGCTACATTTGGGAAGCTCACAGATGCAGAGTCGGGCAGGCTGCATTTGTGGGAACTGGAAGCCACAAGCAGACTGTGTCTCTTACCAGAAGAATCAGGAGGGACTTGTCTCTCTCAAAAGACTGAACGAAAGACTATTTTTATAAGTGCTACTGACTTAAGAGTTCTGATGTTTTGTCTCTTTACATTGTTTCATAGAAAAGTAGATTGTTGCTAAGGAGGAGGGGGATGTCTTTAAAAAGGTTTCATGGTTGTTATGTCACGTTTTTGTTTTGTTTGCCCTTTAGTGTATGTTAATAAATCTAACTGTTTCTATTTTTAAGTTGAGCCTGTTTTGCCTTTCTTCTGATCCTATTCCATTGTGAAAAATAGATCCCTACACTACGTTTCACAAAACAAATTTGGCGAATGTGATAACCACTACATTTTTTGGTGTTTCTGCCTGGTTATGAATTTTAACCCATTACACCACCTGGCAGCATTGACTAGGAAATTCTTGGGAGCTTTTTTTCCCCACTGCCTTTTGCACACAGCAGCTCCCCAAGCAAGAATTTGAAAATCCAAACAAGTCTATGGTGAGCAGAAGCAATGTGCAGAAGGGCATGCTGTGCCATAAGTATTTTTAAAACTGAGCTCAGTCTTCCCTAAGGGTGCTGCCCTATGGATCTTCACATCCAAGATATGCTCTGGCAGTAGATAAGCTAAATCAAACCATAGCCATGTGGGCAGCATGCAGGCAGGAGTGGGACCTGAATCACCTCTGACTTTGCTCTTTCAGCACAGAAGTGCCTAAATATTGAAACTGGGGCACCTGCAGAGGAAATGTGGTGGTACAGATGCTGCGTGGGGAAGCCATGGGCAACTGTACCAATGTCTTCTTTTATATATCCTCAGTCATGGATTTGCTGTAGATGACACCAAAATACATCTGAACGTGGGACCACTGGAATATGTTTGGCTTGATCATGCTCTTTTGCCAAGAGATGCTAAAACTGGCTTCAGGCTCGCCAGATCCTTTCATCTGAGAGGCCTCTGCCAGCTGTGCAAGGCTCAGCAAGGTTGGTATAAGCCTTTTTCAACCTTGAGAAGCCAAGAAGAAGTCTTATGGTGTTTTTACTATCTACAAATGCTCCTGGTCGGCATTTTATTTCACTTTGTGACTTGGTTACCTAAGCTGGAAATGCTGTTGTTTTGGAGTTGCTTATAGGACTCCTTGTTACTTACTTCAGTGGCTACAGGATTTTAAAGTTGTGATGCATATTTTTCGCTCATCCATTTATCACCCTGAAGTTTTCTGGTCATGTGTTGCTCTGTATGTGTGTCCCCTTCCTGTCTGTATGACCCCTTCTGTATCTCTGACCTAGACATCAGGCATTCTAGACTCTTGTAGGCCAGATTTCAAGGGGGTTGTAAAACCTGGAAAAAGCTGAAAGAGGCCAAGACAGAAAATATATTGATACTGATGCAGTGTCAATATTTTGCAGTGGAGTACCAGAGGGAGATGTGCCCATCCAAAAATTCTTGTAGGAAACACTGTTGTTTCTCAGCAAACTTTAAAAGTGAGAAAAATCTCTCTGCTTTTATTGATGAAAACACCTGCTAGTTCCTCAGTGATTGGTAACAACAAATAATGAAGTTGTAGAATGGCATTTATTCCACAGAAAGATAGACTAAAGTGGAATTGGAGTTCACTTGAGTCAGTTATGCAAAATTCTCTCTGACCCAGTTCAGAGGCTGAAGTGCCAGAGGAGCACAAGGTGCTGCGCATGGCAGGCAAGATGCTGTGCTCAGGTACTCTCACTGCCCTGAGCATTTTTCACAAGCACACATCCACAGTTCATTTCAGAATCTACAGCCTGGATAGGTTTTTCTTTGAAATGTTTAACAAATATTTTTGAAAAATTTTTACATACGTTTTAACATATTCTCATCAAAACTGTGCTTTTATAAAACATTTCTAATGCTTTTTTTCCCCAAGATTTCCATTGACTGCAGCAGGCTTTGGCATGGACACTAACTGTACAAAGGCTAGGACTATAAATATAGACTCCCAAGGACTTGACTGGAGGGAGTGACAGATGCATAGCTTGACTCCATGATCTGCCAGGGCAACATTTTCCACAAGCAAAAAATGAGAATCATCTGTGTTAAATTTATCCACACTTGGATTTCTTTGGTACGTGCAGGAGGAAATCGCTAGGGAGCAGATGACTTTTTAATCTGCCCGTAATGTAAAGTTTGTGCACTGTCTTCAAGGCAATGCTGTTTATTACATTCCTTGGGTAAATTTTACCTCTGATGCAAAATATATAAAACATCCTCACAAGGTAAAAGGGAGGATCAAAAGCATATGGTGAGTAACTCTCTCTTCTTCAGCTCCTGCCTGAAGTGTTGCTGTGTGCTCTTATGAAGTGGTTTAGAAGATTGGATCAACCCAGTCATGATGTTGATGGGCTTCCCAAAGACCTCATCTGGACCCCACCAAAATCCTCCTCTCCACCTCAACTGTTTTGGAACCAGGTTGAAATGCACTGGTCTCCCAGACTCCCCACTCTCTACTAGAGACCTTCTTCCTCTTCTAAACTGGAGAGGAAGCTTTTGTTTGGTCTGGCTAACAACTTGAGAGCAGGGTTACATTTTTTCCTCCATTTCTGGTGACCTTTTGGGCTAGACGCATGTTTTGGACGTGAGCTCTTGCGTAGCAGAGTGCAATGTTTGTTCCTGCGTGGCAGGGACGGAAACGTGTGTTTAGGAGGAAGTTCTGATTAAGATCATCAAAGCATTTCTTTTCTTCAGTTCAAACAGATCTGCACAATGCAAGCTCTGTAAGCCAAAAGCATGATTCAATGCTTTAATCATTAGGAGAGGTGATGAGGATGGAAAGGCATCACTTATTTTTCAAGGCATGCTGGGAGGGAGATGCTCTGTACCAGTCTCCTTGGCATAGCCTTTCTGTCAGTGCCTACCCAATCCCATCAGAGATGGGATACAGGGGTAGGCGTGCCCTTGGCTTGACCCAGAACTGATGCACTGATGCTTTTGCTAGTGGTTTTCAGCAAAGCGAAGCAGAGGCAGTTTGAGCTGACTGGCTGGAGCATGGGGCTGCGTAATTCAGGGATTCACAGCACAGGTTATCAGGAAGGCCCTGGGCGAGTCTTGCCATTGCACCGCCTCTCATTTTTCCCACCTGACAGAAGGAATAACACTGACTCTGCCTGCCTTGCAAAGGTACCCTGTCAGGGCCTGAGTCATTCAGGAGGGGGACAGGCTCTGCATGGTGCCACTGGTCTCAGCACAGCTGCCCAATGGTTCCCGAGAGGAGACCACAGCCAGCCAATGGTAAAGAGCTTTGAAGATGCAAAGAGCCAGTGCTGGCATTAAATCACAGGAGCCAACACACCT
Source organism: Donacobius atricapilla (assembly GCA_013397315.1). Taxonomy (NCBI): domain Eukaryota; kingdom Metazoa; phylum Chordata; class Aves; order Passeriformes; family Mimidae; genus Donacobius; species Donacobius atricapilla. Next base: position 281,966 of record WBMY01000376.1, on the reverse strand, counting down.
TCACAAAAACTGTATTTTAGTTTCTCCTGATGAGCAAGAGAAAATGAATGCCTCTCTGGAGGGTCCAAGCTCAATTCCCTCTTCCTGCATCCCTAAACCAGATCTTTTTTCTGCACTTGTGGGAAGGAGAGGCTGGAGGCAGCCGGCTGGCTGGGAGTTGTTCCAGGAGCAGGGAGCACTCATCTGGCAGCATGCTTGCAGTCTGGAGCTGGAGGACTGTCCTCCAGGGACCCCTGCCAGATGGCTGGGATTAGACGATCCCTCTGGTGGTTTTAGCCCCTGCTGGAGCAATGGAGGGAGCAGGGACTGGAGTTGAGCAGGACAAAGATGTTTTCCACTGGTTTAGCTGGGAGGGCTTCAGGACAGAAGGGAACATCCCCAACTGTATTTCTGTGGCAATTCGACAGGCTGAGATAAGGGAATAGCTACATAGGCAGAGAGAGGAGCATTGATGCCGGGTACTGTGTGAATACCATCTTTCAACTCCTGCATGTGTAAATGTTAGTCTTGGATGGGTGATGACTGATCCTGGCATGTGTCACCACAAAGCCATTTCTGAAGGGACTGGAGATGCCCTTACCAAATGCAAGGGCATTCTTATGAGAAGGCGTGTACTGAAATATCCCCTCAACCAGCCTCCACTGTGCTGCTATTGATGGTTTGACATGGAGGGAGAAGCTGCTATGCTGCTTCCCCCCCCTTCAGTGCGGACAGCTGGCCTCGGTTTGCTGGGCCTTTGTGGGAGGAGGGCAATGGCACTGTCTGCACAGCCAGACAGGCCCTCACCCCTGCCTCTCCTCTGCTTTGGCCTCGTTGGCTCTGGGCTCTAGCATGGGTTCATTGCTGCCATGTTCAAAAGCCACCTCTCACAAAAGATGTCTTCTCACACAATGCAGCCTGCAGACATTCTCTCTGTAGAGGAAGGAAAGGGCTGGTCTGGGGACTGGGGCCCTGGGCTGGCATTCAGAAATTGTTCTGCTGCAGCACTACTCCATGGTGTCAAGCATGCTGTTTACTTGCTGAGCTTCCTTTGCCCATCTGCTTTGGCACGGGGGTGGAGAATGAGAAATCTGCTGTTGAAACCCTGTGCCTCCTGCACTGGGTCTCAGTTTCCAGATATACATGTGATGTGATGTGATAATGAGTATGGACCTGCTAGTGGAGGGAGGAAGGGCAACTAACAGGGTTAAAGCCTTACCCCTCCTGATGCTGCATGTGTGTTTCTGAATCCCACGGCACCATCACAGCCATGTGGTTTGTGACAGCTCTGTCACAGCTATGACTACCATGTTGGGGACTATAAAGTTTCTGGATAGACAGAGGCAAGAAGATGCGCTTAAGGAAAATTTCACAGCTCTTGGAAAAAATACCCTGACCTTTTATAGCCATGGCTGATGTGGTGAGTGAAGAAATTGCTTCACTGGACAAATACGAGTTTAAGGGAGGGGTTTAGGAGGGCTGTGCAAAGGAACCTTACACACAGGGTAAAAACAGGGCTTCCAGATGCAAAAGGCACAAAGAATGATGTGGGACAATGAAGGCATGTAGTGGCTGGGTGAGGAGAGCTTGAGGTGCTGGGAAGGTGGATGGGTTGAAGAGGACAACTTACTCCCTCGGGTCATGTTCAGACCCTGCTATAGTACCTCATACAGTCAGGGTATCAGTGTGCCAAGGGCTGGTAGCTACTCACAGAAAATAATTCTGCATAAATGTAGGATCATTATTCACTCAGCATGTCAACTTGTTTAAATTTCTGTGAGGAGAGCAAGTATATTACAGTATTGTTATCCTATGTGGAGAGTTGTTCATGTTTAATTATAGTTCGTGAGAAATACAGACTCTTACAAAGTGTCGTCTGTTCAAATAGATATATACATCTTCGGGAAAAATATAATAGTGCCATTATACTGTTCTTACAAAGTGCTAGAACAAAGCATACATGCACGTCTCCTCATATCCAGCAATAAAATAAATGTAGATGACTAAACATAGGAATATATCCCACAAATACGTGCAGCAGCTCACTGTGAGTCAACGGGACTGATCTGTGCAAATCCCTCAGGTACCTCTATGGAAATAGATGCCCCCACACCCCAAGGGTGACATTCTTGGAAAAGGGAATGTCTTGTATTTCCTGACTTGCTTCCTTGTTCTTTAGAAATCACTAATCTTGCACTTGGCGATAGACAATTTAGGGATAAACTGTGAGCCAAAAACCCAGTGTGACTAAGGGGGGCTCTTCCTGCCCACTCTGGATGTTATTCACATCACCTCACTCCTGACTGCTGAGAACTGCAGAAAATGAAGTGTTGCCATCATCCTTTGTCCTGTAGGCAGCAATTTTCTGCCTGCCTGTGGGAAATAATCCTTTTCTAATTTAATTATTCATTTTTCAATTATTTAATGCAGTACTCTGGGATAGCAGCAAGGCTTCTGGTTAGTTTTCAAATTGCTGCTACCTCAGACAGTAGAGCAGTGGGATCCAGCTCCCTGGGAGAAGGATTCATTGTCTTTGAGCCACTGCTTTCATTAGGAGGGATATGCTGTCTCCTTTTCCTGGCACATCCCTCGGGAAGTTTCCATGTGTTCTGCCAACCTCCTTAGGTCCCACGGAGGCTTGATCATGCCTGGCCAAAGTCAATGGCTCTCGACAAGGACAGCTGAATGGAGCACCATCAGGAGTTCTTCAGTGTTTCTTCTTGGAGGGCCCTGTGAACACCTGCCCTGATGCCAGTGACTGTGCTTTAATATTTTCTAGTATAGGAAAAGCAAATGCTGGCCCTCTGTGGTGGCACTTTACACTGCTCTGTGCTGGCCCAAGGATCACGTCTCATATTGTGTGGGCCTTCACTAAGGCTGATTTTCCACTCTGAGCTGTATCAGTTCCTGAATGGCATCAGCTCTGATGTGGGGGGCAGGGGTCAGCTCTAAAAGATTACTGCATCAAATACAGAAGATGTTCCTACAGTATTGAGCAGGAAGAAGTTTAAAAGAAAAGAGGTCAGTTCTGCTGCCATTTGTGCAGTTTTTGATAGATGTAACTCCATTCATTTTTGTGTAGCTAATTTTGTTTTAAGCCAGCACAAGTGAAAGCAGACTCAGGCCTTCCTCTTGCAGCAGCTAAAGTGAAAAACATTTCTACTTTTAAAGCTGAAAGCATTTCTTACTTCTATTTATCATATGTCATTTGGCTGGCAGCAGTGGTGTAAATGGCACAGAAAAATTAAATAAACTATTTATGGGCACTGCTTTTGATCATATTGCTCTCCCACCATGACAGCTGCCAGGCATTACTGGGCAGCAGAACCTAGGAAGCCTCAGTGCCTGGGCAAAGACAAGGCTGGTGGTGTTCACCTCTTCCATCCTAAAACTGCTGGAAGGGTGTCTTTGTTCTTTATGGATGTCTGGTTTTGCACTGCTTCTGGATGCTTAACATCTCTAAGCTCTCCAGACCTCTGTAAAATTCTATTTTCACAGTAAATGTGACTTAAACAAGGGGGCAGGTGTTCAGTGGAACAGTCTGCAGGACACATTCTCATGGCTGACCTCGCATCCTTGGAGTGCCAATGGACCCTTTCCAGGTGAATTTGAAGGCTTTTTGGAACACAAGATGAGATTTCTTCTCCTCTATGTCATAGTAAGTCCATTGGTAAGGTGTCTCATAGAGACATTTTCTTCCCTCTCACAGGAAGAAATTTCCCTCCAGCTAGGAAATCTATTCCCTGTAAAATTGAACAGAAGAATAAGATTTCCAGAGAGAGCCTGTGGCTGTAATAAAGGATTATTGCCAATTTCTTTGGCTGTGCACACAAAGCTTGGCACTCAGGTAGAAAATTCTGTGTGTCCAAAACTCCACAACTGGGCATACATGAATGCCAGGGTGCAAAGCCCTCACTGAGCAATGACCAGAGGTTTCAGGGATGCTCATCCCCAGATGAAGATTTCCTCAGAGGTCCTGTGAGGCTCCACCATGCAGGTTAACAAAGCAGGTCAGTGTCACAATGTTAAACCCTGACCTTGATTCTTTGTCCGAATTTCCTGTGCCAAACAGCTCACTTCCCCAGCTGCAAGCCAGAGACAGGGACCCTTCTTGGTCCCTTTCACAGAGAGGTTGTTATGCTGATTGCCTCAAAGATTACAACGCACTCCAAGTGCTAAGGGAGCCATACGACTACCACGGGCTGGGATAAATATAAAATACTATAATTTAAAGGCCCTTGTCTTTCAGTTGCTAATGGCTTAATTAAACAATAACATTTAACAGATGTGCTTTTTCTCCTCCAGTAATTCACTCCATCTGTGTCAACATAACTAGGCCCAAATTAGCGCATCAAAATGTAGATGTTACTGTCTTATTTCAGTTTTTATGTATCAATGTACATTTACATATATATTGTTTCATCTTGTGATGAGATGATTGCCTCCTTAGAATAAGATATTGCACACTATGGAGTTTAAAGATCCTCTCTTAGTTCATGAAGTAAGAACAAAAAAAGCAAAAATCCAAAGACAAATGCTATACAGATACTTAGAAATTAAAAGATTTTAGGCACATGTTCTATTAGGCGTGTTACATATTGAACTGCAGGATAACCATGGCTCTGTGCTCTTTAGGATAGTGAATATTTTGTGAACCTTTGTTTCTGAAGCAGTTTCTCTCCTAACTTCACGTGATGGGAAAAAGAAACTTGCCTTGTTGCGTGTGAAAGCAGATAATCATCTGAACTCCTGGAGGATGTGTTGGGGGAGTGGCTAACCTAGACATATCTGTGGAGGGATTTGTTGTTTTATGAAATAGCTTTAACAGCATTAGAGATGAACGTAGCTGACTTGATTGTCATTACTATTTCTTTAAAACACCCTTCCCTGTGCTAAGTGCCTTCTCGAAAGTGCTTGGGTGTCGTTGCAGACCTTGCAAACCTCCTGTGCCGTGGATGCTACGTGTGGAAGCAGCCACACTGCTTGGGCAGCACGGATGAAGGCGAGGAGCACGGTGTTCCCTGCTGGCTCCCTGCAACCCTGCTTCCCAGCACGCACCCCCTTCCCGCATGCTGCGCTTTCAGCTCAAGGACGGGACGCTGCAGGGCAGAGCCTGTGACCTCCTGCATGGGCGTGTGACAGGTCCCACCACCAGGAACTCCCAGCCACGCTGTCCCCCGGGAAGTCCGCAGGCTGCCCCAGAGCCAGCTGGGTGTACTGCAGGGCTGATGAGCAAGCACAGCGTGTTCCTGGCTGCTCCTGAGACTGGTCGTACAAGCTGTGCGAACTGCTCAACCTAATCCATCCGGGTGATGCCTGGGCAAGAACGCTCTCGGGTCCAGATCCTTTGTTTCCTTACAGTCTTCTTCTTATAGTCTGCTTCTTTCCTTAGTCTTCTTTCCTTACAGTCTGCTTGTTTTTAATATTTTTCCTATGAATTCTTATGAACTGACTGGGTTACTTGACTTTCCCCTAATTTAATTTTAATCAGTCTGTCTTCTCAGCATCCTATTAACCTTCCAATGAACCCTTCCTATAATGGGATTGGTGAAGGAGGCAAGTCTACATCTGTTAAAATACTAGCCTGCTCTTTTGGGCTGCAAATCACTAGACATCAGAAAAGGGTTTTTTTTGGCACTGCACATGGTCAGAGGGGATGGTGACTGATGATCCAACCTTCGTCTCACTGAAGACCCCGGGAAAACATATATAGAATCTCCCCAGATCTGCTTGGCCCAGTTCATACTGGGAGTAATATGGAAAGTATCTAAAACTGTGTCTACCATAAGACTATAAGTCCCTGGCTTCAGAGCAGCGGACTTTGGTGGTTCTGCTCTTGCTATTCTGAATCCAAGGGGACATTGCAGACCCAGAGACATGGGTAGTCTCCAGTAGATATAACCTGTATAACAAGATTAGAGTTTTATCTGCCTGGTTTTTCCTCCTGTTATAGTGCCTGGTTTGCCATCTTCTTAAAAATTCATTGGACTCCTAGCCAAAATCACTTCCATATATATATATACACACAATATATTGTCCTCAGTGCTAACACCTGCCCAGGTAAATTTTGCTGTCAATCGACCATGAAATATTCAGAGCATTTTCTCAAAAAAAAGAGAGCTGAACTGTGCCAAGGTGGCAGCAGGACTCTCGTCTGAGCCACCTCCAAATTTAATTTTTTTTCAAATTAAGGAGGGTAGCTAATAAGGGAGTTTAGCTAAGTAAAGTTTGGGGAAAATGTGATTGTTTCATATTTTTTGTGATCAGTGGGCAATTTCTCACTCATCACCAGGAAGAAAGCAAAGTGTCTAACTGGGGGTCCTCAGCATCACAGAAGTCAATTATTGCAGCCTTTGCCACATTTTGACATGGGAAAAATCCCCAGCGACTGCATCCAAGTTTTGTCTGCTCAGGACTGACATGTTGGTCACTTCAGTTATTGAGAATCTATTTCATCTTGTTAAAAATAGGTACCTAGTGAACCTGCCCCTCAGCTATTAAAAGAATAGATATTTCTGAAAATCAGTGAGGCTCTGCCAGTGCTCTCTGGAAAACTTGCGTGCCATTTGGCTTACGTAAATTTGCATTCAGCCTTGCCAGGATTTCTCTCCTGAATAAGCAGCTGGTGCATTTGCCACTAGGGCTGTTACAGCCATGAACAAGAGGAAAAGGTCTTTGGACTACCACAAATAGGATGGAGTGTCCTTTATGAAACAGCCCTTTACTTGGATGCAGTTGTAATTTGAAATGGGACACGGAGAGATGGGTGTCTGATGCATGACAGTACCATGGGTGGATGCACTGGGCTGTGGAGGTCTCAGCACAGACCCCAGAAGCTGAGGGGTTGTCCCCATGGGGCTCTGCATGGGGTCCTCAGCCTGAGCCATCAGCTTAGCGGGACCTGGTGATCAGATCACCAGGACACACCATGTGATGAAGAGAGCCACTGTGTGAGGTCTTCCAGCCTTGTCCCATGCCCACATTACAGCCTGGGCTCAAGTATCCAACTGCAGGCACCTGCCTGCACCACAAGGCCAGCCTTAATCTCAAAAGCAAAGTCTCCCTCTGCTCACTAAGGATAGTCAGCTCTGATCCTGCTAACAGCCGGGGTTCTGACAGATGGGCTCTGGTGGCATCAGTGGTGGGACCAACGATGTCACAACCCTCTTATTTCCTGATGCCAGGGTACTCCCAAGCTTGACCAGGCAATGTTCAAGGGCAGCTCCCTAACCCAGTGCCAGTAATGCTGGCAAAACATGTGGCTCATGACATCCCTCCCTGGAGTCACTCCAGACTCAAGCAGCACTTGCCCTTAAGTGGACACTTTCAGGACAGCAGCATGGGGAATGCATTGGAGGCATTGCACAAGGACAGCCACCCCTTTTGCTAGTGCCTCCTTTAAATACATGCTCCAGCTCTCCCTACTTTTGTAATTTCTGTACTGGTTTGTGTGTAGAGATCTCCAGCAGTTATCAACTGGCACCACACTGCTCTTGAAGGATTAGAATTCGGTCAAGAAAATGGCAGTGGCAGAGCAACATCACAAAGCTGGCCCCTCAGAAATTAGAAGCTGTTAAAAAGGACACAGGTAGTGCAATTTTAATTGAACAGCCCCTACAATACACAGGCTTTAATTACTAATGTAAATCAGTACATGTTAATCAAAATCTATTTTTCTATGAGATTCTTGCCATCATGGGTGCATAGGATAGAAATCCTATTTGATAGCCACTACAGAATATAGTATTTTCCATTTTCCCATCTTGTCTCTCCCTTACCTTTCGGTTCAATTTCATTCTTTTCTGCCCAAGCAATCCCAATTCTCATTCAATTCCTCATTAATCTTCCCTCCATCACTGTGTGCCTGCCACCTGCAACCTCCATTCTCAGTCCTGGTGTTGGTGGCTGTGACAAGCTTTCCTGGGTCCCTTAGGGATCAGGTGTGCCCATATCAATCTGCTCCAGATGGACTGATCTCCCTGGCTACACTCAGTCACTTGGTGACTCTTTTTCCATGCACTGATTTGCCTCATCCCAACTCCCAGTGTGGCCTGTGCAGGTCAGAGCAGGGCCATGCAGTGCCAGGGGAAAAACAGGCTGGAGCCTGTAGGGATGAAGGACCTCAAAGCTCATGCTCTGCTTCAAAATTGCCTTCCCCTAAAGCAAGCCTGTGTAAATTAGGAGTAAAAAAAGGCACTTGTTTGCTGTCTGTGGAAGCGTCCTTCACTCATGCAAGAGTCATCAAACAACCTTCTGTCACTGCTCGCCCCTCTGGTTCAGTGAGGCAGATATTCCATGGACAGGGCTCAAAGCCACTCTTACCAGTCCAGCCAGAAAAGAGTGTCAAGACAACAATTTCTCAGAGGCTTATTTAAATTACAAGCGAATGACTAATCTATTTTGAAGCCAAACATTCTCTTCCTAGTTGTGGCTGCACAGTCGGGTCTCAGACTGAGACCTTCCCTCCATGTGCCCGTGTGTGTGACACCTTGTAACTGGGATTATTTTACTCACATACGTGCATGCCAGAGATTAATGTATGCAGTTTATACACAGCTTTTGTCTGAAAGCACACTCAGTGGCAAGTCCTTCTGCTCCAAGCAGGAAAGGGTTTGGGAGGCTGTCCACTGGCTCTGCCTTTTGCAGCATGTGGTGACTCAGGACCACCTTGATCCACCATCCGCTCCATGTCCTTGTCCCTTCACATGGTTGCTCTGAGCATCCTTTTAACCTGTGTTGATTAGCAGGGTGAGAACAGGGAGTTCAGAAAAAAATGTGCCCCTGCTTTCCACCCTAGTATTAATACTGGGTCCTGGGGATATCCAGGTGGAGACCCCAGAGCCAGGCAGTGGCACAGAGTAGGAAAGTAGCATGACACTTGGGGAGGGGGAAATTATCAGGGAAATCCTCTGAATTGCTTAAGTTCTTACATGCCTCTGAACCATATTCTTAACATATGGTCTTGTTTTCCAAAGGTTTATACCTAGCCCAAATCTGAGATTTTCACAGGAACAGCAGAAGGCACACCCCAAAGGTCTCTTGCACCTGCCAAATTTCACAACTCTGCTCCAAACCATGGAAAAATAGAGCTCGTAAAGGTCACTGTTATTTTTAGCCTACTTCGTAAGGAACTACAGCAATGCAATCGCTTGCTCCCTTTACATTCCCTGCTATTACACTGGAATTGGCTGCCCTGAGACAAATTGTACAGAGGAAAAAAAAGCACAAAGATATTAAATTCCTACAAGATTCATGAAAATAGGAGCTGAGCATAGCAAAGATCCCAATAAATGCAGCAGAGGGAAGCAGCAGGTGCTCGGCCTTTACTGGACAACAGATTAAATATCCTTTCTCTGCATTGGCAATTGGTTCTCTTGAGGATATAGGGGGTATATTTTGGTTGCAGCATATGTCAGCACTCTGTAGTCTCTGGGGCCAGAGCTGGTGGTCTCATGGGGAAGGGTCCAAAGCTCTTTGTTTCCCCTGTGAGAGGCAGCAGCTGTAAGAGTCCCTGTAGCAATGACTTGAAGTGCAGATTTGCAGGTGGTATTGGAGTCATCTCTCATCTGTTGTTGGGGTTACCCCAGTGTAATCATATATTTGGGCGCTTGTAAATTAAGCATCTTCTGTGATCTCTATAACCTGAGGATTCTGCTAGAATATTAGCCAATATTTTAAAAGGCATACCTGAATAACATAATTTATTTGCATCCCTCAGTGTAAATATGGGCTAATTAGTTTTTCACTTTAATGACCTCCCATGTTTTATGTGGCATATAACATCCTGACAGGACATAAAAGATGGCACAAAATGTGAGGCTATTGAGGCAAAGATTTATTTGTCATGTTTGAAAGAAGGATGTTTTGAGCCTGTAAGCAAGTCCTCCAGAGATCCCAGGTCAGCAGCAGTCCAGAGGCCCCTAGGGATGAGCCAAGCAAGGGACAGTGTCCCTTGTCCCCAAGGGGCAGGCTGAATGCAGGCAGCCTGCTGGGAGGCCACGAGTTGAGGTGGAATATATTTGTAGCCCTACCTCTGTAAGGGAGCGCAGTGCCTTGAAACCAGAACTGAAGTGAGCAAGGCAACTATGAAGAGCCTTTAACAGAGTAACAGACAAGCCAGCAAACAGGAGGAGGAACTCAGGAGGCATCAAATGTTAAGGTGGTCAAGGCTAGCTGAGGCATATGCCTGTGGGGCTCTGCCAGGATCTTGTAGGATATTAAATTGCAATAAGGCTCTTCCTGGACTAGTTCACCTCACAAGCCGGATGTGGACATGGATCACCTGCCTCATCAACATCTTCTGGCCCTCAGATTTATGGGTTTATGTTTGGCTCTGCTCAGCTGAGTGGTTTTTGCACAGGTGCAGGTGATGCTGATCTGTGCTGTCCTTTCTTTGGTATTGCTGTTACTCCTCAAGGTCACAAGCATCATCAATGGTGGTTAATTTTTCTTCTAAGTAGTTATCAAAAATAAGAGCTGTAATGGACACCAAATACATGATCCCCAAAGTGGCCTGCACACAATGCACACAAGGTGATTCTTATTTACAATTTACTTTATGATGTGGACATTAAGCAGCTTCTACTTGCTTAATTTCATTTAATATTGACACATTTATTTCATGCTATCCTAGTTTCTAATCCAATGTCACGCAGTACCAAGTCCAAGGCATTTTATCACTTTCAGCAAAATTTATCATCTCATCAAAGTGGCCGGTTAGTTTGACAAAGTACATTTTATATAAACCACTGTGAGCTGGCATCATTTTTGGTGACCTCCTTTAGTTCTTAGAGCATTGTGCCAGCTGTTGCGTTATTTGGCCTGTATATTGGACTCACTTCATTAGTTTGAATTTAACCCTGTGCTGCAATAAAACCCTGAAGCAGTTAATGTCAGAGCCATGTCAGTCAATACAAAAATTGCTGGGATGATTTCTGTTCCTGCAGTTTCCTTTATTTATTCCACCCCTAATCCCAAAGTAAATGACAAATTTTAAAATATGCTCTGAAATTAAAATTCACTTTCAATTGACTTTTGGGTTAACTGAAAGGTTTTCAATAACACAGTGGATCTGGGATGTTTTAATAATATCAGCACACTTCGCTTAAACAAAGAAAATTGTAATTTTATCAAAATCAGTACATGAAGTGTGTGCTCTGTGTAGGGAAACATCAATCTGTCTAAAGGGGAAGTAGGTAAAGGGAGTGCCCCAGAAGAAAGAAATCCACATTTTAATTAGCGCTGCAGCAGTTTATACAACTAAGTCTGGCAGTGGAGGCACAGCTCTGCCACGTTGCCTGCAATGGCAGCAGCAATATGGGCTCAGTGGAGGTGCTGACATCTCAGAGCAGTAAAGAGATCTCAACAGAGCAATGTCTGCCTTCAGATATCAGCTATTCCACAAGAAAAAGAATGCTTTGGGGATTCCTGTTTTACCCTCCTTAGCCAAAGGGTAATATGCTCATTCTGCCCCTGTGGAAGTGGAGTTGGAAGATTTTTGGGGCTCACCCCTGGACCAGATGTGGTACCCCTTGCCCCAAGTCCAGATGACCTTTTGCTCAGCTGTGGTTTGTGCCCGTGACTGCCACGTCCTCAGCGAGCAGGGATTACCTTTTGCAATCAGATGTTATAAATGGAGTGCACTTAACCAGGCTTTTTTGTGGCTGTTGCCCTTATAATAGAGGAAAATATCCTTCCGTCATGTATTTATTAATATTCTGTATGTAAGAAGCACGTCTCAGTCTGCATCTTCGTTACAGCCAAAAGCATACCCTGTTTTCTGTTTGTACTGGATAAATGACACCTCTTAAGTAAGGGAGGCAAAATCCCTGTTTTACAGTGGAAGATTTCTGATTACTTTTTCTTGAAAGCTGCATGTATGTCACTGAATGCCTATCACAGTATCGCTCGGCCTGATAATCTGGATACTCTGTCGCCTTGACGACAGACAACATCCAGAGCAGAGTATCCCTCTGTCACCAGATGCTGCGGGAATCTCGCCGCCGCGGCAGGCAGGAGGGCTCAGCCTGCAGTGGGTGGTGAGGACCCTGTTAGCAGAGTGCCTGCAAGGGGAGGGAGGCAGCCAGCAGCCAGCCTGTCTTCCTCCTGGCTGTGCTCTGCCCCGGGTAACTCTCAAAAGCCATGAACCACAACAGAATTAACTTTTCTGATTTTCAAAAATGTAAAAAACTCAGTGTGATGGAATAATTAATGCAGCTGATTAAAGGAGAAGATTACACATTAACAGAGGAAGATACGCTCTTAATTTCCAGCCTTATTGCATTTGAAACTTGAATATATTGGTTCCAAAGGTGGCTGCAGACTTATTTGCCTTTCTTTATATGTAAGTACGTAATATACATATGTATGATTACAATCTCCTGCCCTGCTTTAATAATATACTTAATTGTTTTCTGGCCCCACCTCAAGCTGTCTAAATTCATTTCACAGGGAAAAGATTATTTGCTGTTGGCCTTTAGCAAGTAAATTGCCTGCCATCCTTAATCTGGGTAATAAAAGGTACTGCCTCAGCCTGCTCGCAGTTCTGCACATTGCATCTACTGCCACACAAAGTATTACTGACAGCTATTTTCCTCGTGCCATCCCAGCAAATGGAGTGAGGATGTAACGTAAAATGTAAACCCCGCAGACCTGCTGAGAGTCGGATTCCTTGTCTTCTGTTGCTCTCGCTGTGACACTAAGTAAATTATTTGCATATGACATTTGCATTACATATTATATCTCCTGTGCTATCTTTTTTAATGCCATACATTATAATAAGTGATAAATACACCAGGGCAATACTCTGATAAGCTCACATATTTGCATATATGTATAGTTAAACACAAAAGCAAGCAGGTTCACAGCTGTACATTCACACATCTGCAAGCACAGAAACCATGGCTGTGGTTCACACTGGTCCTGTAAATAGGCCTTTCCACCAAAGTGCCATGTAACAGGACACAAATTGAGCTAAAAAGGGGAAAAGACACCTAACAGACAAAGCGGGGCAAGTGTTCAGGCTGGGTTTTTTCCACCCAAAAAGGTGATGCTGATGTGATATTTTTCATTATAGGAGAACACCATCAGGCAAGACTGATCAAGGACAGGGCAACATGCAGCCCTTCACTCCTGTCATTTTCCCACAGGAGGCTTTGGGGCTGTAAGAAGCTCATGGTGGTACAAACATGTCCAGGCAATTCCCAAAACATCAAGTGTGAGGCTGCAAAGACTGGAATCACGTTGCATTGTTTAGAAGTAATCCAGCATGAGGAAGGATCTCCTGAAGGGTAATCTCCTTGGGGTGCATGCTGTGCATCTGTGCTTAAGCATTTAGGCATCTGTGACTGTCTTTGGTGGAAGAACATAGGCTTTTAAAAGCTTCCAGACTGCCTTTCTATTTTTTAAATATATATCTGGAGGAAGAGAAAGGACGTGACATTTTTTCTCTGATAAATATCTGACACATTCCACATTCAAGTTGCCAGAAAATAAGAATTATGCCAGCAAATGTCAGTGCAAATTTTGCCATAGCCTCCCTTTGTAGTGGTTTGTTCAGCTCCTCATCAAGTGAACAGCCAGAAAGGGCATGAAATCATGGGAGGCAGGATGTTGTCAGGACTGGAACACAACCTGCAGTAGAGAAAACTGAACAAAGTCGGTCCCTAACATTGGTGGACACAGAGGAATATTAGATAGATTGTGAATGGGTTTGGTCCTCAATGCACCTCACAGCTGGTCCACATTTAAAGCCAGGCAGATGTGAAAATACCTGGGATATTGCCAGCCTGCCTGGTTTAATGATGGTAAAAAATCATTCCTCACTCAAGCAGAGGGCAGGATGGTCAGCTTCTGAAATGCAGGAGGTAAAGGCAGTAATTAAAGAAAATTGTAAGATGTTTATGAGCTCAGGAAGAGCAAGGCAAAAGGGGAAGTGGTTGCCCAGCAGGAGAGCTCTCCCTCTGCTCCTCCTGAGAGGGAAGAGATGCATCCACTCCCTCCAGCCTGTTTTATCTGCCTGAGAGAAGCATTCTTTGCTCAGGATGTGAAGTAAGACATTTCCTCAGTGGTTGTTTCTCATCCTCCCTCTAGTGTGGGCTCTGTGTTTGCTTTCTCGGTACTTGGAACAAAGACTGAGAAACTGAGGCAGTCATGCTGCCTATTCTTCACTTGTGCTACTTTCCAAGATGAACCAAGTGATCCCAGCCATCATTCAGTCATGCCAGGAGCTGAACTCAAACAGTCTGGAGCTGCCAGTGTACTCACAGTCATGTCCAGCAGCATCATCCCCATGGCTGCGCCTGTATCCAGGGGACAATGGTGAAATTTTCCATGTAGAAGACAACGCTGTGCATGACATGATGACCTCAGACAGATCATCCCAGTGATGTGGTTCTTCCACCTGTACCTCCATTGGTTCATTGTGAGATGCCTCAGGTAGATCAACATGGCTAATGCTGCACTGCTGGGTGGGGGAAAAGGCAGACAGAAATAGGGAACAGCTTCTGCAGGAGGATGGGCTGGACAGACTGGAAGTGAGATGGCTGCAGGGCAAGGGTAAGCATGCAGGAGGTTCATGAAAGAAAGGAAAACAGAAGGAAACTTTCATTCCTTCTCACCAGGCTTGAAATGATAATGTAAATTTATTAGGCAGCATGTTTAAAAGAAGTGGGAGGAAACAGTGGTTCAGCACTTGACTGCCATTTGAGGTTGTTGGCACAGGATGGTGTAGGTGCTGGGAGCTTTGTCAAGGGTCAGAAAGCAGTTATACAAATTTAAGTAACTAAAATCCTTCAAGGGCTGCTAAACTCAAGGATGTCATCTCAAGCAGGTGATGTCTATGAGCCACTGGATGGAATTTCTGTGGGACAAATTCATTGTATGCTTGTGCTTTCCTCATGCCCTCCCTAGACATCTCCTCCAGCTCCTGGGCAGGGGCTGGCAGCAGCTGGCTGCCCAGGATGGCTGCTTTCTCTCCTTGCAGCCTGATGTGCTGTATTGACATTCCTGCTGAGTGAATCACCCTGGCCAGCTTTCCCTCTTGGAATTAGACATTGAAAGGGCAGGAGCTGAAGGGACCCAGAGCACCAAGCCCACCAACCCAGTGGGGAAGGTCTCCCCTGAGCTACACGAGTCCCACACTTCAGGGAGCTCTGAGTGTATCTCCATCTATGCCGCACATGGAGGCTGTAGCCCTCCAATGATATTCCAGAATGTGCTGCACACATTTGTCACAGGGCTCTGACTTGCTCTTGCCCCTTTTTTCCCACTTCAGGAATACGGTAGCCTCAGTTCTGCAAAGAAATATTTTGCTCCTTGTGAATATCATGAGCAGTGATTAATGGAGGATTTAAAAAAAACCCAACCACACACCACATTAAATGCAAATTTCTGAGTTCCTCATCTGGCACCTTTCAATGCCATTTAATTGTGCAGCTTGATGACACATAAAAAAATCTTCCATTTAAGTTTTCTGGCATTGCCACAGCTCCCCATTCCTGTAGCTCTGGGTTAAGGAGCACCAGGGCTACAAGGAACCCTGAGCTTGACTAAGCTCATTGGGACAGAAAAACAGAAAATTTTGTGGCTTGGTGTTCAGATCTGCTGCCCCCTAACAACAAGGAATCTTGTTTTAATTTTAGAGGTGCAAATTAAACCATATGGGAACACACTGTGAACAAAAACTAAACCACACAGGTGAAAAACCTGAAAATTAAAGTGTTAGGAAAGGCAAGGCAAGGCAAGCTGTAGTGCGTGGGAAGAGGCTACTCCAGAGAGTTTTGCAAGAGCAAACCCTGCAGCCTGCTCCCTGGGGAAGGTCCCTGAGGGTGCTTGCCTGGGGACCAGTTGGCTCATCAGGTTCCCAGTGGCTTTAATTGTGCTTCATCTTGGATTTTAATCCTTCCTCCCCCTCTTTCTCCCAAAGCAAGTCCTGCAGGACATATAAGGGAGGAGAGGCACGCTGCCTTGGCAAGCCCTCGGGGAACCCTGTGGAGCAGAGACAGGCCAGTCAATCTCTGGGCTTTACCCTTTATGTTTCCAAGTACAGCAGCTGTGCCTGGCCATGGGCTGGCCGAGCCCACCTTTTCAAAATCCCTCTGGAAAGGTAAAAGTGTTGCACTGCATAGCCTTTGCCCAGGGCTCGGCTGTCTGCCCCAGCTGTTGTCTCCATGTCCAGGCTGGCAGAGCTAGGGGCAGTGGGAGCTGCTGGAGGGGCCATGCACACTCCCAGCAAGCAGAGGAGGCCCAAAGGATGCTTATTCCTCCCTCCCCAGCCTGCAGGGAAGGTGGGCTGAGGTGTGCTCCTGTACGGTCACACCATCCCTGCTGTTACACTTGTCCCTAACTAGGACCCCTTGGAACCTCCCCTGGGAGGGGGCTGGGAATGCAGGGCTGTCAACCAATAGGCCAACCCATTCGGGATAATTGGGCTAGTCCTGCTCAGAGGCCATGGCCAAAGGGGAGGTGTGAAAAGGGGACAGATTTGTCCATACCAACTTCATTGAGCACATGGGAGGCTTGGAGGCTGCTGGCAAGGCAGCTGTGCTTGAAGCACACCAAGAGGCACTGGGCTCCAGCTTTCAAGGGAGGAACCCCTGCATCACGGGCTCAGCTTCAAGTTTAAAATCTTAAAATCTAAGGAAAGCATCTTTTCCTTTGGTTTCTGTTGGTGATGGGCTCACACTGGAGCTCTGGGTGCATACTCCATCTCAGATTAGATATGAAATGCAAATCTGGAGTTCCCAGGCTTCAGCATCACCTGGGACGGCAGCAGCATCCCAGACTCAGGCATCAACAATGCTGGGAATGCCTTGAGCTGGATCTAGTGAGCTGCTTGCATCTTGGGTCTCTTTACTTAATTTATTCTTAATGAGAGCTGGAGTTGCCTGTGTATGTAAATCACTCTGTTTATCATAGTTTTACTACAGCACCATCTGTTTTCATGGGATTTTGAGGCCATAAAGATAGTTGTTGTCACTGTGTGTGTGTGTGTGTGTGTGTGTGTGTGTGTGTGTGTGTGCAGGGGTCAGGGATCTGCAGCTCTCTGCAGGCAGCAACCCCATTGTAGACAATATAATGATCTAAGAAACTCTGAATTTGGAGGCAATGCACATTCACAGATGAGCAGAGCAGGTGGCAGACCTGATTTTTTTCAAGACAGTGACTGGAGTATTTGTTAAAAGGAGTATCTGTTTCCAGACATCCTTTGCCCATAATGAAACTACCTTTTGCAGCATCTGTAGCCTGGTGATGGGGATTCTTCTACCCTGAAAGCCTTCTATTTCAATGCCTTTTAAAGTTTACAAGCATAAAAGAAGGGATGATTATTCATTCCCCCAGTTCAGAAAGGTCAGAACGGCTTTTTTTTTTTTTCTTTTCTTTTCTTTTCTTTTCTTTTCTTTTTTCTTTTCTTTTTTTTTTCTTTTCTTTTTTTTTTTTTCTGCAGGGAAGCAGGTTTCTCTTCCTGAAATGGGCATTTGAAACAGGGTTGGAGCAGCAGCAGGCAACTGGCAAAAACATTGGGTGCACTCAGCTGAGCAAAGCATGGCCATATCAGCCCCGGTGAGATAAGTGAGCTCTGGACTCTGGAGACAAAGCACAAAAACCTAATGCTGGAGACAAGCTTGAGAGGAGTGAAGAAGTAAATCTGCAAGAAGAGCAAGGTTTTGTATATCCAACAGAAATAACATTTCAGACCTGCAATAACACATAGCTTTAAACTGAGCAGAGTGTTCAAGCTGCTAATATGTCTTGTTGTCATGTTTCTTCTAGGTTTGCTTTGGGCTGAGGGAATGCTGTCAGAAGGCCTAAGCCAGAACCTTCAGGTTTATAAAACAAAAGGGCCCTTTAATTTTTTTTTTAATCATTTCAATAAAATAATGTGTCCATTGCTTTTTTAAACATTGCTTGTGTATTCCCTGGCAAGACTTGGGAAGAGAAACAAAGTAGAGCTCTCTGACGCAGAAGGAGCAGAGAACATCAATGACAAATGCATGTCCTTGTCCCAGTCAAGCAGCACATGAAGCATGAGGCCACTGCCTGAGTCCTGGAATGTGCTGGAATAAAAGCACTCCAGGGCCTGAAGGTCAGCTCAGTTGACAAGAGAAAAGGAGTCAAGGGGCTTTCATCTCTTCCACAGTTTTAGCAGGAGGTCTCAGTGTTCAGTAATATTCTACATATCTCAAAATACAACTGCCCTGTTGAAGAAGGCCAGGGTTATTTTTTGGTCTTTGGGATTGTTTTTTGTACCCAAAGCCTCTCTCCAGGACTACAAAAAGAAGGTCAGCTGGAAAGCTTGGGTTTAAAGTTTGTTTTGGATGGCCAGCTCTTCCTGGAGAGCTGTGGAGGGTTTGCCCCAGGGCTGTGGCACCAGCAGTAGGGGTGCTGGCTGTGCAGGCACCCCATGTTGCGGAGTTGGCCCCAGATTTGGAGATGGAGCCTTGGAGCACTGTACCGAAAGTACCTGCCTGGCAGCCCCAGCAGCTGGGCTACGATTTCAGATGGTGAGCTGCTGCTTTTCCCCTTCCCAAAACGACCAGGATGGAAACATCTGGGTCTCTGGGGGGAGGGTTGCTGTTTTCTTTATGCTCCACACTAGTGCTGTGTTGGAGGTGAGGAGCCTCTCATGTGGGCTGATGTGTCAGGATGGGTGCACAGAAAGCTGTGTTTCCCATCTGAATGAGACACAGAGAGTATTACAGCCTTTTGAAGAGATTCCAAAGAATTTTGTAATGATGTTCAAAGTCTTTGAATCAGGTCTGGACTTCTGAAAGGCCAGGTGCTACACCTGGCAGTGCTTGTGATCTCAGTGCAGAAATCACTGAGTGAAGACTTACAGCTGTTGTGAGAAGACAAAACCAAATTATGATTATGGTCTTTTCTGGCCTGAACATGGATGGGTCAGCAAGGAAGCAAGACAGAGCCTAGCTTGGTAAAACCAGAGCATTGGGAAGGCTGTGCCACCCTGCAAGGTAGAAACAAGGCTGTCCTTAAATCAGTACCTCCTTCTGAGGACCCTCCATCAGTTCTGGCATCCAGATGGGGATTTGCAGAGGATACTGGACGCAGGGGTTGTGGGATGCCATGCAGTGTGGCCCTCCTTTGCAGTCCTCCTTGTCTAAGCTCAGAGACACGCTTTGCCTGTCCTGCTTGGCCAGGCTGGGTCATGCAAGGAGAGGGGTGGGAGGGAGGAGCTACAGAAGTCCATTGCAGTGGCCCCGCTTTTCCAGCCAATTAATAATGAACCACATTTAAGCAGACTGCAAACTAAAGGTTAAAGCTTTGCTAGAGGAGGAAAACCCAGCGGGAGCAGGTGGCAGGAGAGCTGACTCTAGGTATTCTCAGTTATGCTGGCCCAGAGGCAGATGGTACAGAAAAACAGGCTCTGAATTCATGAATTCTGGGTTTAATTAAAGTAAGAGACATAAAACACTATGGGAAATTGACCTGAGGCGCATCCCCAGAGTTGGGATTTTCCCCTATGTGTGTCTGTGGGGCTACTCTAGGTTGTCACATCCACTGTGATGCAGTTTCCAGCTCTATATTTATCACATGGGGACATAAGCCCTGCCCTGCTTGTGTGTTAGACCTCCTGCTTCGTGGTTACTACCTGCCAAAGACAAGTAGGAAGTTTGTTATAAAAGAGAACCCTTTTTAGACCAGGAGGCCAACTGCTGGCCACCTCCCCATTATCTCTGGAGACACAGGCAGATGAACACTGAATCCTTCCCTGACATCCTCGGCAGGCAGTGGGAAGGCAAAGAGGATTTTTCACCTTTAAATTTTTCCATGGAGGGTACCCAGGTGACTTGCAGCAGTAAAAGCTATTCCCAGCATGGGATGGTTGAGGATGGTGCCAGCATCGCTCCCAAGCAGCCCATAGCTGGCATAGCTTGGCCATGTGGGGAGCTTGCTGCTCCAGCCCTGGCTCCTGCAGCGGGCATCCTGCCCCCTGCTCCTCCTCACAGCATCTGTTTTGTCTACAGGCTAATATTTTCCATTCGGTGCATCCAAAAAAAATACAGCCCAGCTGGGCTGGAGAGTCCTCTGAACCTTGACACCCCTGGGCTACAGACATCTCCCCCTCTGGCAGAGATCTGCAACCAGGGCTCTGCACTCCCCACCACCCCAAGAGATCCCACAGCTGGTGATGGGGTATTTTGCCACCCGTCCCCCCTAATGCTGGCTCCTCTGAGTGGCTGGATGCTAGGAAGAAAGGATTGTGCTTTGCCCATGTCCAGGCTCATGGCTGAGGTCTGGTATGATGCCCCAGCCAACCATGGAGCTGCCATGTCTCTGCGCTGGCAACCAGGGAAGGCAGCAAAGGATGCGGTTGCCATCTGTCCCATGTGTTAAGGTACAAATCATCTGGCTGGGGTTGTGTGCCTCTCTTTAAAATGATTGGTGCACAGGCAGTATGTAATCTGAGGCTGGCTCCAGGCTGTTTTGCCTCCTCAGGGCCCTATCCCATGGCGTACTTTCAGCAAGCATGGTTTTGCACACAGGAAGGTTTCCCAACAGGCTACCCCCGACCTCTCCCTCGGGTGGTAGGAATGGCTCAAGGTGGCAGTGATGACCTTGCCAAGTGGGAATGCTGCAGAGCACAGCAAGCAGCTTAATGACCTACCTGTCCCTCTCAATGAGCTCAGGAGCAGCTCCCCAGAACTGGCAGGTGGGGGGAAGCATGGGGTGCAGAATGCAGACCCCCACAGCACATCAGCCTCAGCTATTGCACAGTAGCCCTGGGGCTGCTGCACAAGGGCACTGTGCTGGTGCTGACCCAGAAGCAGGGCTGGTGACCAGCCAGAGGAAAAGGCTGGGAAACTCATGGCCCCACAATGTTCTGAGAAGAAGAGAGGAGGAAGAAAAATCATCATGTGCCAAAACTACAAAAGCAAAAACTACAGTGGGGAGGCATGTTTGTATAAATAAAATTAATTGCCTGGCAGTTACTCTGGTTTTGCTGTTTATATCTTTTCTTTCCAGGTTGTGCCTATCCCAGATTGCAGGTGCAGCACAGCTTCCTGCAAAAGCCGCAGAGCAGGCCAGCAGCAATAGAAGAGACTTCACCAAATGCCTCTCCCATGCCTCTGGAAGAGTTGCATGGCACAACCTTGACACAGGCAGCAAAGACCTTGCAGCACAGCTGGGAAGCTGGCAAGCACAGCAGCAGCACCTGCTCCTCCCCAAAGGCTCATGTAGAAATTCCAGCCCTGATTCTGCACAGGATGTGAGTGATCCTGACTAATACACCTTGTATTACCGTGACTGGGAAATCACCCCATCATGCAAGGGAAAGCACAGCACAAGCAGAGAAGGAGGATGAAATTAAGGAGCTGGAATTGTTTTTCCTGCTAGGAGTGACTCGCAAATCCATTCCGAAGGCCAGTGTTTAATGCATGTCTTAATGATCTGGAAAAGAGGTGAGCAGTGAGGTGGCAAACCTGCAGATGGCCCCGAATTGTCACAGTTGCTTGGGATGAGCCTGCAAAGAGCATGTTTATGGCAAGCCCCCTGCCCAGGACCTCGACCCCCAATTTGGGGTGGGGCGGGAGGGGTCCCACCCATTCGGGGCTCACTGCTGGGCACCCTCTGTATCCTGGCTACAGCACACAAGGCAGCAGGGCTTCAAATCCTCACAGACAGTTCTTGTCTTTCAGATGGCTCCCAAAATAAAGCTTGTGAAAGCAAATTTTGGAGTCACCTACCAGCCAGAGAGCAAGCACCCTGAGGGGCAGTGCAAGCTGTGTGACAGGCAGCTGTGCAGGCAGACAGGGAAGCAGGAAGGAAGAGATAGGGAAGGTTTTCCTGAGGCATAGCCTCTCCAACTGAGGTCTGAACAATGGGTGCTCCCATGCTCTTATCTCCTTAATTCTGCCCCGATAAATCTGCCCCTCACCCAACAAAACCATAAAAGCTGCTGCTCTTTTTTTTAAAAAAAAAAAAAAAAAAAAAGGAAAGGGAAAGGGAAAGGGAAAGGGAAAGGGAAAGGGAAAGGACACAAATCCCAAGGGAAATGGCATCATAAGTCACTTCCTTCTTGGACCAGAAAACCATAGCTTTGTGCTGAGCCTCTATTGCATCCATGAACAGGCTTAATGAGCTACACAGAACAAAACACCAACATCCCCACATTTCCTAAAGACCCTGGTCAACCTTCCCTAAATTCAGGACCTGACTGACCTGAAAGATGGGGAATTTACCAACTGAAATACCAATTTCAATGGACTTAAATATGACCTCAGCACCACATGAGCCCAATAGACCAGGGTGTTTTATACAGCAGTCTAGATAGCTGTTGAAAACACTAAAACTGGGCCTCATTGCACTTTCAACTTGCTTAAAGATGTTTAAGTGTGTGAGCTAAGAAGCTGTGCTGAAACAAACCTGAGAAAAGCAGGCTGTAAACCCATGGTCGGTGTGTTAGTGTTATCTCGTATGTGGTGGGGAGCTGTCAAAACTCAGGAAGATTAATTGTGTCTAACTTCAAAAAGCATGCCTCACCTTCACATTTTCACATATATAATAGCGTTGTGGCAGCAGCAGTGAAGTGATAAAGCCAAGTCTCGAGGTAGCTTACCAGGAATGAATAAATCTTCATAATTGACAGGCTGTAATAATAATAAATACTTGAAGAGTTTATTTCTCCCTCTATCCAGTTAGAAAATGACTACATGGGAATCCTTGCCAGCAATTGGGGCTCTTCCTAATAATTACCAAGTCAATTCACAACCTCTGCCAGCTCCAGCATCTCAATAATTAAAAAGGCACCACTTGTAGCTAATGGTAAAGAGAACAGATGTTTCCCTCAGAAGATTTTTTCCTTCTTTCCCTTTGCTTCCACTGCCTTAAGCCATCCTGTATCTGCGTATCTCTCAGTTATGCTGGCATACCCATTCCAGCAGGTTGCAGAGGCAAAGCCCTGCACCCCCAGAGCATGTGAGGGACGTACCTGCAGAAGCAAAGTTGGGTTTGTTGCACTGAAGGTGATCGCTGTTGTTGGCTTCAGGGTGAAGGAGTGGCATGTTCTCAGGAAGTTGACTTAATGCCCTTATGTATTTTCCTACTGGCACCCACCACTTGAATGCCAGGCAGGATGAAACACACAGCCACGTGCCTGGGCTGGCCAGGGGAGGAGCCTTCAAGGCTTTCCCCATTTCGGTGTGGAGGTGGCTCATATACAAAATGGTGATTTGCTGTCTGCTAAAGGTTTGTACCCCACCCTTAGCCCTGGGCTGGGCTGCACAGCCTCCATGTTCTCCAAGTGTGAATTTTGAGGGTTGTTCCTCCAGGAATGAAATCATCTGCTCAATGGTGTTGTTTTTCTTTCCTCCAACATTACAGCTCTTCTGTGGCCCAGTTTGCTTTGCTTGCTACTACAACCACACAGTATGTTATGAGCACTTAATAAATGCTTCAGTCATCCTGAGGTGAGGTGTGAAATAGGAAAGCATACTTTTTGTTTGTTTGGGGCTTAAAAGATGCTTAATTAGAACAGAAGCTCAAAAAGCAGCATCTTTGCTGCTTAAAATTTGTGTTTTATTCTGTGAAATTGTATTGTTGTTATTTGCTAGCATTTGATGTAGTAAACATGACCTACATCTGGAATGCTGCAGGTCATTAAAGGGTTCTGCAACAAAACCGCAAGCATTTGCCACCTTCAGAAGGTTTCTTTCCACCCAGAGCTTAAAATTTGGTAGGTTAAGGTTAAGATAACCTGTAGTATTCTGGATTTGCATGGAAGATAAACAGAGTTGCTGGGTTGGTCTCTGCAAAGCTCAGTCCTCATGCATCTGACAGACAGCAGCATGGTAGCACCATGGACTGTTTTATACTGACAGTTTTTTTGAACTCTTGGTGCCTTTGATCTCTCCATTCCTGCACAGCTCATAGGATAAAAGCGGGCTATCTGCTCTCCTTCTAGGCACAAATTTAAGCAGGTTCAAATTTAAACTGTAGTAAGTTAGTCTTGAGGTGGAGTAGTTAAGGCACATAAGGAAATAGTGTGGCTAACGTGAGCCTCAACAGCTTTTCATTCCATATCCCAGATATGCATTTATAGAAAGGCAGACTGGGGAGATGAAGGCACAAATGAAGCACAGCACCTAAAAGCCCATAAAACCAGACCCATAAACCCTGTCATGAACCTCTCTGTACAGATACTGCTGTCCATAGGTGAAAGTAGCAGATCTGCAAGGATTTCACCCAGACAAAGATCCCTTACAAAGTAGGCAAACTATTGGCAGCTACAGCCAAAATGTTATACTTCTCTGAGATCACAATTGCTCAAGGTCCTCCTGGGGTGGGCAGTGATCAAAGAGACAGCAATGGCAGCCAGTGACACACCTCGGGCTACAAGCAGTGAGCAGACATGGAGTGAGATCTGGCAGAGATTACAGCAGAAAGGCAGCAACTGGTAATGTGCAGGGGATGGAAGGGGGCAATGGGCCCAAGGAGTCAGAAGGGGGGCACAGCAGCCTCTCTCCCCATGCTGACTGGCCACCAGCTCCACAGACAGTCAGCAGTGCCCATGTTAGGCTGTCTGGCTGTGTGGCATGAGGGGTACCAGGACTGGGGAGCAACCCCACTTCCTGGCCCCAGCCTTTGGCAAAGGAGCACCAAGTGGCCCCAGGACCCTCACACGCAGCTTGTGAGACCTGACAACTTAGCTGAGCTTCCCTTCACAGACCCTGGCCTGATCAGGTCCTGTCTGACCTCCAGGTAAAGCTGTAGACATTTGCATCCTTCCTAAAGCAATCAGGGCTGGGCAAAGCAGGAATAGCCTCATTTCCCTTTCATTGTCCAAATATCCTTTGTCCTGGAGTGGCTGCACAGCTTCTGCCTGCTGGGACAGCTGGACAATATCCATCAGTCTGCCTTGCAAGAAGTATTTCTAAAAGCAGACATGTGACATAGGTTCTCATATCATCTTGCAAATCAAGGGGACTTGTGCTCCTTTGAATTCTTTCAGTCCACATGAGCAAAGAACTTTAAAAATTTTGAAGGCAACTGGAGAGGCACATAAATATTTGGTTAGGGTCCATCCTATTTTAGACAAATAAGACTACCTACAGGAACCCTCAAAGATGCTCACATCACACCAAGGATCATGGTGGGGCTGATGTCTCCTCTGAAGGTTGCTTGTTTGATCTGTTCGCTGTTCTCATCCCTCTTCCCTCCTACTCTTTGGCTCCTGCAGAGAAAAGTGGTGACATGATTTATAGATATATTTTGAAGCATTTGAATACCTTGTTCATGCAACCTGCTCTGACAACTGCTGTGCCGAGGGCTCCCAGAACAAAGGCTCAGGACGGATGATTCCTTGTCTTCACTCACAAGAAAGGTTTAAAAAAGAATCACCTCCTTCTTCTATTATTTCCTTGTCTTGTTATTTTAATTTTTCCCCTGTGCAGACAGCAACATTAAGCCCACTAGAGAATGAATGAATATCAATTAGACAGGGCAAAGATGGAATATGCAGCAGTTCTCTCCCAAAGTTATAATGAAGATGCCTACAGGGAGGCAGTATTGCAGCAGATAACACACACTCTCACACCCACTCCTTTTGGGAAACATCCGCGTTTACTGGAAAATGTTTCCTAAGTGGGCAAGCTTCCAATTGTCCGCTCAAGTTCATGGTGCACCCACTCTTCTAGCAATTTCATATAGGAATTGCTTTCTTTCAATTACAAATGGAGGTGCAGCCAGAGCCCAGAGATGCAACAGGCTGGGAACACTAGAAAGTTACATACAGGCTTTGCTGTAAATTCCCACATCAGGGACTGTTTCTAATCATAAATTACATTGCTCAGGAGTTAAATTAATTGATTCCTTGCTGTCAAGGAAAAAAAAAAAAAAGATGCGTTTCTAAGAGAAAACAGAGAGTTAGAAATGGTGTCTGTAAACACTGCACCAGCTAAATCATCCCTTCAAAACTTCCTGAGTCCAGCCCTTTGCCCAGGGCGCCATTCAGCAGCATCCCCTCCTGCTGCAGCTGTGGGGATGCCCTCACAGCTCTCTGGTCTTATTAAAACTCGGGAGGGAACAGAGGATTTTAGTGAAAAAGGGATTCGAGTCCAAAGCTGGTTCACAAAACTGCTGTCTGCAGTAGGAGCTGGTGGCTCCCCAGATGATTTCTGAGCACCTCTAGATCCTTCCTTTTCACAGGCCCCCAAGACCGGGGAACAACAGCTGGGTATTACAGAACATGTTTCCCTTACAAGGCTGCCCAGGTAGTATCTAGTTCTGGTGACTTTCATGGCCTTGGGTAGAGGAGAAGCAGCAAAGGCCTGGTAAGGGGCAGACTAGAAAGCAGCATTTTTCACAAAGCTGTGAGCAAACAACCCTGATCCTGCCCTCCCTCTGTCAAAACAGTCTCAAAAAATAGCCAGCTTTAAAAGGAAATGTTAGTTAAAAGCCAGTTGATGGCACAGTTTTTTGAAAAATGTGAGTGATAAGCTTTTCTTCTTTCTGAACTGCACAATCACTGGAGAGCCAGGAAGTGTTCTGCTGAGGTTTTAATTTATATGATAAAAAACTCAATGCTGCCCTCTGTCAGAAATGCAGCAGTACTGGTCTTCAACTGCTTGTCCTTAATTAACAAGTACTGTGTGTTCTTTCCATGGCACAGCTTTTGACCATAAATCCCCCTCATCCCATCTGAGCGAGAAGGTGATCCGATTGCCACCCGCTGCTGGGTTTCGTGTGCTAAACATCTGATGGTGATAAATAATGCACCTCAGCGGCTCAGCTATTTACAGAGATGGCTCAGCTAAGGATGACTTCATGAAAAGAAGATCTATTACTGCCTAGGTAGAAAAAAGAAATAGTGCAGTTACTGCTTGTGTTTAGTGCAGTTTAAGTGGAAGAATACATGGGTACTTTGTTAAATGCTGATTAATCTACAGTGTAAGGTGACTTCCCAGCTCGTGAAAGACAAGTGGAAGGTGAACCCCCCAGGTATACTGGGAGGAAAACATCCCTACAGTCTGGCACTGCCCCTCCCCAGCTGCTCAGTCCCATGCTGTGTGGCTGTAAAATGTGTGTATAGTCTGTGTCATGTGCCAGGGGTGCAGGGCTTGTGCTGCCTGGACCTCTGCCCAGGGGTGGGTTTAACATACCAAGGAGAAGTGATTGCTCAAAAGGAATCAATCACAGCTCTTAGTTATGTACCTTGTCAAATAAAAGGCTAAATCCAGAGTTGTTTGGTCCCCACACACTGTGATGTAGTAGAGCAATCTAAAAAGACTGGTGATAGGGGACACTGCCTGGCTAAGCCCCCTCTCAGCATCGGGCTGGTGAGATTTACACACTGCAGACTTACAGATTGCTGTCTGTAGTTCCCAGTGAGTGGGATATAAGTGCTGGGCACCCCACAGCTTCACCCCCTGAACACCCAGACAGCTTTTCTATGGCACCATATCCAACAGGCTTATGAGTCTGTCTCCAGAGTGTCTGACAGCTGTGGTGGGGACGAAATTGCCAAGGTAGTGATGTGAGCCTTCCTTGTCCTTACACCCCATCATCTGTCACCTTTGCACTTCTGCTGGGGTCACCACCATGCAGGCCTTGCACCTCCCTGAGAGGAGATGTGGTGGAGCCCACCTTGGGCTCAGCCAGCTTGCAGCCAAAGCAGGGCTGCCCTCAAAGGCCACTTTGGACAGGGCGGCCACACTCTCCAGTGTGGTTTGGCAAGGCCAGCAGCTGAAGGAAGGAAGTCTGCACTTGTAAAACACCATGTTTGGTCGGTAGCCACAAGCACAAAGCACCAGGTTGCTTTTCAGACAAGTGTTGTCCTTGAAAAGGTGCAGAGGTCTGGGATGAATTTTCCTGACTGAAGACGGCAAAGATATCACTTGGCTTCACAATGAGTCACTGAAACTCGAGAAAGGCAATTCACCAGGGAAATCAGAAGGAGTAATTAAGAGAACACAGTAATTAAAAATGAATCCTAAGAGATCCTGTACGTGACATCCACCCCAGATGGAGAAGCATGCCTTTATCCACCCCAGGTTACACCAAGTCTGGGGAAAGCTACAGCCACAAAGTCACCATGGCTACAGATGTAAAAAAAATGAGTGATGAGATGTCCTACTCTGACACAGCCACAGTGTTCATCTTCAAGCTGCAACTATTTAAGTGACCCTGGATTGTGCAATTTAAAAAGAAAGTCCTAATATATTCATGAATATGAAGGCAGACAGATTAGCGATTTTAATATATGTACACTGTTCAGGGTGTGTGGAGGAATATATAATATGTTATTGGACTGTAAATTGAGGCACTTATTATGCAGCCCTCATTCTGTGTCCAAAACTTCTGCTTAGATTTGTTTATATCACCTTCTGTCCTAGAGATGCCTGCATTTAACACACTGATGTATTATGTGTCTATCTGCGTGCATGCATACTAAGATGTAGTTGTAATACATCATAAGCCCTGCGTACTAATTGTCACATGCTAATGCAGCAAATTAACCATGCATTAGTTTCCATCAAAAGCAGATTTCCTTTGCATACAAGGTGCCAGATACAACTTCATGTGGCCTGATCTGAGTGGTGCATAATAACCACTTGAATACATTTTCCATGCTATTTTGCTGACATAAATCCAGTGATAAAAGCTTAAGAAGCCACCAAGGGTTTTAACTTCACAGTGTTTACTGCACATGATAAGGAAACTGGATTTTGCTGTCTGAATGTATTCTCAAGGGCACACTGATACACAGTGATTTTTGGGTAGTGGTAATAGTAAAATCCAACCTCACTTTTCAGATTTCTTAAGGTGTCTTTTTATTGTTGCAAATGCTGTCTTTGATGCTGACAAGCTGCCACAGCAAACAGCAGGAAGTTACCTTCACTCTCTAAGCAAGTCTATAGGCAGGAAGAAGCTGCTTGGAAACACAGGCTGTGTTTACAGTAGGAAGTATCTCACCTGAGGGTAGCATCAGAGTCAGGTCCTGTCTCTTGCCCTGAGACTCCCAGTCCACAGGACTATATTGACTGAAATTCCTTGCCCTGATCACCAGAGAGCAAACATCTTTTCTGTGGCTGAGGAGGCTGTTCTTCCCTCCTAGACCATGGATACATGTGTGACAAGCAAATTACATGCTCATCCTTGTATTTTTTGCACAGATGTGGCTCTTAGGATGATTTAAGGCTTGCTGAAGATGTCTGGTTGGAAGTACAGCAACTTCCACTGAGCCACAGAGTTGATTGCACCTCACAGGAAGTTTACAGGAGTGCTTGCTCTTCTGAGCCAAGGCTGGCTCTCAGTGGATGTAACAGAATGGCTGTCTTTGTTCCTAGGAAGATGAGGAAACCAAGCAGCAGTCTTTTTGCTCAAATATCTGAGCTTTATTTTAATTTTAAAAATACACGTTTGTAACTCCTAGGCTATGGATACTCAGTATAAAATATAATTTTTTTTTCCTTGGAAGCACTGGAAACACCTGCTCTATATACAATAATGGAACATAACACAGAGCAACCCAAGTTTCAAACACCAAATTTCAGTAAAGCTGTTACAAGTAGTAGTTCATAGGCAATGAAATTGCTGTCAGCATTTGGCTGTAAAGGATTGTAACTGCTGGGCTGGTAAGAGGACTGAGGCATTACAGAAACCTTAATTAGAAAGGAAGTCATTTGCCTACCTGTACATGCTTACACCTTAAGTCATGTCACTGCCATCTCATCTCAATTTCCCTCCAAGTGAGGTGACCATGGTCTGTATGTAATATCAACCATGATGTAGGTCTGCAAACGTCTCGGTGTGAGCTGTGTTCACAGTGCCCCTGCAGCTCCCAAAAAGCCCATGACCCCAGCTCCCTTGGCCTGGACGAGACAGTCCATGGGCTTCTGTGGCAGCTGAAATGCCAAATTTTAACTTTTAGCTACTGAGACTCCTTCAGCCTAAAATACAAGATCTTCAAACCCACCTTTTCTCAAAATACTATTTTTTCTGAGCAGTTACTTTCCTCCATGCTATGTACTTAATTGTTGGGAGCCTCAAGCTGCCTGTCTGTGCTCCTCACACAGGTTTTTGCTGCTTTTATCAGCCTTGCTGCCATTGCCGGCTCTTTGAGACATCTCTTTCCCCTGGAATTGTTCAAATATCAGTAGGGGGCATTATTGTCTGAGGCTGCCTGATCTTGGAATGCTGCCTATGGCTCCTTATTCCATTCCTTATTCTGCTTGAAGATTGCCCTTGGGCAGATTGTGTGGTGACTAGAAAACTAAGACCACTTGGGTGGATAATCCTACAGGAATTAGTGATCCTAGACCCAAAGCCACAGTTGAAAGGCTTGGACTCTAACTGTCATAGTCACACATTACATCTGCTATCTATTTGAAGAAACGTTCTGTAGCATAAATTTGTCCATAAGAGTCCCATCAGCAGAATCAGATGTTTGCAGCTCAGAGGGGTTTGCATGGACATTCTTTAGGAGGCAGATTATGACTGTGTCTTGTAAAAAGAAACAGAAGAGGAATACAGTTTACAAGTTAGATTCAAAGTTGGGAACATGCCTTGGGGTTTCCATGCAGAAGAGTGGTATTTTGCAATTTTACTTTTATAACAGTTTATTAAAAGACCCCAGATCCCTTTCACCTCTAAATTTTCAGAATGTGTCAGCACTCCTCTGGTCAGATTTTCTTTTAATTTTTGATTTTGGAACTGGTAAAGCCATCTTCAAACATGACCTACAGCAGTGCTCTGAAATGAGTTGGTGCTTGTGCTCTGGATCCAATTCATTCATGTACAGAGGAACCAGCAGAGGGATCTGTGTGCTGCTAACACCCTGAAAATAAGACTTACAGAATACTTTGGTCTTGAGACCACTAAAGGGAGTGAATTTCAGCTCAAAATTGGACTTCATCTTCAAGCAACAATGTGATTTTCACACCTGGGCTTTGCTTACTAAAGATTTCTATTACAGCCCTAGGACAAAAATGCTAATCCACTATCTTTCATCTTTCCAGCATTTCTGACCCATCTCACTCCCCAGCCACATACTGGAGTATGTTCTGGACAGAAGGATGTGCTGAACAGATAGCCTGGTGCTTCTTCAAACAGTTGTGGATTTAGTCACTAGCCACTATGAAAGAGTTGGATTATTTTTTATGTGTAGCCTTCTCTGTGGAATAGCTCAGTCATTTGCCATAAGAAAAGAGCAAAAGCTCCTCCTTTCTTCCATCCCTGCTCCAGTACTCAGGCGAGACCTATCAGATCTGTGCTGCACACAGTGGAAAAATGCAGAGGATTTTTCTGTCCCCTAAACTGAATGTAACTGGGGATGAAACTGTATCTGATTTAGCACAGGAATTACCATCTGGAGTAACCCCTCAGACCATAAGACCCAGTGTTCATCACAAGAGAGTGCCAACACCTTGACTTAGAAAAAGAAGCAAAAAAACCTAATAGTGATGTTACAAAGGTTAGCTTTGGTCTGGGACCATGAGGACTGGCAGCTTCTAAATGCTTTGAATAGTGCACTGCTGGTGAATATAACTCTTGGCTGCTCCAGCTCTCCATATGGCAGCAGCTTCTTTCAGATCTGTAGTAAAGAAAGACAATGGTAAAGACTAGGAAATACTAGAAAGCTGCAAAGAATTCACACATTTAAATCAAGCTTAAGTGAAAGACACAATTTCCAAAGTATTGGTTTGCATATTTACTGTATTATCTGCATCCCATACCAAGAATTACTCATTCCTGGCAGCATTTTTGCCTGTGAAATACAGTAATGGCAATTACACTTCCTAAAAAAGTCCAGCACTTTACCTTAAACAGCCCAATGCCTTTTGCCAAACTCACCTGCAAGGACATATTTTTGATGAAATGCTTGAGAAGTCACAACAGATGTCAGGTCTGACTTCAGTGTAAGCATTCCTTCATGTGACACATCATTTTTGTGCGGGGAAAGGAAGATAAAAGCCTTTTCACCACTGGGTGCTACTCCACAAGGTAATCACTACGCTAATGTGCAGATGTTCTTTTGATATGACCTTCTTCATTCTCCACACAGTGGGTTGTTTAGGTTTTCTGGGAAGAAAATGGAAAGAGACCCAGTGGGTGACTGGAGTACTGCATGTTTGTTATTATCCACCTCACTCATCATAACATCATATGAGTTGATTTCATTTTTTTAGCATCTAATGCAGTCACTGGGAGTTGCCACTGCAGTGGTGCTGCCTGTGGAAAATTAAAGGATCGAGAAGTGAGGACAGATTTAAAATCTACAATTTAAATCCAAGTGGCACAAGGGGAAGAGCTTGATTTTTCTATATCATTTCAGGCGTGAAGCAGAAGGTGACCCGTGGAAATCATTTTAATAATATAAATGAGATGGGATGTGTCATCTGTAAGTGAGGGAGCAGGGGGAAGGCAGCCGCAGCTCACAGGGGGCTGTGGCTGCAGGGCTCTGGAGCACCTTCAGATGGAGATGATTTTTCTGTTAGCACAAAGTGCGTGAGGGGAGAGCTGAGGCACGCTCACAGACAGTGGTGCTTTGAAAGAGTAGGGAAATGATCCTGTCTGAGAGATGTTCTGTCTTGCTGTGACATGAATGGAAGGAGCCAAACTCCCTGCTCAGATACGCAGGCAGATGTTATATGTTTTCCAATACAAGAAAAGAAGAAGAAAAAAAATAAAAGGAAAAGCAAAGAAAAAAGAGGCAAGGCAAGGCAGGGCAGGGCAAGACAAGGGGAAAACAGAGCACCTATGTTGCTGTTGTCCTGGAGAGTTCTTTTCCATGCTATGTATGAAATCTCCAGCAAACAGACATGTTGAATTCATGTTACATCCTTGAGGCCCTGTGTTCCCAGAGAAGTGAATAATTGTTCTTTGCCTTGTTTTCATTTATTTTGCTGTGCTAGTTAAAAATCGAGCTCATAGGAACATACTTCTTGGGGCAGACAGAATGCAACAAGGAAACCAGCTTTATTACCTGGCCTGGCTCTCCCAATTCACTTCTGTGGTACCTAGGGCTACTGTCAAGGAGGGCAAGGTTCTAGTTAAGGCATGGAAAAGTTCACTGGGACCAAACATTCCCATTTGAAAACAATGCCACACAAGGATTTGTAGTTGGCATTGCCTTCTGGCTGGCCTGGAACAGAATCATCTTGAAAAGCAGGACAACCAGTTTCCATTCTCTATCACAGTCTGGCCCTCAGAAGAAGAGATAAAGAGAGCATTTTCCCTCACGAAGAAGAAAGATCTGAACCCTTTCAGGCAGGAGCCAGCTTGTCTGGACTCCTCTGCAGGTGGGAGAAAGATGGAATGGCCACCACTTCCCCAAGTTGTGGGCAGTGGGGTTTATGGAGCAGAGGAAGCATTGTAACTCATCCCCACTTGGATTTGGAATGTGGTTGTGCATGCACGAAAAAACAAACAAATTGCTGAAAATGGAAGTCATTGTCCTGAAGGAAGACTGGGATTTCTTAGCATTAGGCTTGATGTTTTCCATTGTTTTGCAGGATGGACGCAGCTCTCAAGCTGCAGTCTTGGGAGGAAGTATAATGCCTCCTAGTTCCATATCTGTGTGTCATTAAATGAAAGTGACAAAAGTTAGGCTACGCTACACTAGGGCAAAGCTCACATCTTACAAAGGCAGATACAAAGAGCAAGAGGCTGGACTGTTTAGCCATCAAGCGAAGCAGAGATAGGTATCTTCTATGTCCAGACCTCACACTTTTGCTATGGAGATGTAACACATAAAAGTGATTCCTTTCCTGTAAAATCACTTCCAAAAAATAGGAGACGCACTGCCAAAACCTTATGTGAATGAAGGGCATCATAGCTCATTAGAGGTGCAGAAAGGATCCAGGGAGTGAGGATGAACTGTGGCATAAGCAGTCTTAAAGCAAAAAAACCCAAAATTCTCTCCTGTGTGATGGCTCAGTACCAATGTCAATAATCTCTCAGGATTTCAGTGGGGTGACCTGGAAGAGATGGCCGAAGAGAGGGTCTCTAAAGGACTGCTCATCTTGGTGAATTTCAGGTGTCAGTTTAAACCTCAGCATCTGAGCTACCCAGTGACAAACTAGGCATCCCAAAACATACGCTAGACGCAAGCTACTGGATATTTTTCAGAGAGTTACAGATGGATACTTGGGAGCCACAACACAGGCTTAAAAAAAAATGGAAAGCAAATATTCTACTAACCGCAAGTAGGCAGAAAGAACTGTTAAAAAATCCTGTCCCCAAAGAGCTCATGAATAAAGGAAAGCAGCTCTTTGAAAAGAGAGACAGAGCGTGTGAAAGTCGAGGTGAACCACATCTTTATTTGTTATCAGCCTGAAGAGTTAAATGCTCTTTTATTTTGTTACAAACACTTACATATAGAAAAAAGGAAACTACTCCTCTGTGAAGACTTTGTTTTGTTATTTTATTAAAGAAGAAATTCCATTTCAAGTTACCATTTGCTGGTGTTAGCTTTTTTCCTCAAACAGAAGCAGGGAAGCCCTGGGGTGCTGAAATCCAGCTGATACTGAGCACTTTTGCAGTAACATGTAGATGGTATTTTATTTAATTTACAAAATTTGCTTAAGGCTTTGCAAAGGCAGATCTGCAGTTTTAATGCATCCCCTTGTGACAACAGACTGGAATCAGCCTTTATACATGCATAGTTTACAGGAAGAGACAGAAGGAATAGATAGGGCATATTAATTAAAAAGAAAAGTGATTTGATGTATTATACCTCACAATATAAAAAAAAGGAAGGTAAGACTAGATGTATCAAGCCAAGCCAAAGATCCAAATTTATGTTGTCACAGTTTGGTGAACACAAAGACACACTACACATTTTCTGTCATGTCTCTAACCAACAGTAATTCTCAAGGAAGCAGGACACAGCACTCTGTTAGAGGAATTCCAGCTAGGAAGGGTGGTAGGATGAAAAAGGTTGTGGTGATAGGAGGCCCTCTTTATGCGGAACAACAGGTGTGAGAGGGTAGGTCAGAGGACACAGGGCTGGGAAAGCAAGAGGCAAGAACATTATCAAATATGGGAGTCATTCTCAACAAACATGGATGCCAGGCACTGAAGTTGGAGGATTTGTAATGACAAGACATGGGTAGCAGATCTCATAAACATCCTTTGTGGAAGGCGAGTGATTAAAAGGATTGCATCCCCCCACATCTAGAGCCCTCTCATGCCCTGCCACAGTGGCAACAGCCAGCATTGCTCCTGCCACGTACAAAAATGCCTCTGAGTGGGATATTGTTCAGTGCAGAAGGGAGCTGGTCTCTTGCGACCTGTGTAATGTTTCTCATGGATTCTGGGCCCATGCTCTCCTACATTCTGCTGGACAGCTCTTCACCCCAGCGGTTAAATATGTGACAGTGCTGTCACCTTAAACAGGCAGACTACGGAACACTACAGATAGCAGAGCACCATCAATTCAGTCACTGAGTGACACCAAGTACTAGGAGTGATGAATCTTTCCTACACGGACAAGAAATGATTGATTTGAATAATTGCCCAAGAATATTCACATGATGCTCGAACACAGTCTCTGTCATGATTACCAATGTCTCTTTTCCTCACCAGCAAGTCTATAACTGGCAGGACTGTCTTAGATAATTTATACAGCAACAAGATTTTCACACTTTCCCAGTTTTGGATAGTTGCTAATATTTCATGAGACAGTCATTTTGTCATACAAGGGAGCTTTTGGCACATCTGTTGATGCCGACTGTCATTGGATTTCTCCATTTTCCTATCTTTTTTATTCACTGCCACTAGTACCCATCTATTCCTTTTTTTTTGTATTGTGGAGATTTATATTTAGTTGAATTTAGATCAGTGCAAGTCTTTTTCTATATTTAGCAGAAACATCTACTTCAAGTCCATATATGAATGGATGTCCTGTTATAAGGAAAATTTCCTTATTGCTTAATAGCATGCCTGTATCATGTTGTTAAATAAGCAAATGGCTAATTAAATCAGGTGCTTGCTTATCTGACTCTCCTGCTTTCCAAACTAAGCAGACCACTCCAAAACCCAAGCAGAAGCTGTCACCACTCCAGGAGGAGCTAGGAAAGAGCTACACTCTCTGTTGCTTTGCTGTCATGCTGGTGTGGATTTCCACATGCTGCTCACTTCTGTGCTAAGTGAGATCCAACTGCTAGCAGCAGAAGCAGGGATTGGTGCCCTGCTTGTGGGACAGGGAAGTCTTCTTATAGTCTTAGTATCACCATGAAACTAGTGGGTAGTTTTAACTGTCATCCTTAGAAGTCTTTTTTTGATCTCTCTTTGTACAGAATAGTCATATTTTCTTACCTGTTTAACAGCGCATGTGCTCATTTCACCTCATTTTACCTGCCACGAGATAAACAAAGCCTTAACCTTATTTGGCAACACCAGCAATTAATTACCTAGCCGTTGGGCATAAGGAGTGAAACACTGGGATCAGAGGTGTGCTTTCAGAACACCCAGTGTCCTCACCACCTTATAGGCACAAGTAATTTCAGTGGCAGTATTGCTCAGCAGATTTATTTATTTATTTTACTCCTGCATGTGTTCGACATCAGTGTATGAAAAATTGCTACTAGAGGGCAGATACTGATCATGATACAGCTATTTCTGGCTTCCAGGTACTGCAGAGATTGAGGTCACTGTTTGCTTTTTCCAGAAGAGAGACAGTTCACTGAAATCTTGCTCTTTGGAGGCAAAAAAGCATTTATCCCCTCCAAACAAATTCATAGTCCTCAGGTAAAATGATATAAATATGTATAATTTCTTTAGTGAATTACATGAATTTGTAAGAGAGGTTTGAGGCATATAGCACTTTCAAAGTCCCTTGTTCAGCTCTCTCTGCTGCCCAAATTTTGCATATGCTGAGCGGATGTGCAGAGAGTTCCATGGGGCCTTCAGTCCCAAAAGGCTTCACTGGTGTTTTTAACTGAAACGGTTTTCCTTGGCAGGATGATTAGGCAGCAGCACACTCCACGGATGTTGCTTACTACCTCTTACAAGACTAGAATCACTGATGCTCATCCAGTTTTACATACTGGCTGGTTGGTCTGCAGGCTCTGCTGAGCTCTGATTATACCACAGGCACATTGCCACATCCTTTGGGATTGTGTGTCCCATTACCCCCACCAAATGCATTTCACAAAGCTGACATTTAAAAAAATCTGAGTGTTTAAATCCCAGCAAGATCATACCAACAGCTTGTGTAGATCCTTCTCTCTGTCCTGCTGTGGAAAGGACAAGAGCACAAGTGCCCACAATTTGTGCAGTTCACAGAGGTAGTGAAAAACAAGGGAGAGCAGAGGCATTAGGTAAATGGCCAAAAAAGCTGAGGCAGCTTCACACTGAGACACACAACAGAGAAGTCAGTGGATCTAGCTGATTTCAGCTGAGCAAGGCTTGAAGTGCTGCAGTCCCATGGGTTGATGTTCATAAGCAGGCACATCAGCAACTCATCTGGGTGGAGTCAACTTCCAGGGCCCAACCCTCTGGTATTTTCTCATTCAGAGAGGCTGCACATACAGAGAGAGCTATAGCCCGAGTGTAGAAGGTGATGTGAAGAGAGGATGTATGAGCTGGAAATATTCCAATGTTTTGTTTCAGGTTTGAGATACAGCTTTATCTATTGAACTGTAAAGAGTGGCTCAACTGTTCTAGCTCCCACCTGTGAGCCCATCCTCTGCCTATGTCTGTAAAAGCCGATTTATTCCCTGAATGGTCACATCAGAAGTGATTTGGGCAATATAACTGAGTGACATTACATTGAAGCTCAAGTTCAGACCAGGCAGCATCTTCTTCTAGGTCCCATGTTGTACCTACCAGCCTCATACAGATGTCTTGGGCAATCCAAACTGTCCAAAATTGCACTAGGCACCTATGCCTGGGCACCTGAAGGGACTGTCTCTGCCATTAGCACATTCACACTGCTTCCAATAGATATCCCCTGAAAAACCTTGCATTAAGGAAAACGCATCCCTACTCCATATAGAGGATGCGCCTAAACAGATGTGGGTCTACAAACTTCTTACTCCGGGGATAACAAATGAACTGTTTTGCATGAAAAGTTTATCAGATTATGCTATTTTTCCCATTGCAGGTTATTCTGAAGCAGACATAACAATAAATCACCACAAGCCTATGCATATTTCATAGAAACACATTTCAGCTTATGGGTGTTCCTTTTTTCTAGAATGATTATGTCTGTGTCTTTGGCCATTCATTGTCTGTGATACGTGACTAGCCACTTGATTCAAATTACTGTAGTGTCTGGCTTTTGACTGGTTCATGAAATATTTCATAACAAGGAGGAAAAGTAGCACTGCAGGTGACATTTATGTGAATATGCAAGCAGGTATTAGTGAAATCTTAGTCAAGATTTCTACTCACAAATGCTTTGGGAAGATTAATAGCTATCTCTAAATATTGTTGAAATAGTGACTTTTTATTCCAGTGGAAATTCCAATGAAATAATGAAAATTATGATGATAATGATTATTTGGCACTGCTGCTCTAGTTAAAGGGATGTGGGTCCAACATTCTGAAGTCTCTCCACTGGACTGTAACCCAGAAACTTAATGAGAAACAGAGTAGATGGGATTTCTTGCAATGGATTTCATTAGTCTAATAGTTCTTGAACAAACTGCAAAACAAATCTCAGAAGCCTGACATTTGCCTTGTCAGTCCATGGGAGCTCAACACTAGAATTCCTAGAGACTGTAACAAAATTAAACTTTAAGTAGCAACAAGCGTTCCTGAAAACCCTCAGTTCTTGTGTGACCTCTTGTGACACGAATCCTTCAGATTATTAGCTACAAAATCTGTAAGGTAGAAAAAAAGATGCTGGAAGAGGGAGCACTAAGCTTTTAGATTTGATTTCCCCCAAATGATTATCAGCTTTTCAGGAGCAAACTTTTCAACAGTTAAATTTTTAATATTAAATTCCTGCATACATGTTTAGCAGTCCTGTCACTCTGAGAGCATTTCGCTATGCATACAAACACCAGCTAATGTGAAAGATGCTACCAAACCTCTATCTGTCCTTCCCATTGAGTGAGAGGTCTGTACGGGCTTGGAAATGGGAAGCTCCCATGAGAAACTAAAGCCTTAGTGAAGTGAATGACAAAAGCCCCATTGACTTTGGGAGAGGCTGGGAGCAGAGGTGCTGTTACACACGTGTCCATCTGCTCAGGCAATTCAACCTCTTGTTGCAGGCTCAGCATGCTCTTGGTGGTTTATTCAAGCTGTAATGGTCTCTCGGTTGCTCTGATGAAGCCTGACTGTAGCAAACACCACCATGTGAATGTGATCTGCCACTACAGTCACAATTTTCCTGGTGGGAAAGAACCTTCCCCCACTAAGAATGCAGGTGCCTGTGATCTGTCAGATTGTCCTGGTGGATTTGGAGCCATGAACTCATCATAAGGATGGCTGCCCTCTGCTTTAGTGCCTCTTTCTGAGTGGAAGAGGGCAAGGAGTGTGGGCAGCAAGGAAGAAACCTGTCGGGCAGGGGAGCAGAGGATGAGAAAGGGACCCAAAGGGTCAGGGGTAGGACTGTGTAGGGAGGTGATGGGAGGTACAGCAGAAGAGGAGGCTCAGGGGAGACTTCATTGCCCTCTACAACCACCTGAAGGTTGCAGTGAGACCCGGGGGCAGGTCTCTTTGGGCATGCTTAGCATGAGAGGACTAAAGGAAATGGTCTTAAGCTGGGACAGGGGAGATTCATATAAGCTAGTAGAAACAAATTTTTCATTGTTAGGGTGGTCAGGCATTGGAACGGCTTGCCCAGGGGTGTGTTGAAGTCACCATCTCTGGACGTGTTCAAGAGACACTTGGATCTGGTGCTGGGTGGAGTGGCTTAGGGTTTACAGCGGTAGTGCTGGGTGGACACTTGGACTGTATGATCTGAAAGGTCCCTCCCAGCAGTGATGATTCTATGATTCTGTGGAGGCTGGAGGAGATTTGGAAGAAAGACGAGGAGCTGCAGGTGGGCAGCGCAGACGGCTGTGAAAAGCAGAGGGCTCCAGGAAACCGACTGGCCGAGGAGGCTGGGTAGCCCGGGAAGAGAGCCGGGAGGGGAACCCGCCGGGCTGCGGTGGGAGCTGGCACCGGGTGCAGGGTGTGCGCGGAACACCCCCGAGCAGGGCCGAGGGCAGGGTGTGTGCTGAACGCGGGGACAGCAGCGCAGATAGACTGCGCGCTGAAGGCGGCGGCAGGAAGGCCGCCCGCAGAGCCCCGGGAACTGCAGCCTCCACAATGCCCTTGGCCCGCACCGGGCATGNTGTGGCGGCGGCTGCCCCCTCTTTCCCGAAGGGAGAGCGGGTGATGGGGAAGCGGGGGGAGTGGGGCCATGTCCCTCGTGGTCGGCGGCGACCCTATGGTGGGGAGGCGGACGAGCCAGCGAACCTTCCCGGAGCGGGGCTGGCGCCGCGGCCGCGGACACCCCTGCACAGCCAGGCAGCGAGAGCGGTCCGGCCCGAGCGCCCGCGATGAGGGGGAGCGGTGCCTGCTCCTGCAGGCGGCAGCAGTTCAATTACAACTCTAGTAACCTCCCCAGAGGTCAAAGGCGCTGCAGGTTTAAAGCCTACTGGGGCAGGTAAAGATGTAATTGTGTTCTCCTGACAGCTTTCCTTGATGGCTGAGTGCTTTGGGACACCACCCCCCTAGCCCCCCGACACCTATCTTCGGCTCTGAAAGCTTAGCAATGTATTTGCGAGTTTGGCCCCAATGGGTACGGATGCCGGGTTTATCGCACCTTGCACCTTCTCAGCGTGCTGACTAAGCACGGTGGAAAAGTTTCTCTTGCCTGTGTCAGCTCTGGATGCATTGCACATGCATGTTCCGAGGGTGGGCTCACCGGTGTCTGCGGGGTCCCCTTGCTTCCTTCCAGCCCCCCTCAATTAACCCAGAGTTTAAATGGGCTGTGAAGGTAAAGGCTCCATATTTGGAAAAAAATAAATTGAAGAGGCGCAGCCTTCTCTGGTAATGAGAATAAGGACTATAGCTGAACAACTGCTCAAGCCAAGGAAACATATCAGTGTTTTCACACCAGTGCCATAGTTGGGTAACTATTGACAAATACGGACTTTGGTAATAAAACAGAAACGGCTCCTTTTAAGAGCAATCTCAAAGCACTTGAACTGATTGATTGGCTTGTTAGCTGAAGCCTTGACTTAGCTGGGAACCAGAAGAGCTCTTATTCTCTGCAAGGACATTCTCCCTGGAACAAATCTGACTTATGCTAAACACATCAGCTATATGACAGGGTGTTTATTTTGCAATGTCATTTTCAGAGCCGTGGTAGATACCAAATGCATGAACTAGATACAGGAAAGCCTCCCTGCAGTCAGCTTTACTGCCAGAGTGCATTTTGAGCAGTTTATGATTGCAAGGTGGCAGTTTTACTTGGAGTCTCACTTTTTTAATTCGCTGTCATCAAAGCTGGATTCCAGCTTCCAACACTTGTGAAATGTGCCACAAACGTACACTCTAGGTGCCTGGGTCATGTTTTGGGACTAATTACTTAGAGCCCACTCTTTGTTAAGCAATGTGCAAGATGGATTGACTATATGGAAATCTCTTTCCAGTTAAATTTCCAGTCTTCTGAGTTGCATTTCATTGTGAACTTACTGAGGTTTGCTTCAATCATCTGGAAGTTGAATATTCTCATTCCCCTTTTTCTCGCCCCCTTTCTCTTAAAAATTGTTGCTGTAAAGTGTTCTATAAGTGCTGTGGGTTTAAATGGTTCCCTATGATGTCAGCCCACATTCAGTTGCTATTCCCTAGAGTTTTTAAAGTATTTGGTCTGTACTCTAACATAGCAAGGTCTTTAGGAGGTAATTTAAAACATAGAGACTTAGAGATCTTCCATGAGTAAAACTATCAAATGATCAGAGCCATAGATGGCTTTTCTCAGCAGAAGAAACTGCTTTCTGTTTCTTTCTGTTTAAAATGGCTTTTCTAGTCAGGGTATATCTAGGCTGTGAAGGAGTGGATTTTTCTGGGAAGTAGTGGGAGGCAGAAAGAGTCATGAAAAAGAAGGTGGTGCAAAGGAGAGCATTAAATCACAGAGCCAGAACCAGATCAGAGGTCCTCAGCTATGCAGTTGAAATTTCTTCAAGAGGACCAAGAGTCTTCTCACACTGTGAGATAGTATTTTCTTAGGTTGTGTTCCAGGGTGGTTGCAGAATTCAGTGTTTACATTGAGAGGTAGAGTGGGTCTGTGGGTCCACAAAGGTCAGGGAAGAGTGGGTGAGGAAGGGTCAGTGGAGTTTTGGGGAAGATGAATGATGCTCCCCTGTTTTGCTGGCTGCCTTCCTGGGGAAGCCAGCAGTTATCCCTAAGGGACTTTGCACCATTGGCACAGAGCACTGAAGGCCTGACATGGGACCCTCTTCCTTCTCCTTTTAGGTCTTCCCCCCTTTCCTTCACCTTCTGTGGTAGAACATGTTCCCTTCTCCATCAGCCCTCCACCTGCTCCTGACACCACTTTGCCACCTTCCCTGCACAAATGTCTCTCCCTGTCCTGGAAGCCAGCTGGTAGGTGTGAGGGGCTGGAAGAAAGCAGGTTTCTTTCTTTGCCTTCCAAGTATGCAGATTGTTCCTGAAGGCACGGGCAGGGCAGAGAGGGCCACTCACACCTGGTCGTGCCAGACAGTGCCCGGCTCCGCCTGCGTTTGGCGCAGCTGTGAGCGGGGCATTGAGCTCAGCACGGGGGAGGCTCAGCTGCGAGTGTTCAAAGCCAATTACTGAACGCAGTCTGTGTATGACAAGCTTCAGTTTCATTAGCTGCCTCCCAGGAGTATCGAGCTGTGCGGCTCACCTTTGCAGAGATCAGAGTCTCCTCTGTGATGTTATTAGGTGTTTTTAAAAATAGCTTCATCAATCCACTTTACAAGAGCTGGTCTGCTCTGATAACAGTGCCTGCTGGTGCTTTTCCAGGTAAGGAACTCATCACTTTTCCTGCTGTCATACATGCAGTTTCTGCCCTATTTAGAATACAGTATAAAAAAAGACTACAAAATAACCACCAGTCTTCAGTAAAGATTTATGTATTTAGTTTAGGAACAACTGAACATTCCTCACTTAACTACTTTGGACATTATTGGCTTATAAGGAAGTTAGGGTTAAGCAAATACAGAGTTGAAGATAATAGCTTCACATACCAGTGTCTTGAGGAAATCTTCATGATAATGTCCCTTATATAACAAAATTACAACAGACCAAAGATACTTTTTTTTTCCTTTCTGTCACAATTAGTAATTCATTAGCTTTTAAAAGAATCTGAAATACTACGTTGTTCATGTGTGTGTATCAGCTATACAATGGTGTGAAGGAACCAGATGAAACAGTGTAAAACCAATTTCAGTCTCTTTTGGGTATCTGAAAAGAGGTTCCCAGCACTATCATGAAGAAACTGCAATTGCAGGACGTACCTAGTAATTCATTCTATAATGGTGTATGCAGAGCAGTGTTCTAATTTACACATTTCTTTGATGTTTTGTGAGCAGATGGCATTTTTAAAAAGGCCTCTTAATTCTGTGGGAATTTGGTAATGCCTGATTACTGGGGAATCGGGAAAAGGTAATAGTCAAAGTGGGGCTCCAGACTTCTCTGCACTCAAAAGGGAGACAGCCCTCTACAGCCTCATTTTTAAGCTTTTCCTTTTAGAAATCCTTGCTTAAGAATATTCACCAGTGCCCTCAGCATAAATTTGGAACTTGGTGATTTGTCTTCATTAATTGGACTGTTCTACATGAACCAGTCACTTGTTATTACAGGTAAAAGGTACTGGGGCAATCATGGCTTATTGTGGGACACGGTGCACTGTGGATTTTCATAGGAAAGCTCTTTATTCTTTCCCTTTTTCTCACTTGTTTCTGGTTCCTTTCCTTTCATTTTTACTTTCTCGGTTTCTGTCTCTTTCATTGCACCTTTGACTTGGTTCATGTACTTCAGGCACCTGCCTAAAGTGTTTGCAGCACAGGACCTAAGTACCTATTTGCACTGTGATGTCAAAGGGTCACATTTTGAAATTACAACTTTTCCTTTAAACAAGAAGATAAAAAGGTTCCTGGTTGCTATGGTGATGAGCACTATATAAATGCCTATAAATAAATAAAGTAAACAGCTGATTCATGGACTTTGATTTACACTATTTTTTGCTTTTCTAATGAGATATAATTAAATATCAGAATGGGAGGAAGTGACTTTCTATCGATTTTATTAAATACATGTTATGCCTTCTCTTTTACAGTATTTCAGCTGAGAATGATTAAATAGTAAGATATGTATTTTTCTCTCTGTAGGAAGTTGATGGTTTGAAAAATCATAGTCTAATATTTATAGAAAAGACTTTTAGATGCCAAAGGCACTCCAGTAAGAAGGTGGTGTCCATTTTCAATTTAGTCAGAACATACATTTTGAGCTAAATGCTTGTTTTTCCTATCTCTAAGAGACCATTATAGCTGTTGCAACATTTAAGTTCCAGTCAAAAGTGTCTATAAATGTAATTATGTTCTTTTGCAGTATTTGAAACCCCACTGGTGCACAACAAAACTTGAAAATGTCACTGACCTTTTCTTTTATGTCAAGATGACAAAGGCACAGTGAAAAATCATATATTCCACATTGAAGTTCGAGGAGGAGGGGAGAACTGGCTTTTTCATAAGCTTTTTGTTCTCAGGCCTGTGATGTAAAAGTAACTTTCTCTCTGTGCTAAAGGTGATAATTG
This sequence comes from Donacobius atricapilla, assembly GCA_013397315.1. NCBI lineage: Eukaryota > Metazoa > Chordata > Aves > Passeriformes > Mimidae > Donacobius > Donacobius atricapilla. The sequence continues at coordinate 237,286 of WBMY01000376.1, read as the reverse complement.
TAAAATGGATTGGATGGAGACAATAAACAGTACACTGGAGTAATCCCACACACAGGTGTTCCTCACTCAGGAAATGGGTGCATTTCAATTAACAGCAGAGCAGAGTCTATAATGGAAGGAGCTGTCCTTAGGGGAAGGAAAAAAGGTATATGTGATACACAGAACTATTCCTTGGTTAAAGGTTCAGTCTGGTTTCTTGGTGGAATCTGATTTTGCCTCACTGGCCTGAAGAGAGATTTTCTCAACCCTGAGCTGTGGAGTGCAGCTTGTGCACTGACAGGGAGTAGATCTGCTTTTTACCAGTCACAGCTTTGTATTCAAAGCAACTATCAGATTTCCAAGGGACTTGGAGCACTATCCTGTCCTATTAAACTCAATAAAATAACACCACATCCTTCACTGTCTTCCTTCCCTCTGTGCATTCAGATTCATGTCTGTTTGCTTCACCAATTAAAATACATATTTGTCTAAATACCTTTTACTCCCAAACGTGGATAATTGGGAGGACAAGGACACATGGTAGTTTTTTGCAGTTACACACAACTACTTCTCACAGAGCAAAACATGTACCTGCACACAGCTGCAGAAGGAGCAAGGAGTGGTGTCCCTGAGGATCTCACCTGAGCAGTGACAGCCTGCTCCAGTTTGATTTACATTTCATAGGCCTGTCACTTTTGTCACAGCTGAGCTGCCGCTGTGACCAGGCTGGTGGTGCTCAGCTGAAGAACAGTGACAGCATCAGTGAAATAGCCATGGAGCTGCTTGTGAACCTGGTGTTTTCTGCCACAGGACTGTGCTCACCTCTCAGAGGGTGGCACAGTGTCCTGACCCTGCCCCTGTGCCAGCCACAGTACTGCTTCATGTGGGCCTGAGGCTGAGCAGGTTGTGCCTGCTGGAATGGGATTTGTCCTTCACGTGTATCAAAGGCAGTTTTACCTGGATTGAGAGTAGGTCTGTACCGTCAGTGTTTGACCTGCATGACTGCCAGTGGACAAGGCAACCAAAGATCTCTCCTAAAAGAGTCACTGCAGAGGCTGAAGAGATTTGTAGGCAGTGTGAACCTAAACATAATCTGCTGCCTGCCAAAGCAACAGGGTGATGGGAAGGGTGGCAAACAGGCAGTCTAGAATGTGCTTCGAGTTTACAGCTACTTCCCAGGGATAACCACATGGTTTTGGAGTTTCTGGAGACCAGGCTGGTGCTGGAGCAAGACCAGGCTCCAGAGTCATTGAGAGAATTTTCTCAATTGAAAAGCAGCATCATTGGTAGTATATTCTGCCTTTAATGGAGAGGCATCTTTTTTTAGAAGTCTTTTCTTTGGGGAGGAGGATGAAATATGCGTTTAGATATTAATGACAGGACAAACTGTTGAGGACAAGTTGGAGCTGTTGTGTATCTCTCCTTTTCTGGCATGGTTAGGACAAAGGGTAAAACAGTGAATATACCAGATTTTTTTTTCCTATTCCTCAGAAGTTCTGTTTATGTGTGGTTAGGACTTTTTTTTTCTGTCAGAATTTTTTAATAGATAGATATGATCCAGGACCATCTGGTGGAATTTGCTGTTGTCACATCTAGGTTTTCTGATGTATTGCCTGTCAAGTTATATTGTATGTTCAGATGAATTTCTCATATGATCTGCTGACAGCTACTGACAGCCCTGAGATGGGAAGTTGGAAGCCTGGGAGGAAGAACAGAGGGGCAGTGCTAGCTTTAAAAATGTAACTTTGATTGCTTTTGATTGGTGGGCTTTTATTTCTGGTATTTATGATGGCTTTTTTTATGAAGAAAGGTGAATGAGTGAACTTTAAACCAAGTGCACCTAAAGTACTGTAATTTTACTTAAAAGGTCTTGGAAGTCTGCCTGTAGTTTGTTGTTGATTTTTTTTTTCTTTGACATTGGGCGCCTTAGTCTTTCTCTATCCTTAAATCTCCATCTGTAGCCAATTTCACACCTACTTAAATTGAAGCTTTTTCTTCCTCCTTTACTACTCAGTCTTTATCCAGTTCCTCTTTAGAAAGATCTCAAAATATTTTTGTATTTGTTAGGATACCATTAGGTATCCTAATAATCATAGTATCTCATTAGGCTAATCCTAAATCCTAATACGATAATAATTCTGTAGTAAAATGAACTTAGGTTTTTGACGAATTCATATTAACCTTTGCAGACAGATCACATGCATAAAAGCAATAAGCAACTCTGAAATAACTACAGTAATTCTTTTCTTGCTGGTATAATGCTCAAATAATTAATTAAAGTAGAAGGTTTTTTATGTAGAGGTCCACAGTGCCGTTGCATTTCCTCACACACTGACGAAGATAATGCTATACTTTGTAAACCAGACTCCAAACAAGCCATAAACACTTCCATTTTGTTCTTCATTCTTTTTCTGCCATAATTTGAAGCTCCAATAGTAGCAATTATACGCTGGTGACAAGATAAATTTTACAACTTCTTGTCTTTCATCATTTTTCAATGGGCTAGATCAGAAAAGAAGTGATTTCCTGCCTAAATGTTGATGAAGCTGGAAGTCACTCTTGAAAAGAAAAAAGCTTTCTTCCATGGGAATTTGAATATTAAGATGACAGTCCCAAGCCCAGGGGACACTTGCAGAGGAAGAAGCTGGAAAGCATTTACTTGCCTCTAGTTACTCCTGTGAGTTCTTGATGCTACTTTCTGGTCTGAGCACTGCGAGTGCCCATCTGTAGCAGTAGAGAGAGATGTGTTAAGCTGACCAGGCCAGTAGAACCTGAATATAGGGACTGCTGTGGTGTACTCCAGTCATGTTCTGTCCTTTTAGAGTATCAGATAAGGAGACTTGGAATTCATCCCACTCCTGTGCTGTCATAGGAGAGGGATTGGGTATGCAAGGGTCAGTGTAAAGATTCTGCAGCTCTCCACGGTGGTATGTATTGGTTTGGCATGAATGGTAGAAAAACCAGTCGGTGATCTGCTTTGGAACTGATAGCCAAGTTGGCCAATCAGGTAAAAAGTGTACACCCCTGGGGACACACTGCTTAAATACAGGAATCTGAGGAGATTTCTCCCCTTTTCGACGCACCCGGCTGAGGTAACATTGCGGGCGGGCCCGGGCCCAGGAGTCGGGCTGGGGGGCAGCCATGCCGAGGCTGGCCCTGCGGGAGCCGAGCTGGGCCTCTGAGCTCGACAGATGCCACAGAGAGGGTGGAGGTGAGGCACGGGCCTCACCCCAGCTCCACACCCCTGTACAGGCGGCTGTCTGCGCAGCGTCGGCGGCTGGGAGGAGAGCGAGAGCTAGCGTTGCAAGTGCCGCTGAGGGAGATGGCCCCGGCCCCTTCTCCCAGCCCCCGGGTCCCCAGAGAGCAGCACCGAGCCCAGGCTGGGCTAAAAATGCACCCCATAAGACCGAGGGGTGGAGGGGGACAGAAGACCCGGGCCGCCGTTTCTGAGCTTTTTCTACAGCTCGTGGATCTGAGGCTTTCAGAGATGCCACGGCTGGTGGCTAAGACCACATGGCGTGTGCAAGCCCGGGCAGGTTTCCTGAACATTAACTCTTTCTTAACACTGACTGAGACTGTTTTAAACTCTACCCCTTCTCAAAGAGAGAAGAAAGGCTAAATCGGAGGTATGCAAAGGGATAGTATGAAGATATCAAAGCCAGTAAAGAAAGGATGACTTCTTAGTGGGAAAGATGACAAGTTGCCTTAGTTTTGGGCTTTAAATTGCCTTAATTCATGGTAACAGACTGTAATTTTCCTTTTAATTTGTGGACTAAAAATGGGGAGATGTTTTTCCAGATTCAAGCAAGGGTGTCTGATTTTTACTGAGTGGACATTTGAATTAGAAACTATCATATTTGAATTTTACTGAGTGGATGTTGAATTAGAAATTGATGCACTGGTCCTATGAGATGTCTTGAAGCCTTGTCACCAGTGAAAAATAAGAAGTCCTTTATTGTGAAGCTGTGCATCTTTAAAAGGTGAAACCCCATGTTAAGTCCACAACCCATATGCAGCCATATGAAAGGCTACATTCGGGAAACTCACAGATGCAGAGTCGGGCGGGCTGCGTTTGTGGGAACTGGAAGCCACACACAGACTGTGTCTCTTGTGGAAAGTTACCAGAAGAATCAGGAGGAACTTGTCTCTCTCAAAAGACTGAATGAAAGACTATTTTATAAGTGCTACTGACTTAAGAGTTCTGATGTTTTGTCTCTTTGCATTGTTTCATAGAAAAGTAGATTGTTGCTAAGGAGGAGGGGGGTGTCTTTAAAAAAGTTTTGTGGTTGTTTTTTTTTGTTTGCCCTTTAGTGTATGTTAATAAATATAACTGTTTCTATTTTTAAGTTGAGCCTGTTTTGCCTCCAATCCTATTCCATAGTAAGAGAAAAACAGATCCCCACACTATGTTTTACAGAAAAAATTTGGTGAATGTGATAACCACTACATGGTGGTAATCTGTATTGGATGGAGCACTGTTCTCATACTGCTCAAGCATCAACTCAGCTATTTGCAGAAGTGGACTTTGAAGGAAATCCCATAGATGTAATGTGGCCAAATCCTCTGCCTGTGACACGTTTGGTAGTAATGCAGAGTGGCAAAGCTGGTCTTCAGTCCTTAAATGCATTAAATTAACTCCATGCAAGCTTGCTGAGAAAAGGGTAATGAAGCGGGGCCAAAATAGGGTGTGTGCACTCAAGCACATGCAGTGGGCTTAATGCCCTAGACAGCATTCCTGCAGGCATGTGGCTCAGAGGTAGCCAGGTCACGGAGCACACTGTGCTGTTTGTGAAATGTATTGCAGACCACAGGTGTGGCCAAAATCACTTCACCAGGCATAAAAGAGAAAGTCAGGAGGGAGAGCAATCCCATCAGGAGAAACTTGTGAGAGGAGCTGAGGAGCTAGATGCAGTCTGGCGTAATGCTGGCTGTGGAGGCTGTGTTGCAGTCAGCACCCTCTCAAGACCTGCCTGAACTCACTCTAGCAAAAATTTCAGCTTCTGATAATGGAGACTGATGAGGATCTTAACACATGGATTGTGTTCTTTCAGGTAGAGGCAGCATCTGAATAGGTCTGCAGCATGACTGACATTGTGCAGTCTTCATCTTCATGTGATGAAGAGGTGAGAGAGTGGAGATTACTTGAAGCGCCTGGCTGGAGGCAGAATGTAATTTATCAGAGTTCCTTTGTCTCAAGGAGTACACAGCCCATATATATTTCAGAAACATGTAAAAAAATAGGGAGCTATTGTCTTTTAAAATCAGTGAGCGCCCAAGTCCGTTGGTTTAAAATACTGCAATATGTCCAAAATGAACCGTGAAAGTTTGTATAAATAGTACTGATAAAACTAAGCCCTTCATAGACTCGGAGTAATGTGTATTTTCCATGTTTATGGTGAAATACCTGGAGCTGCACATGGATTTATCCTTGTCAGTTCTTCTGAAATCACATTTAATAGAGATGTTCTTTTCAGATGTGATCTGTAAACAGATTCTTTTTTTTTTTCTTTTGCAGTAAATGTTTCTCCACCGTTTTTTTTTTTTTCTTTTTTCTTCTTCTTCAGGTCTTTTCTTCCTTCTTCTGATTTAAACCTGATGACGTTATGGCATAGTTAAATTATCATAGAGGGAGAGTAATATCAGTGTCCTCCACCTTGTTGTAAAAAAATCTGTATTTTTGTTTTCTGCAGCGTATTGACAGCAAGATAAATGAGCAGGGTGTTGCCATCCCTTATCGCAGTCAGAATGATAAATGATGTGTCCTGGAAAGTTTAAAGATGTGTAAGAATGCAAATCCTTGGCCCACAAGGATGTGTGTTTGAAAGTGCTGATCCAGCCAGGAGTTAGGCACATCCTTAAATCGAAGCAGAAGCATTCCTTCCATTGGTTGTGTATTCCAGGCCCCCTGCTGTGTGGGGTAAGCCCAGCTCATTCTGTGAAAGGTTTGACTTGTTTGAGTGGCTTGAAGTGGGATAAGAAAATGAGCCCTTTTCTGTCCCCTTGAAGAGCAGTCTGAGGGCAGTGCAGGTTAAGCTGTTCTGTGTTACTGTGCTTGACTCAATAGTGTGAACTGATGTAGATGGAGGTCCTGATAGTTTGATACCTTACAGTGCATCCCTCCACTTCTCCTCACTCTTCACACTCTGCCCATATCTGCTAACCATGAGCGGAGAACCTTGTTGGTAGCAGGTGATACAGCACCACAGCACCTCAGGGTAGAAGGTGGAAGCACAAGAAGAGACTGAGGATGTTACATGGGAGTGCACAACTTCTCCTCCCTAGAAAACAGGGAAATATGTAGAAATTTTCAATAATTCACAACTCAGCCAGGAGGGCCAAGTATGTCCTGGTGTACATCAGGCACAGCATCACCAGCTAGACAAGGGGGGGATTGTTCTGTTCTGCTCTGCTCTGCACTGGGGCGGACTCACCTCAAGCACTAGGGGCAGTTTTGGGAGCCACAAAGTAAAGAAGACATTACATTATTTAGAGAGTGTCCAGAGGAGGGCAACAAGGATGGTGAAGGGTCTGGAGGGGAAGCCTGGTGAGGAGTGGCTGAGGTCTCTTGGTCTGTTCACCTGGAGGAGACTGAAGGGAGACCTCATTGTGGTCTTCAACATCCTCATGAAGAGAAACGGAGGGGCAGCTACAGATCTCTTCACTCTCATGACCAGTGACAGGACCCGAGGAAATGGCATGAAGCTGAATCAGAGATCATTTAGTTTGGATATCAGGAAAAAGTTTTTCACCCAAACGATGGCTGAACACTGGAAGAGGCACTGCAGGGAAGTGGTCACAGCACCAAGCCCGGCAGAGTTTAAGAAGCATTTGGACAATGCCCTGGGGCAAATGGTGATTTTTGAGATGTTCTACATGGGACCAGGAGTTGGACTCGATCATGGTGGGTCCCTTCCAACTCACCATATTTTATGATTCTATGATGTTTTCTCTATCTGGTTCTTTTCCTGGTTGTCCTTCAGTGGAAGTACTCTTTTTGTCTCTGTTTTCTTTCCTCCCCTGTAGTTTGTTTTCATGCCATGTTTCTTGCTTTTTTGTATTTGATATCATGTGTGCTTTCTGAGGATGCAATGTATTCTCTGCTCTGGTTGCTGTCCACATACTCCTGGTCGCATGAAGTCATCTATTTCTTTGCTCGTGGATTTGAGCTAGTTTTCTAACTGGGAGGTGATATATTATTTTTGTGTACAGATGGAAATGTTTTTATTTGGGTTTTTTGGTACTGAATTAGATGTCATCCCTCTTGTATCCTTGAGACTGTAAAGAGAGATAGAGGCTGAGTTTTCCTGATGCACGGATTTTACAGCATCGGTTTCACTGAATTACCACCAGCTGATCCAACAGCACTGTGGCTGGCACTGAAATTCTCACATTCTTCTCGTGTGTTTTAAGTGATTTTGTTTACTTTATACAGTGCAATGAGGTCTCAAGCTCATGACTGGAAACTTCTTGGTGTTTTATTGATAAATACAGATCAAAAAGATAATCTCCCTGTCTGGTCCTTTGTTTTGTTTCTAGAGTAGTCTTTGAAGGATGCACATTCTTCTGTTATACATCCTATGTCCAAGTGTATCCTGTTTGTTCTGTATTCCCCGACTTGTTTCTTCCTCCCTTCCCTTTATTTTAGTCCTAGATCTTCTTTATTCTTTTGGGTTGTTTTGTTTAGGTTTGAGAAGAGACACACCTGAGTTCAAGTATAGTTGGCTATTTGGAGTTAACTTGGAAGTTTTCCTTACAGCTGCCATGTAAGCAAAGAGTGCAGTAATTTGCCCCTTCATCTCTTCAAGCTTTTTCCAATGTCAACTGAGAAGTTTCACAAGCTTTTCCCATCCCGCCTCCTGCTTTCATTGCCTTTTGACCATCCTGTGCTCCAAAGCTTTCCTTGTCATACCTGTGAGAGGCTGTGCTGCACAGTTCTCTCATCCAAACCAACTGATGTTTCCCTTTTCCATTGTAAAATGTTTCACTTTTTCCTTTCAAAGCACACATGTGAGTGCTCTCCTCTCCTCTGGCCTTTGACTCTGCCTTATAAAACTGCAGCAGAGATCTAGGCACTCACTGGCAGCTGGACTTCTCTGCTCAGTTGTATCCAGGAGTCTCTTCTTCACCTGCTACATGTTCTGAAGGCCACATGTGCATAAAAAGGGGCCAAGGGGCATTTTGATATTAAATAAGGATTTCTTGATTCTTCTGTGGAGGTGGCATATATGGAGCTTGGGTTTAAAGATGAGAGGAGTTAGAGTTTATTTGAAAACAGAAGGGATTTCTCGTACTTACAAAAATGTAGGTTTTGTACCACGCAGCTTACTTGCCAAAGTTCAGCTGAGAAAATGTTATTCTCAGTGAAAGCAGGTCATGTGTTTCCAGTTGCAAAGATTTCTTTGTATATGGTGTTAATTGCCTTTCCATCTTTTTACTGTTTTACCTTAGCAATTTGGTTACACATGTATTTTTGCCCTGGAGAGACAGTGGGTGTGATACAATCTCTGTTTTAAACTGTTATCATGTATTAGCAGGGAAAGGTGTCTCTAGAGTCTGATCTGCTGCCTTCTTTGTTGCTCAAGAAGCAAAGAGCATCTGATTTAGGGGTTTTAAGTCCTTGACTGGAAGTCCTTGTTGTGTAAATTTGGCATAGGCTACTTATGTTTCAGAGAACCATCTCTTTCTTCAGCTTAGAGCTGTGTATTAGGACTATGCTGTAATGACACTGAGAAATTGTGATGGGTTTCTTGGTTATGCTCTATGTACCCCTTGTATAGAGTGAGCTTGCACACAGATCTTTCTTATTCATCTACTTATGTTCTCTGATAGTAAACCATGTAGGTTTTTAAAGATTCCTCTTGTGAAGTCTTACGGTTAATACTGAAAAGTAATCCTTGCTCTCCCTTCTCAGAGCTTCTAAACCAGACTGTTTGGGATGTTTCTGCTACCTTCTTCTCAAAGCCATGCTGTGAGCTTTTCATGTCTCCTGGTGCTAAAATTTCACCCATTATGTTCTAGGGCTCAATTTTGCATACTCTTCACTGAAAAACACTTACTCTTGGTAGTTCAGTTCTCTTCATTGGTGTACTAATGTGAATGTTTTGTTCTAGGAGTGGTATTCAACTGAGAGTTTAGACCTTGGTTTCTTTAGGCTCAGAGACTCATGTGTAGTTTTAAGCTGTTTGTGACTTTNTCTGACTTGGAGTCTTTCATTGGTTTTACTTTCAAACCAGCACAGAAGCACTGGTGACCAATGAAACACTTAAGCACAGTCTATGTAACATACCTTGGAAATGCCTTGAAGGAATTTGAAATCAACTGTCTCTGTCCCTTCTTCTGTCCCAGGGAAAAAAACTCTTTTGAGTTTGTCTGTATGGACTGCACTCCCCCTATAGAAGAGGAATGACCTGTGTATTGTCAATGATTCCCAGAATGTGATGGGGTTTTGCATGTACTTCTGGCAAGCAGACAGTCAGATGTAGTTAGGGAGCGACCACAGTCCATCACACAGAACACTCACTGGTAAGCCTTTGATGCATTGGAAATGAGTGAGTTGTGAATTGCTTTGTGTCTTACTTTGCTGTTGTTTTCCCCTCTCCCAGCTAGCCTCATGTAATGTAAATTGAGTGGGATGGTGGTGGATTGTGAATTGAAATCTCTTTGCACTGGAAAATTAGTTTCCATGAGCAGATGAGGCTTTCATCTGTAGCTATGTGGACAAAAAGCTCTCTCCAGAAAGGTGTGTGACGGCACTTTCATGACCTCTTTTTTTGCACTGACTCAATCGTATCATAAACTCGCTTTTGTGAGCCAAACCAGACTCAGGCTGTTCCTGCTGTTGCCATTTATTTCAATTTTAATTTCAATATATTCCTGCTTACCTTTCACAACGGATAGGAGGAGTGGCGGGAGGGAAGAGAAGGAGTGGTGAAAAATAAAAAGGTCCACAAAGATTAATTGGCTGTGTAATTTTCTCTTAGAAGGAGGGAGAGACACACCTGGGAAAATAGGTTATCAGACCTCTAAGCACACAGATGAAATACTGTCCTTTCTAGCAGACACTGTGGTTTTGCACTGAGGCAGTCACTTACTCAGCACTAAAACTATATGACCAGATTCATTTTGAGGAGACATGATGTGGTTTTCTCTGAGTGTCTGCATTTTTACTGCCTTCAGCTAAGTTAGGGCCCTTGGTGCTAATCACTGTTTAATGATTTGCTCTTACCTCTGCTCCTTGCTTCTGGCTGTTTGTTCTTTACTACTTAGGTTGTTACTTATGTTCATGTAGAGACCTGAGAGTTAACAGAAAATGAAGATTGGAGTTGCTCTCACCTTCCCTTCTCATGTAAGGTTGCCTGGGACAGTTCCACAAACATTTATATATGGCTTTGCAATATCTTGGCTTCTGACTCCTATTGTTGTGTCAAAGTATAAAACTAAAGCTGGGAAACTAGCAGCTCATTGAAATTAACTTCTTTGGATTTATAAAATCACTGATTAATCATCTTTTAATGTGGATATAAACACAGAAGAAATATGTAGTCTCTGTCTTAATTGTAATCTTTTGTATGAATTTTGCAATAGTCATACATATGTATTATATATAAATATATGTATACTTAGCACAGAGGTCACAAGGCAAGTTATTATACACAAAGTTCTCTAGTCCTTGCTTAATTTATGTGCATGTATTGTCCCACTGGAACACAGGACTCTTGCATACAGGCTTATTTTTAAGCACTAAATATATTAAATCAAATGAGAGAAGAAAGTTTTTATTTCAGTATATTCTGTGCTTTAATCTGATTCATCACCTCAATGTAAAAGAAATGGTGGTTATTTTGTGTAACTATAAATGACTCAGCAAGATGGTTGTTTTCTAGTCAGTCCTTAGTCCCTGGCTTCCGTGCTTTCTCATTTCACATACTTGCTGCAGTAACACTGGTGCAGATTTGGGTCTTCCTAGTTGCAAGAGAAGCTTTTTGTGCTGTGGCTTTAATCCCTTTGGAAAGAAGGGTTGCAGATTGTTCCTGTCAGCCTCCAGGTTAGATTATAAGCACATCATTCTGCCACAGAAGGGGTGAAGCAGGATGAGCCAAGGCAGGAAGGCTGCAAATGTACTCTGTCTCTGACTTCTCCAGACTTGGGATAGGATTCACTGCCTATGGCCAATACATATGTATATTTTAGTCTTGTCTTCAAGGTCACAAGGCCTTCCTCTTTGAGGCTGCTGGGTGTGGCAGCACTTATCTTGGGAATGCTTCACTAGTGAGAGGCTTCAGCCCTGCTCAAACCCTCCCTGTACTAGGTGGTTTCTCTGGGGAATGGCTGCATCAATGCCAGCAGAAGCCTAGAGATGGAAAAGCACATCCTGATGTAGGAAGCTGTCTGGAGAGCCCTTGAAATACTCTGTAAAGTTGCTGAAAGACTGCTCTATTCTTGGCATTGCAAATATCAGCACATGGATCCAGAGCTGTACAAACTGAATGAGGGCAGATGTTTTTAACTGGAGCTGTCTTAAACAGCAGTTGGTTTATTGGGCTGAGGCTGCTCTTCTCTCAGTGACAGTCAGGTTACACTTCAGTTATTTGAAGAAATTCTCATTACCAAAGATTTGACTCGGCATTTGATGCAACAGAGGCAGCAGATCTTGCTAGTAGGAAGGAAGGGAACAGAAATGAGCTGCTGCGGCAGGGTTTGGGTAAGGAATCTCCCATAATCGAAGGGCCACAGGTGAATAGCAACTGTGTCAGTAGTTTTGCAGGTGTTCCTCTTTCAACAGATAGTTCCTGCTTTTTCTCTGAAAATTCCATCTTCTTGTGTGTATTGAATGTCATATTGTTTATTTATGGGGGTGTTAAAACCTTCACACAAGTAGGTCACAAGGAGGGCTTGTCGAGAAATAATACATTGATTTATTGGTGGGAAAAATGAGGCAAAAATTAACCACCTTGGGTTTTGTTACTATTCAGATAAATACAACAGCAAGTCTAATACAAGAATTTCCCATCAGGTCAGGCTTGGACTTCTTCGCTTGCTGCTGTGCCCTTGATAAATACGCCTAGATTCAATAGTCTTTCCATGAATTTTCAAGCTGCTGAGGGCATGAAGAAGCTCTTCTTAGGTATTGAACTGTAAATGGTTGCATATGACACCTGGAGGAGTTGAAATGGGCTTTTACAATTAATTCAGTGTATTCATTACACTTTCCCTATTGTGTGCAGCAGTTCATGTTGAAGCTGAGAAAGATGATTCATTTGCTCTCTTCTCCCTGTCAGTAGCAGCAGTAGCCCTCAGAGCAACAGTAAATGTCTGGCCTGCAGCCATGTGTTCATACTTCTCTTCTGGGCCTTCTGATGATACTGTAATCAGATGAAGGATGAGGTAAGAATTTGTCTTTTCCATGGGGAAAATCAGACTGGAATTTTTAAGTACTAATCAAAACCCAGTTATTAGGATATTTTTTTAATTGGCCAGCAGGTATTTTTCATTCCTATGGCTTATGCTGCCAGGAAACACCTTTTTTTTTTCCTTTTTTTTTTTTTATCCTGTATAAGTTGTTTTACGATTTGTGAGACATAATGCCCTGCTATGAAATTTCATGTGACCATCAGCACCCTTGGGAGATGCTCCCCACTCAGAACATGGATGTTTTGTGCTCCTTTAGCATTAGTCTAAAAGGTTACTGTACAGGGAGGGTATCCTGTGATACTGTGCTCCTATTGCTTGTTAATATTACACTGCTGGCCTAGGAATAGGGTTGGGTTGTATGCTGGCTGCATTCGTTAAAATGTGAGGATGTGTTGTACAAGTGTGGCTGAAGGGGGCGTTGGAGGCAAAACAATCAGTTTGCAATTATGGGACTCAAAATGGCAGTAAACTTTTTTATTTCCCCTGATTTGATTTAGATTCTCTGTTAGCTTGGCTCAGAACTATTTTCCTGTCATGTTGCTGTTCTAGCTACTTTCAGACATTTGTCACAGACTGGCTAATGGAAGCACATGCTCCAGCTTAGATCGAAACTGCTGTTTTGATCAAGACTGTGGATGTGTAGATATTGTTACTGCTTCCTTGTGGAGCTCGTTCCATGAGGTACTAGGACTTTGGTTTGTAGGTTTGGATTCTCAAGGTTTTTAAGAAAGCACAAAGTCTCTGAATGTAGAAAAAGTGGAAGGTTAAAACAAAGGCAGCTTCAGGCAACAGTCCTATCATAGAATATTCTGAGTTGGAAGGCACCCATAATGACTATCCAAGTCCTGAACTGAAGCAGTTCATCACACACACACAAAACACACATTCACACCTTGATTAGAAGGCATGAACTAAAACTCCACTTTATTTGAAAGTCTGACTCCAATCTATAGTATATCTACAAAGGCCAGGGATTGGGGGAGAAGGTTGACACTTCTCCCCATCCCACTGGTCAAGACAACTGTCCATCAGCTGTCCATATCTCTAAGAACAGGAATGTAAACTACCTTGAAACTATACAATAACATTGGCTGTGTTTACAGACCAGAGCGTGAGAAAGAACTCAAAACATAAAACTGTGAAACAGAAGAGAAGCTGAAAAAATCAGGACAACACTGGACCCTGAACCTTGAAGACCTCCTGTAATCCTGCTTGGGAACAGAGATGTTCTCATCAATTCTGGAACAGCTGCAGCCCACTTGCACACCATTTGCATAATCCAGTGAAGGCAATTAAATTCTTGGCCGTCTTAAGCCCTATCCTTTGGATACTTCCACACAGTTGTTATCTGTTCACCCCTATAGATCTAAGTGCCTGTCAGTTCCTGAAAAGCAAGTTTTGTATTTCTGTTATGTCTCCTCTTTTCCATACCTTGGCACCCCTATGATGTTCACATTCAGGGGTGTTTTTCCTTTCAATAGCTGTATTTTGCTGTGATATTACCATCTTAATTTCCCAAGACATCTGTGAGACTTGCTGGTTATGACTACCCTGTTTGTCTTAACAGACAGGAAAAGAGGTTCTCTTCCTTTTCCTCCAAAATTCCCGGGACAAGTCATTCTGACAGGACCTCCAACTTGAGGCTAAACTGTGGGTCCAGGAAAGCGTTTCACAGGCATGCAGGAGGCCCCTGGACCTTCTGCACAGCAAGTGTGGTGGAAATAAAAGGTGGGAGGAAGGTGTGTGGGGAGCAGAGCATGTCAGGCTTGTGGCTGTTCCTCTGGCAGCTTACTGAGAGCAACAGTGATAGAGCTGGTAACTTATTCCTCTCTGTCCTTTACCATGTTTACTCTGTCACCTATGGTCTTGGAGGCCCCAGCTTTTGTCTTGAGCCCTGAAGCCAATGAATACAACCTTGGAATACACAAGAGGTTTTAATTGTTGGTACATTTCTGACAGGAAGCTGCTCCCATATTAATGGATACTGGTGTGGTGCATCCCACCCAGATCCCATTGACAGGTTCAGTCTTTTTGTCTGCAAAATGGGAGATGTGTTTCTTCAGGTGAGGTTATGGCTTAATATTGAGAGACGGCAGATGATCTTCCTACTGCCTGGGCAAAAACAGTTAGCAACTGTGGGAAGCACTAGGGTGAGGCCATACCCAGGGATCTCACAGGCAATGTTTTACCCTTGATTTCTCATGTCAGTCTTGCTGAACATCACTGACTAACCAAACTGCTCTTATGAGCATGAATTATCTCAGATTCCCTGGCAGACACACTGGCACTAATTATGTTTGCAGGTGTGCAGTTGGCAAAGCTGTAGGAGAGGGAATTGATTTATCTCTGTCGCCCTGCTGACCTGTCATTACCGATGGCAAAATGGGAACTTGGAAGAGCACAAGTGACACCTGTCTTGAATCAGAACAGCTACCAAAGCCATCTTCTGCCTTGGGAACTGGCAGGTGACTCTCCCACACCTTTCTTGTCCACACACACTGCATACAGCTGCAGGAGTGGGCCATTGCTGCTAGGGTGGTTCCTAGTAGGAATGGAGGGGTTTATCAGAGTGAGTAGTTTAGCATATGACAAATTCAGATAGCAGGCAAGTATATGTTTTATATGTATAAAACATGCACATATCTGAAGAGGAGATTAAATATCTATGAATTTGTCAGGTTGATGTCAAGACGTAACCTAAGTGTGTGTGTGTGTGTGTGTCTTGGTTTGAAAGACAGGTATCTGCTAGGGAGGGCAAGACCTCCCTTTGGAATGGAGAATTCAACCCCCCTCCCTTTGAATTATTAAAACTTTGATATTAAGTCGGCTCTCAGGCAAGGATATGGGGATNAGAGAAAAACTCCCTGAGACCAAAGAAGGGTGTAGCCCCCGTGCTACACCTTCCTAGCCGTTCGTATTGTTTAGGTTAAGCATCCATAAGTACCCAGCAATTAGTCTCCTAGCGACTTTGTGGGAAAAAAATTCTATAGGAAAAAAGAAAACCAAATCTAACCCCCAACAGTGTGTGTGTAAAATATGTTTGATCATACTTAAACCTTTTTAAACCTAATATTAATGTAAAACTTGCATCCTACATCTCTTAAGCCTGGGAGCATGTCATTCTTGAAGCATTCGAGCAAAGTGGGGTTTGGCCTCTGAGACATTCCTCAGAAAAATACCTTTTACCCTGTCAAAGTATATTCTTGCTTAGGAATTTTCAGTATTTGGCTGAAGTCCTGGTCCTTTTAGCATGAGTTTTAATTTTAGCATCTAAGGAATCAAAATGTCATCCTCTCCGTGTGAAGTCCCAATTTTGGTGTCCAGAAACCAAATGCTTCATTTGTGTCCTTTTTGTATGTATCAGTACAAAGACTTTTTTTTGTTTTTTCAGACATATATTTTTTTTGTGCTCTCAAACTGAAATGCACTTTTGGTTCAAAAGCACTGCAAGAAGAACAATTTCTTATAGAGAGTCCTTCTGGGACTATAAATAATAAATGCTGCGACTCGGAGTGATGCAGGCACCCCTGCAACATATATGTACACTGCAAAGATTCAGTAAATAATGATTTATCTGCTCTTTGTCAACCCTAAACCAAGAGGGATCTATTCAGACTTCCTTGCTAGCTTGATGAGTTTTGTTTGTGCTGTACTGCTTTTTAGGAGTTCTAAAATGTGCTGCTGTTTTTTAAGGCTGCAACTTTATGAGGGGTATTAAATATTCATCAAATTCTTAGTTCTGAGCTAAGACCTCCAAACCTTACCAGCCTGTAGTAGGTGCTTACTGTGAAGACCTTGGGACTGCCACGCTTAGTGCCTTAAGGTGCAGTAGTAATGGACAGTTGTTATTTCACAGTTGCTGGAATTATTTGATTATGTTTCCTTCGCCCGCCCCTTAATGATGTAGTTTTGGACTTTGTGGTGTGGACTTCTGATTGACAAACAGGACCCTCTTCAGGACTGGGCTTAAAGTCTTTAACTCTATGCATTGTGATAACTGGTACCTAAGAAATGCATTAATATAACTCATTCCAGGGGTAGAGAAGAAGCTTATTCATAAATAGAAGACCAGTCTATATGTGTTGTCCTTTCTTCCCCAGTAAAATAAAAGCATGTCTAAGAGACCAACATGGTGTCTCTGGGTTATCTGGGGTCCCACTGATAAAGATATGTGGGGTCAGTGGAAAGGCTCCCGTTAGGATCAGTGGGAGGTAGGTCACGCTGTGGAGCTTTCTGAAGTGTGGAAAACACAAAGTCAGGATGTGTTTTCTCAAGTGAAGCCAGCTCCAAATCTAACTTCACTCCTAGAGTTTCAAAATTAAGAGGAAAAATATCAGACCTGTTCCGCACAAGGCAACATCTTTTTATTTGGAGGGTCAACAAGACAATGAGATGGTCTGAAAAAGGGAAGGGTGACTTTGGGTTTCCTTAGTCCCAATAGGACAGGCTGAGGGCACTGGGTGGGCTTGCTCCTCTTTGCTCTTTTTTATTATTTATTTCCCCCAGGCAGATGTGACTGACCAGTTTCTCTCTGAGATCTTCTCAGGATAGGCATAGGCTCATGCTGTAGTTCAAAGTCCACCCTGAGCATGTGGGAGGAGGTGTTAGAAAACTTTTCTACTTTTTCATCCTTCCTTATTCTACCTGTTAGGTCTCAAAGGGAAAATAATCACAGACACATATTCAACAAGATGTGTCCTGCAAATATGCAGTCAGCACATTTGCAGAGCCTCATATGTTTGCTTGTGATCTGCCTGCAGGAGTGTCCCTGCAGGGCTGGGATCTCACTCCGGTGTTTAGTGGTGTGACTTCATGCCATGAGCCTTTTGGGAGGGCTATGATCTGCATGTAGATCCCACTGTAGGATAAGAACTGGAAGTGTTCCCAGTCAGTGCTACCTAGTTTGCCATCTTCATGAAGCTGCACACTCCCCACAGGTTTAAGCTCTGCTGTGAAGTTCGGTGTCAGGCACTCACCTCCATGAGTTTGTGTGCAGTAGATTCTCGTTTAAGCTCCAGGGTAATTTCTGTTCTTTTGTGTTTAGGAATTACTTGTTTCCACCATAAAAAATAACTTTATGAAAATACTGTTCCCTGGATCTCTGAAGGAGGGCAATCACAGCCTTGTTCAATTCTAAGCCATTTGCTGACCATCACAGATGGGAAATTGCTTTCCTGGTGCCAAGGGAATTATTAGAAAGCATGACGAAAGGCTTTCACATCCTCAAGCAAGGAGCATTTTTTTCTTTTCTCTCCTATTGTTTTCTTCTTTTGTGTGAAGTATATGGAGTAGCAGTGGTGTTAATGATCCTCAAAAGCAGGATTTCTACAATGTGTGTGTCCCCCCTCCCCAAAGCAGTTTGCCGCCTGTCTCCCGAGACAAGCTAAGCTCCGTGAAACAGCACGGTGGTGTTTGTTTCAGTGTGGCCGCCCGTCGGGGATTTGCAGGAATACTGCAGCAAATCATCCTGCATGCAAGGCTGACCTCTGGGAGGCTAACAAATTGAGGTGAGCCAGCTGGAGCGATAGGACACTGCCGGCAGACAGAGCATGCTCAGACCTGGGGGAGAAAGGTAGCTCAGGCTGCAGATGGTGCACGGGTTACGGTGCCGAGAGCTCTTAGATGGGATTTTTGCTTTTTCTTTGTGGTGGTGAGGAAAGAAGAGGACTGGAGAGTGCTCGTTCCCCTGCAAAGCACAGCTTTAAGGTGTCTTCTTTATCTTTTCTCCCGTGAAAGAAAGGTACCGGATAGCATTTCCTGTTATTTAGCAACACCAGGTGTGCGTGCATGTGCTGAAACACTGATCTACCAGTGATAGTACTTCCAAGACTAAAAAGGTTGCAGATGCTCTGAAGTACTGCATTTCTTTGCTGGGTGTCATTGTAACTGTGCTGTATTTGCTGTGCTGATCACATACGGCTCTGAATTCAGTTTTGTTGGCAGTCCTGGTCGCCGTGTACTGAGGAGAGGGGGGAAGTTGGCATGTTTTCGATGATATCTCCTTGCTCCCCCCTTCCATGCAAGTTCACGCTGAATCCCTACTCTATGTGTGTGCACATGTGGGAAGGGAGTCAGTAGTCCATTTGTAATCCAACATCTTTGTTGTCCCCCTTTGTTTGACTTGTGGTTTGCTTTATCATTTTTAAACTAAAGTCATGGGGAAAATATCTCTGATATGGGCTAAATTCTGTAGGTTTGCAGAAATGTATTTCTTGCTGGACACGTGCTGCTATGGGATTACTTTTTTTTTTTTTGCCTTCCCCTAAAAACATGCTAATGTGGAGCTTGTGGTAACCAAGGGGGGATTTTCACTGTACTTCTTGGCTGCACTGTGCTCGGAACAATTTTGGCTCCTGCTTAGGATTTGCAGCACGTAGGAGCGGTCCTGGGCACCATGCTGATGGAAAGCGGGGAGAACTCAGGCTGTAAATGCTGCTAAGCACCAGTCCCGGTGCCAAATAACACAGGTACTTTGCCCGCTGGAGAACACAGAGAGAAAGGGTAGATAAAATGCAGAGAATAACAAATGGCAGCTAAAGCCCAGAGGCACAGTTGGGGTGGCTGAAGATCATCTTGTTCAGTACTTTGGGATTTCACATCATATTCTTTTAAATTCAGTTTCACAGCATTAGTAAATCTTCCCTTCAGCCACCCCTGCTCCATCTTTGCTTTAGGCGGACCACTGAAGTAAGATAAACCTGATGCTCTCTTGACACTTTTTTCTGACAAAGGTACCTTGTTTACAGAGTAGAAGCAACAGCCTAGGCAATAGGAGAGGGTTTTTACTCCTGTGACCGGGCTATTAATGACAATGTAACCAGATAGGCTTCACTGGGATACTCGAGTGAACAAAGGTCAGCTGGAATGAACTCTGTTCAGCTTTCCCCTCTTTCTAGCCATGGTTATTTTGAGTAACTTGATTTTCATCTTTAGGCTTGGGACTCTCAGAAGGTGAACGAGACATGAGGGCTGAGAGAAATACCTTTTTATTTTCTTCACCATTTTAGTTCATTTTTCTTACATCTTCTCCTTTTGTTTATCAGAAATGCATCTTTTTTAGGGGAATTTTCTGGAGATCTGGCCTTTTGTTTGGGAAAAGGATTTCATACTCTGTTGTGGATGGAGAACTTGGAAATGCAGATCTTAAAAGCCCAAGAAGTATTCTTTTTAGATTTATACTTTTAGCTCAACTTAGTGGCTTGCTTCTATGCATTGACTGCTTAGTGTTGGATTTTTTTTAACTTGTTATTTTGTAGATCGAGACAGGAGTATCAACAAATATTAAATCAATGGCTGCTAGTAATTGTGAAAGTCAGGTTGAATTTCTTCCTGTCCCAGCTCTCACAGACTCTGAAATTAAATGGAAGAAAACTTAGGTATTCTATCCATAAGTGCAGCTGGGAGGTGTCCTGTAGCCACCTATCTTCTCCTGTTCATATGGAAGGTACTTTTGCAGTAGGGACCATTGCACAGAGCCTCAGTCTCCTTGGTTGCAGTCTTGTATAGAAAGATTTACAGCTTTGCTTTCTATTCCTCACACTGAACCATAAAAATGAAGATGGACCTAATTTTGATCACAACTATCTATGGATAAGGTTTTTATAAGACAGGGGTTTTTATAATATATCATTATATTTTGATTTTTTTCTAATAAAGCTCTATTTTTAAAATTCTTCTTGAGACTATATAGTCAAGATATTCTTATTTTTCATGTCTCCTCTTTGTATCAGGCTTCAATAATGATATTTTTATCTTTAACTGCTGGGCTTACTCCCTCTACAAGAATCAGCTCTTTTCCTGTTTAAAAAGTCAGCACTTCTACAGTTGGCTGCTTTTTACAAAGAAAATGTTCCAGTATATCAGTCATTCAGTGTACCATTCTTTCTTTAATGTGCTATGTACTGTGAAAGATACATGTATCTCATTAAATAAATAGAGTGAATAAGATGATAACAGCTTTTTGGGCTGTGGGGATTGACTTGCTTGTAGTTCTGTGGGAATCTGTGACAGAGATGAGAATATAAGCAAATTCTTGGCTGCCGAATCCCAACTCCCCCTCTTTCCAATTGGGAAAGTTGCTTTCTAGCAGCTTCTGCTTTAAGGATGAATGAAGTAGGTATTTAAAACCGCATGTGTTATATACACTGAATCCTTTGCTAAGCCTCTTGCAGGGATGGGAGAAAGAACAGAAGACATTTTGGAGGGGGAGTGCAAAACGCCATGTTTTCATGCTTTTCTTTTCCTGTACTGGTCCTGGAAAGCCAGTCTAGCAAGAGATGGATCCAGGGGTAGGGTGTGCTGATGGGGAAAATGTCCTTGAGGAGGGAATATCTGCTCCTACCCCTCCCACTGTGTTACCATAGCAAGAAGCCCATTTCCTGCCCATGCAGCTCTGCCCTAACTCCTTCACTGTCCTGTGGCAAGGGCAGCCCCAGTCCACTTCCAGTTAGGTTGCATCTCTGGGAACTGTGGACATGGTTCTGTTTGGACACCCTGCCACCACTGGCAGGCTGTGCACAGGAGCTGACCAGCTGGGCCAAAGCCAAGTTGGCCTCCATGAAGAGGCATGTGAACCTCTGTGCACAGAGTGATGATGCTCCCTGGAAATGTCTCCTTCATGCTTTTTGGTTTTCCATTTTATGAGGCTTTTTAGCCTGCTGTAGCTATGGGAAGCTGAACATTGGCCTGGAAAATGTTCGGGCGGTTGGTAACAAAGTTCATCAAGGCCTAAATAGCACAAAAACAGCACTTCTCATTTTAATACCTTCAGGAGTAGGTGACCCCTTTTTAGGCATGCTGATCACCATTGTTCTCCCTAATCAAGCTTTTGTTTTTTTCTCTTTGGGGGTCTTAGTAGCGTATGTTTGTCTTTTTTGTAGTTGGGATTTTTTTTTAATGTGGATTTTGTAGCTTTTCTCCCTATTTCTTACCTAGATGGCAATTTTTAAAATGGAGGGAAGATTAGGAACACTGTCCATTGTATTAATAGCTTTAGTGATTCATCCTACTGTAGCTTCACAATTAAAAAAAGAACATCAGAATTGGTCTCCTAAATGAATCCAAACAATTCTTTATGCCAACTGCCTATTAGTGGAAATTCCTCTCTCATCCCACCCACTCTGATCTCCTAGGCATGTTAACAGGAGATGGAGAACAGTGTCTCCATCAATGCTTCCTGTGTCCTTACCACTTCTTGAGGATGTTTAATACATCAGACAACCTGTAGCTAACAGGCAGGAGGTGCTGCTGTGTCCAAACTTGCATGAGAGTGTTATGGACCTGCAAGACACTGGAGGGCTCTGCCAGAAGTGCCTGCTGAGCACACCAAATGAATATTCCTGAAGACTTTACCTGCTCACCAACAGCCAGTGCTAGTTAGAGGAGAAGTAGCTGGGCTGTGAGAATGAAACTGTGATGCTTTTGCTAAGTGAGTGGGGGTGGAGGAAGAAAATGGGGTAAGGTCTTCATGCCTTGTGAACTCTTGGAAAAAGAGTAAAGATGAGCTGACCAAAAACAGAGTGCCTCCCACAGGCTCTTAACTGCTGGAGTGGTATCCATTGTGGCTGAGCTGCCAGCCTCAGGATATGCTCTTAATTCCACTGCACAGTCTTGAGATGCCTCCACACCAGTGTTTTTGTTGAACTCCCCATGTCTGGCTCTAAGTCTGCTGCCCCCTGCCCTGTCAGCATCACTGCCAGGGAAATCTGCCTCTTCTACCTCCCTCTCTCACTCCTGCTGCTCCCCTGCAGCCTACTCCTCTCAGGAGTCCTCAAGGGCACATCCCATCCCCTCCCATGGGACATAATTGCCCTCTGCCAGCTTGGTAGTGAGAAGCTCTGTGCACCTTTTACATGCAAGTCTCTTCTGGCTTGGCTCTGGTCTATCAGTTGTCAAGTCTCCTGGTTCTGAAGGGTGGTGCTTTAGCATTTCAAAGCAGAGAGTGAAAAAATATCAGTCTAATCGATTTCCTTGGTAACTGGGGCGTATTACTCATGTGGAGCAGAGCCCTGGTTATCTCAGTGTCACTAGGAAGCTAGAGGGTAAATGAACATGGTAGGGATGGGGAGGAGGGAGTCTGTGGGGAGCTCAGAGGGTGGCTGGCCTAGAGGCTGCCCTCTATGTAGAAAGAAGCAGCACAGAGCACTCTGCTCTTAAGAAAAGTAGCAGTGTGTCTGGCCTGCCACTTCTGCAAGTGCCTTTCAGTTTTAGGATGTTCTCTGATGACACTGTGGAAGTGGCAGCTCTAGACCCATTTCATGAGGGAGTTTGAGTAATGAAAGTTTCTTTTATTATGAAGCTGCTCTCTTCAGGTAGAAAACTAAATGCTTTCACCTGTTTCACTGTTACCCTCTGCCTCCTGGGAAAGTTTCTTATCCTAGGTCTGCTGCTGCTGACAGCGTTTTATGACTTTCCCGACTTGGGGGACTGAGGAACCAGGGGACATGGAGAGTGACTGTTTGCTTTTACTCCCCCGGTGCAGCCTCTCTTGGGTATGTAAAAGCAAACAGTGGGATTGTTTGTTACTATTTATGCTGTATCGTTCCCCGAGGGACCAAAAATTATAGTTCCTGAAGGTCTGTTTTCACTGAAAGTGTCAGATTGAAAAAAAGGTGGATGATAAAATGTGGGAAAATAGGCAAGGAATTGAGGCAGTTCTCTGAGTACCTGTGAAATTCTCTTTTCATTTCTGCCTGCAACACCCCTTCCTGTCCACATCCCGTGTTCACTTCCATCAAAAGCAGCTTTCTCCCAACCAGCATGAATCAGGATTTAGGAACTGGCAATGAGGAACAGAAATGAAGATGGATTACTTTAGCATTGCTAACATTTAACATATATTCCTGACACATGGTTGGCTAAAGCTAACATTTAACATATATTCCTGACACATGGTTGGCTAAAGCACATACACTCACTTCAGCTAAGTGCAGGGAAGTGAAAGAGCTGCAATGAGGGAAGAGGTAGAAGAGGGCCTTGCAGGTGATTTTTACTAAAAAGCTGAGTTGTTAATTCCTAGCTATTTAGCAGGTGTGTCTGTGGCAGAGTCTGAAATGAGAATTGCTAACCTCTAAACACTGGCTGCATCCATCAGGCTGCATCTCTGAAGTGCCTCTTCTGCCTGTCCCTTGGGGCTGGAATTGAGAGAACAAATCAGGGGTGGAACATTTGAACAGGCTGTTTTCAAGGAGGCCTGTTTGGCTCAAGGGATTTGTAATGGTTGGTAGAGTTCTCCACCACCAAAATGCCCAGGAAATGCAGGTGGTATCAGTGGTGGGTTTTTGGACTGTGGGCTTCTTACGCTTTTGAAACACCCACACATACACATTCACCTTGCCATAATGGAATAATAAAGAAGCCATGTGGTTTTCCCTCCTCTGCCAAGTTGTTGCAACTTGCATTGACCCCATGGAACTTGTAGATGCATTTTTCTTCTTGACTCACAGAAGTAAACTTTCACAATGCCTGTAGCCTGGCCTTCCTTTTAAGTGTGTGCTTGCAGCAGAGGGCTTGCTTGTTAAAGGTCTCCTCCATGTACTGATTATCAGGCTTTGCACTTGGCTGCTGGGACTTGATTCTTGCTGATGCTGTTGAAATCACTTAAAGCTGTGCTCACAAGATGATGGTTTGTAATGGAGAAGTTATGTACAGAATTGGATGATATCATTAGACATTTTTCAAAGACAGTGAAGAAGTAAAATAAAGCTTTGAAAGTTGGTACCAGTAAAATAATTCAAGATCTGTCCTCATCAAAATTTTCTCTTCCTGAAAACTGGTTTGACTGCATTAGCAGAACCTGAGTGATATACTGCTGTCCCCAGTGGGTCTCCATTCCAGGCTGTCCATGGAATAGCCATTGTTGAGATTTGCACAGCCATGAGGAGCAGCAGTCATCCCCTGTTGGCAGAAGAGGACAGATTGAGATGTGATGTGACAGTCATCATTTTTCTGTGCAGGATATCTGTGGCACCTGGGACCAGACCCAGTTAAAATTGCTGAGGAGGAAACTGAGGCTAAGTGTTCGAAAAGAGTATATCACAGTCCTTCATGCTTTTCTTGATAGAGACTGGCTGAAGAGATGAATGAGTACTAAGAATGAGATAGAGAAGCATCTTTGGGGCATGGTTTATGGAGAGTTGATCCTGCCCTGAATAACTAGATGACCACTCTAGGTCCCTTTTCTTTTTTTCCATGGTTGAAATCAAAACAACACATTTTTTATTTTGCTTGCTTTGCTTCTATGGAATTTCTAAATGAAGCAGTTTTTCAGATCACTTACCAAAGGAGGTGGACTTCATTTCTGTTTCATTTGAGTAGCTAGAAATTGAAGTGAATTTGCTGCTCAGATCCCCAGAGCTCACCTCTTGAGTTTGCATGGCTTACAGCTAGCACTCGTTTCTTTGGCATTATTCAGACTCCCACATACCTTCAGTTCTTCCTAAGACAGATCCCCCAGGCTGTTGGGATCTCATGAGGTGTAGGAATCCCTTCTGACTTCATTGAGTTCCATGAATGATTCTTCATTCAATTCTAAGTTGTAGGATCAAGCTTTTAAGTTGCAATAGCTCATTTTAAATGAACTCCTTTGGCAATAGAGGTGTTTGCTTTGGTCCCAAATATGCCTGGCTAACTTCCTCCACATTGCCATGTAAGAAATGTCTCTTGGTTAAAATGCTAAAGGCTGCTTGGGATGTCAGAACATGTGCCTGAGACACTGCTTTTTTCTCCCCCATGGCAAACTTGCACCAAAGGAAATTTAAAATTACTACCTCTAAAAATGGCAGCTAGAAGCAATCTAGTGGGCTAAATACTAATCAGAAATTTCCTTTCTCAAGTTCCCCATGAGTCACGGGTGCAATTATTTACAGCCTGACTAGCAGTGAATCTTGATGCATAATGAAAATTGAAGCCTATAAATTCTGCAGGTGAATCAATGCCTCAATTGAAATTCACAGTTGAAGTTATAATCAATACTCTGATATAAGCTAGTAGTGTTTCTGCATAGAAGGAAAACAGTCGCAGGCTCTAACAGAAAAAGAATCAGGGAGGCTTTGGAACAGCACAGAAAAGGTTCTCAGGTTGGGATGGGAAAATGCCAACAGTGAAACTCTTCAAATGCATTAGCTTATCATTTGTGCAAGAGCTGGCTGTGCCCTGCGAGCCAGACTCTCACTAAATGAAGGTTTGATTGCTTTAATGACACATCAGTTCCTTTCATAAAGAGCAGAGCTCTCCTCTCTCCCATGCCAGTATTTCTTTTGGAAGACAATGGCGGTTCCTAGCCTTTGATCCTGGACTGCAGCCAGAGCAACACCCCAGTGACTCAGAATTCTCCCTCAGGGCAGTCCACAGACCTGCAAGTCCTTCCCCCACCCCTGGATAAAATGAAATTGAATGTGATGCTCACTAGTTCACATTGCACACTGGAGTGTGGCGAAATCTGTCCTGGCAATACTTCTCGAGCTGTGGCTGCCTGCACAGTGAAGGTGAGGGCATGGCTGACTGCTCTCAGCCACACGGAGCGGGAGGAGGAGCTTGGTCTCCAAGTCCTCTGCCGGTGGCCCAGTGACTGCAGGGCTCTGTTTCCTCTCACTGTGGAAGTGGTCTGCAAAAAGCAGAGTGATCCAGAGTCCCAGAGAACATAGTTTTCTTTCTAACAAATCTTCATAGAGCTCATCCTTAAACTCTTTTATATTTTCTTCTTCAAAAGCATAGAAATGAAAATGAGAGAGCAGCCTTCCTGTAGAGCAGCTCCCTGTTCTGTTTGCTTTATGTTTTTTTACAGTTTTGGGGAGAGCTTCAGCACTTTTTTCTTCTTTCCCTTCATTCCCTGGAAGTGGAAAGAATTACCAAAAGAAGCCTAAACTGTCTTGAATAGTCCATAAAATATGATTTATGGTGGAGCTGTAAACCTGATGTTTAAATGATTCCTCTCTTATTTTCCACAGGTCTTTGCCCTCACCATGTCAAAGAGTGTTAATGATGTGTTCCCTCTCCATTGCCTTCCCCACCTGTCATCCTGCTAGGATCTAACTACAGAATGAACATAGCAGCTGTGTTCAATGCCCTGCTCGTGTCCATCCTCGCTGCCGTGCTGTGGAAATATATCAAACTGTGCGATCATGCCGCCATGGTGGAGGAGGAGTTGGTCCTCATGCGCCAGGCTCAGGACATTTCTGAGGCTCAGATTGACTATCATGCAGCTCTGCAGGCCCTGGTGGAGAACGGTACCAGGATGGTGTGCACTGGCAGGATGCACACTGACCGCATCTGCCGCTTTGAGTCCCTCTGCTACTCTACTGAGGCTGAGGAGTTTGTCTACTTTCACAGCAACTCCTCTGTCATGCTGCCCAACCTGGGCTCCCGGAGGTTCCAGCCAGCTCTGCTCGACCTCTCCTCTGTGGAAGATCACAACACCCAGTACTTCAACTTTGTGGAGCTGCCAGCTGCTGCGCTGAAGTTTATGCCAAAACCAGTCTTCGTGCCTGATGTGGCGCTGATTGCCAACAGGTTCAACCCAGACAACCTGATGCACGTCTTTCATGATGACCTCCTCCCCCTCTATTACACCATGCAGCAGTTCTCTGACTTAGATCTGGAGGCACGACTTTTCTTCATGGAAGGCTGGAGTGAAGGTGTTCACTTTGACCTGTACAAGTTACTGAGTAACAAGCAGCCACTCCTCAGAGAGGAGCTTAAAACCCTGGGCAGGCTCCTCTGCTTTACCAAATCCTATGTGGGACTATCCAAAATCACCACCTGGTACCAGTACGGATTTGTCCAGCCACAAGGGCCAAAGGCTAACATCTTGGTTTCTGGTAATGAGATCAGGCAGTTCACCAAATTCATAGTGCAGAAACTGAACATCAGCTTGGAAGAAAGCTCTAGTGAGGAGTACATCATAGTGTTCAGTCGGACAATCAACAGACTTATCCTAAATGAGGCAGAACTAATCCTGGCTCTTGCTCAGGAGTTTCAGATGAAAACCATTTCCGTTTCTCTAGAGGAGCATTCATTTTCTGACATTGTCCGGTTGATCAGCAATGCGTCCATGCTGGTCAGCATGCACGGGGCCCAATTAGTCATGTCGCTCTTCCTGCCAAGAGGGGCCACCGTGGTGGAGCTCTTCCCATATGCTATCAACCCCGAACACTACACCCCTTACAAAACCCTGGCAACCCTTCCTGGCATGGACCTGCAGTACATTGCCTGGCAGAACACCGACGAGGAAGACACGGTAGCCTACCCAGACAGACCTTGGGACCAGGGTGGGATTGCTCATCTGGACAAAGCTGAGCAGGAGCGCATCACTAAGAGCACGGAGGTGCCGCGACACCTCTGCTGCCGCAACCCTGAGTGGCTGTTCCGTGCCTACCAGGACACGAAGGTGAACATCCCATCTCTCATACACGTGATTAGGCAGACTGTGAAGTCTAAGCCCGGACCCAAGAAGCAGAAGTGGTCTGGTAGCCTCTACCCTGGCAAAGTGAGGGATGCAAAGTGTCAGGCCTCTGTCCAGGGCACAAGTGAAGCTAAACTTGCTGTGTCCTGGCAGATCCCCTGGAATCTGAGGTATCTCAAGGTCAGAGAAGTAAAATATGAAGTGTGGATACAAGAGCAAGGGGAAAACACTTACATGCCTTATATATTGTCCCATCAGAATCACACCTTCTCAGAAAACATTAAACCCTTCACGATATACCTGGTGTGGATACGCTGCATCTTCAACAAAAATCTCCTGGGACCTTTTGCAGATGTGCTCTTGTGTAGTACATAACCTGCTGCACTACTTGTACAGCTCTAACCTGTTCTCCACTCCATCTGTGGTTTAAAAATTCTCTTCTTGTAGTTTGTAGAGGGCTGAGGGGGACTAGACTGTACCAGTGCCTAAGTGTCCATTTTATTGCACTCCACATGTATCCTTTCAATTGTATTTATTTCCAGTGAGTGTTTGGGAAAAATAAAAAAAAAAAAGAAAGAGAAACCTCTGGGTTCTTCAGACTAACTTCCAGAGGTTAAATTACTTGCTGAATACATGTAATTGAAAACAGAATGGAAGTGAATTGTGTGTACCTTGGTCGTGATTTAAATTTGTTCCTATTGTGTGGTGACTATTTAAGCACAACGTTAAAGTGCAGTTAATTCCATGGCTAAGTGGGCAATTCTCATCAGCTTTTTCACTGTAAGTTATATTTTTCAGTAACTCTTGACTGTAACTCTTGACTGTAACTTTGAGTTCAAGATTTTGTACAAGAGCCTTCATTAAACTGCTGTAAATCTCCTCAATACTTTTTTGCATTTTATTATTTGTCAAAAGCATTACTATGATAGAATTGTCCATTGCTGTGATAAAGTGTGTATCTGTAGCTTCTTATCTTTATATTTTGACTGAAGAGAATGACTACAGACTACAGCTTCATGTTTAAAATCAGATTTTACTGCACCCCTATTGCAATAGGTTGCAGTAACAGATAAGAGGTAGAAGGGATGGAATAGATAAAATAATTTACTGTGTTCTAGGAATTTTCATTTTGTGAGTTATGTACAGGTGTGTGAGAAAGGAGTGGAGTGATTTGGGAGAGCAGCAATCTGCTCAAGAAAATCCTTTTTTTTGGTGTTTGATCAGAATAATCTGTTGATAGTAGCTACTGATAGGTACATGTTTTGCTGGGGAGTGGGCAGGTGGTGGCAAAGGGAAGCTTTCTGTGCACAGGCGTTCCTGGATGTTGGTGGAAGGAAGCAGAGTCAGGCAGGAAACAGGTGGGTGTTCCAGGGCATTGGGCTGTCCAGAGCATGTGGCAGGGATCAGGCAATGACACTCACACCTCTGTTACTCCAGTGGTGGGAGTAGTTTAGGCTTAAATTCATTTTCCCTGATATCAGAATATGGCTTCATTGCCAGGGTAACACCTGGACTACTTTGGACCTGATCCTGCTCAGATCTGCTTTAGCTGGAGATCCTAAATGGCACTGTTTTTAAAAAATCGCTCTGAGTCACAAATACATCTCTTGAGGAGGGGAGAAGGAAAGGGGCAGGAGTGAGAGAGGTTTCCCTGGTAGATACTAGCATCCTCTGTAGTTTATAACCAGTGATGAAGCAAAAGGAAAAGTGCTTATTTTTCCTCTCACTTCCAGTCCACATTTTCCTCCCAAGGTCTGGATGGACATTTGAAGAGTAGAATAAATGTCTTGCTTTCTGGGCTGATAGATGAGCATCCTGAGGCAGGATTATAAATATGGGTTCTAAGGCGAGGGAGAGTGCAAATGGCTGTACAAATTTGGACAAGAAACAAAAGGATTGAAAAATGAGCAAGACACCACAGCACAACATTGGACCTTTGGGCAAGTGCTACTTCTGTATATTCATTTTCATTATGTCTTGCTTTGTTTTCAAATGTATTCATGATTTAAAGGAGGAGAAGAAACAGAACTTGTGTCCCAAAGTCTGCATTTGCTTCACAATTATAGCCTTGCCAAATAATGTTTTTTGCCTTGATATTTTAAACAGGCACAGGAACATTCCCATTGTTGTCTTCTTAGGACAAAATGGGCTTCTTGCTGAAGTCAGTATTTGAGCTGTGCCCCATAGTCTCCATGTGGCTGCTGCATATTCCATGCCATATATGTCAGAGCTGAGGTGACAAAAGCTTCCAAAAAATGACAGTGAAAGCAAGCTCTTCAGGGAAGCCTTCAGGACCTGTGGCTCCCCAGGAACTCACTGGCTGATGAGCTCCTGCTCACAGCAGCGTTTTGCAGCAGTCCTGCATCCCCATATCCATTCAAGCTGAAGGTAGCCCTGTGGCCAGTGGCCATCCTGCTGGCTGTTGCAAAGGTGCTATTGTTGGTATCCTATTTGGTAGTGAATGAGTCTTCAGACATCTGAAATTTAGTCAGCATTCATTTTGTATCAGTTCTCAAAAATAATTTTCTTGGGTGTGTGAACTGCCTGTGTTCTCCTAACCATTGTTCATCCTCAGCAGGATATCGATCTGCTTGTTGCCTTCCTGCCTGCTTTTTTCCATGCCTTTTGTAGTAATCCTTTGCCTGTAATTTGTAGCTCATCCCATTTCACTTAAAATTAGTTCCATATGATTGCTGATTTTATAACATTTGCAGATTGGTTACAGCACATTAACTGTTTTCTTCTCATATCCTAATGACTAATCAACAAAATTGGCTACAGAGCAATGAAGTATCATATATGTGGATTTGTGTGCTCTTAACTCTGGCATGAAACAGTCTCTTGTGTTCAGAGAGAGACTCGTTTTTTCCAGAAGATAATCAAATGTGCTTCCCAAAAATGTGCATTCAGGTTCTGTCTTCCTCATCAGTGCTGTGAGTACTTTATGAGGTGGAGAAAAAAAGAAGGGCTTTTTCCTTTTCAAATTCTGAGATAGCTGAACACTGAAGTTGTGCTGGTGATGTTGCCATTTGCCTCCAACACCTGCCCAATGGTAAAAGTGTCTGTGCTGGCACCTCACTGCTATACCTGAATTTCTCCTGTGCCAGAGCAGACAGCAGTAAGAGCCTCTGGTGCAGCCTGTAGCTGTCATAAATTGGGCACAGTAATGTTATGCTGATTTATACTACCTTAAGAACTGCTCTGGAGTGCTGGCATCTTTCCATAGTAAATTTTCTTTCTTTTAATAACTTTGCCGTCAGTGCTTTGCAGTCCCATTCTATTTCTCAGCCCCAGACCTCCCCTGTCCCATGGGCTTTTTGTTTCCCTTGCTTCTCTCTGTCAGTGCCACTTCTTGATGGATCAGAAGGAATGTTTGCCTGGCGTAATTTTCTGTCCTATAGTGAATCCAGGCTCTCTGTGCACAGGGGCTGAGGCTGCATCTCTCACATGTGCAGGAAGGCAGGAACTGGAGCTGGATTAATCTGTTTCCAGGAGAGCTTTTTCATTGGGTGAGCTTGTGGGGCTCCTTTTGACAAGTTGCTTGGTGCAAGAAACTTGGAACTTCTACCACTGCATCATTTGTTTCTGCTCGCAAAGGGAATACATTATGCTCTGGTGCTGTCTGGCCATGCTGTCCTGGAAGAAGAGAAGTATCTGAGATTAAATCCAGAGCCCTTTGGGGGCAGTGCAGGGTGCCTGTCTTGAACTCGCTGCTGCTGGGCTTGTCCATGCTTGCAGAGATGGATCATCCAGGGGGATTTCCTCTAGCTGCCCTTTCATATCTCCTAAAAAGCCCAAGTGCAAGGACCAGCCAGCAGCTGTGGGAGGGCTCTTACTGACATGTATGAGGATGAAGAGGAACTGAATGGAGATGTTGGAGCAGGAGCTGCAGTTTGATGCTAATACCTCCATGGGTGGTAGGGGCGGGCAGTGATGGGCTAGTTGTAGTTGCTGCCCAGGTTGGTCACCCAGGGTGGGTTTTACAGCTCCAGAAGGTGACTGGAGATAGTTAATCAAAGTACTTGGGTCTGCAGAGTTCAAATTGAGATGTTTCTGTCTCCTTCATCTCCCCTCTCCTGATAGTTTTTTGACAGATCTTTTTCTTAAGGAAATTATAAGTCTTAAGAGCAGTAACTTGGGACTTTGTGAAGTACCTTTTTGGCTTTATCACCTCAATCTCCAAGAGCTAAATACATTCCTCAAACTAAATGTATAACAGGGTTATTTGTTAAAGCTGCATATTGATTTTTAAAATTTTTATTCTTTCTTCCATTTCAAGCCACTTTTTTGCCTCCGTCTCTTAGGGCTTTGCATGTCCAGCGCTCTGGGATCTGTGGATGTCCCTTGTCCCAAGACACCAACACCTCACAGGACCCAAATTAAGTGAAGACACTTAGGATATTATTCATTTCAACACCCTGTTGGTGTAGATGGCTCCAAGGCAGAGACACATTAACTGCAGGTGGACTGGTAAGGGCCCTGATACAAGCCTTTAGCCTCCTCAGGGCAGGAGTTGGTCCAAGTCCATAGAAAGGAGGTTGTTACTCTCTGGGTGAAAAGACCTCTATAAGCACCATAATTTAATTTGCATTGAAGAAAATAGTGACTTCAGCATCTTTATTGCTGTATCTCTTCCACTGAGCTGTATAACTAGCAGACTTCTTTTCTGTAATATTTTTGCGTCTGGTGTCTGTGCTGGTAAGGCAGGATAGGTTTAGTGGATAAAAGAGCACTTGATTTTTCCCTGCTGGACTTGGGATAGGCACACTCTTGGAATGGCTCTCAATGTGATGACTGACAGTCCATCTGTGCTGTGGGTGGTTTGAGAAGCATCACCATCTGCACATGTGCGAGGCACATCACCATCCTTATGTAAGCGAAGTCACCTCGCCCAGCATGTCCCTCCTGAGGGGCTTTCAGCCAAACTCTCTGCTAGCATGGGGCTGGCTGCAACATAGAGAGCCGTGGTGAATTTACACTGATCGAGGGCCTAGCCCTGCTTGTCACCCTCTCAAGTCATCCCTTCAGAACATGCTGATTACTAAATTAATTGTTGGCACATTCACACAGATGCATGGAATAGCCTCTTATTTGCTCAAAATAACTTGGCAATAATTGCCACCTTTAAATGCTGCTTAGTCCTGCCATTTTCAAATGTGTTGCCTTTAAAATTTAATTGAGTTTCTCTTTGTTGGGTGTGTATTCAAACAGCTCACTCCAATTGCCCAATTTACCCTCTGAGCTAGCCGTGTCCCTGTATGCATAATGTAGCACCACTGACAGATCCACTCAGGGTGACATGTCTGTTCCATGCCCTAGAGACTCCATGCTCCTTTGTCCCTCCTTGATTTAATATTATCCTGGCCTCTAGCAATAGCCAGCCAGCATGTGGCTGAGGTGGGATAGTCTACAGGCATTCCATCCCCAGCAGCAATGT
Source organism: Donacobius atricapilla (assembly GCA_013397315.1). NCBI lineage: Eukaryota > Metazoa > Chordata > Aves > Passeriformes > Mimidae > Donacobius > Donacobius atricapilla. The sequence goes on along the minus strand of WBMY01000376.1, from coordinate 204,059 downwards.
TTTCCTGCTATGGGTTTCCAGCAGTGTTATCCTGAGGATGCTCCTAGCAGTATGATGTTTCTGTGATGAGTCAATTCCTCCTGCTTCTTCAGTCTGCCTGGAAAAAACCTGCCAGGTCCCTGTTGCTATCCACAAATAGGTACTGGGGCAGCAGCTGCTGTCTGGGCTCCAATGGATCTCCTGCTTTGGGGTGATTTCACCCGTGCTCTTTGTACAAGTCCTCATCCCAATCCTGCTCCTCTGTTTCAAGGATTTATATCATTCTCCATTACTTTGTCCTTTTTATTTGCTTTTCTCTAGATTCCATCTTCTGTTTTGCCATTAGAAGATGAAAAATTTGAGTTGGACTTTAGGCAGAGGGGAGCAGGGGGAGCGCTTCATGAGAAGACACCTCCAGCTGTGGCCAGGAAGCCCCTGACAGCAGTGCTTCTGCAGGACAATGGAAGATGAGTGCTGCCCTCCATAGTTCATAAAATTTTTTCATCTATTTCCTTCTGACAGAGAAAGATGCTTTCTTCCATACATGAATACTTTCCTGTTTCAGAGCCAGATAGCTGTGAAAAATCTCTTTCCTTTCTTCTTCCTCCGAATTCCTTCCTCAAGATGGTGATGGTGCTTCAGAGGAGCAATTTGAAATGCCTTTTGCTTAGGGGAAAGAATGGGATTCTGCTGTCTGGGAGTGAGGGTTTCAGATGCTTTGGCTTCTTGTTCTGTTCCCACCTCTCACTTGCTAAATTTTGGGCAGGAGGTGACTCTGTAGGACATCCTCTGGTTAATGCTGATGCCTGGAAGATGCTGTGTCCTTGGAGAAAGGGGACAAAGAGACATTGCTGCTGCAGCTCCAAAGGGTCAAACACCACAGTCACATATCCCAACTGCGTTTCTCTGACTTTTCCTTCTTCCACAAAAAAAACCAAACAAATAAAAGCAAACCAAGCAAAACAAAAGAACCAAACTCTATGAGGGAGAATTTTAATGAAATATCTAAATTCCAGAGCTATCTTTCCACTCAGAACTGGTTTTGAAACTCTTTTCAACAATTGATTAGGGTCTAGAGGGAGCCCTCTGATTAAACAGTGGTTTATTTATACCATTTCCCTTTTCCCAGGCTAGAGGAAGGGATGGGAAATTGGTGGGGCTGACCTGATAGTGCCTGTGCAGTGCAGAATCTTCACTGGAAGTCTCAGGGCAGCCTTTTCTCCCCAAACTGCTGCAAAGCTGGTAAGCAGGAAGAAAACTACCAAAGAGCAATCAGCTTCACTCTCTACATTGCACATTTCCCTTCTAGGTGTCATCACCTTTCTGAGCACGTACCTAATTTGAGTGTTCTCCTCAGAAAAAACCCCCATATTTCTTACAGCCCAGGTTGGAAAGTCTCTGACCAGCAGAGTACACTTACCACAGCAGTGGTGTAGGGAAGGGTGGCAGGTATGTAACCCCAGGCTGTGATGGACACAGCTGCCAATATGGTTTTACCCAAGGTGAGCATTGCTGCTCTTACCCTGCTCCTGCTGAGGTAATCCTTATCCCATAAAAAGTAAGAGCATATTGGTGGCCAGTTTGATGCATCCTCACCAGTAGCTCAGGTGAGGGCCACCTGTGTAAGCACCACACACAAATAAGCTGCACAGTTCTAGGCAAAGATTTTGGCTCTGCTTTCTCAGCTCTGTTTCAAAGCAGTAGTCAGGGGAAAAAGAAACCCACAAAATGACCCGTGTGGAGCAGTAGTACACCTTGGTTTGTGCTGCTCCAGGCCAGACAAGCCATTTACCTGGAAACTCTCTCTGCTTGGTGGAATTAAAGAGTATCTTACAGCCAATCCCACATAATCTGTAGGAAAATCAGATCACCATTAGGTGATCAACAGCTTCAGGAGCAAGCAAACATGCCTGAACACAGCCAGGTACAGTCAATGCATCCAGCTGTAGCTGCATGGAGCTTTTCCCTTTTCATCCCTGTTCTGGTCTGATAGCTTTTTTCATACCCTTTGCCTTCATGCAAACAACCACACCAGTTACAGTGGAATAAACAAAAATCAGGCCCTTGAATGTCATTGCTTACCAGGAAAGAGGCCAATGTGGAGCTCCACGAAACACGTATGCAGCGCTGCAGGCACAGCCACCTTTGCTGGGGCTCTGCCGTAGTGGGGGGCTCCAGCCACCTGCACTGCCTTGGGAGCCTACTTACCTTTGCATGGATATACAGCAGGAGGGGAAATATGACAGTGACTGTAAAAGGGATACATTTATTGTTTAACTCTGAAGCTGCCTGACTCACAGGGGAACCTGTTTCTCTCCACAAAATCTAAACAGACTGGAAATGCATGTTTTTAGGCTGAAGTGTTTTGAAATGCTTTAAAAATGTAAACTATCCATAAATGCAAACTAATTGCAAATCTACAGCTTGAAGCAGAGGCAACAAGAAACGTAACCCAAGTGCAATTAATAGGTTTTGTCCATTTCCATTTAAAGCATTTAGATAACCACACTGGTACCTCTATGCCCACCTGATGTGCGCCTGCTGCTACCCCAGCCCAGCTCTCCAGCTGCCAAGAGCTCCAGATATTTCAGACCTCGATGTACAGTGTTTCTCTCAACATCCTGCCTAGTGGAAGTCATGGTCCTATAGCACATCAAGCAATGAGGCTCTGAACTGCTTCACTGAGCTTGATTTAGTTGCTTGAGACGAGGCATCACCACAGCCAAGTTGCCATTGCTCACTTGGAGGTGTAGCTCGGGGTAAATAATTTCCCAGTTTAGCTAAGAAGGCAGCTCAAACTCTGCCAGAGTGGGATCCCACATGTGATGGCCAGGCTTCAAAAGAAAATGCTGCTGACAGTGGGCTCACTTTGTTTTCCCATTATCCAAGCTGCATCTGTGGTGACACCAGGATAATGCTCCAGGGCTGAGGCTGGGAAAGAGCAGGGGGTTGGCACATGGTAGTGGTTTTCATCTGGTGTCCCCTGTCAAGCCCCCCAGGTCGCCTTGTCCCTGAGCTGTGAGCCATTTTCTCCTCAGTTAACTCAGTCTGACAGTTCCAGCTGGTCCCAAGCCATCATAATTAATGCCACATCTTTCCCGTTTCTCTCTGGCTTTCAAACACATGCCCAGGCTCCTGCCAGCTCTCATCAGCCACTCCCCTGGTGCCAGCAGAGTAGCGGCAAGCCTGGGAAAGGACCAAATGGGCTTGCACCAATGGTGAAAGGCCAGGCTTTGCCAGGTCTGGATGGGACTGGTGCGTCACCTCCCACCTCAGAAGTTTGCTCTTAGACTCTTTGCAAAAGTGGGATTAAAGCCTCTGCATTTGGTGGCAGCTTCCCTGTCCTCTTCCACTGTTTCCTGGCCAAGTCAAAGGATCGTGGAGATCCTGTGGATGTGCTGGCCTTGTTCCCCATCATTTATTGGAGTTGTTTCCTCCTTGAGGTGTTTCAAGCTCTCTACCCAGAGAGAGGACCTCTGCCATGCAGTGCAGCCACTTATGTTCCCCTTTATTCTTTCTTTCATTACATTTACTCTCTTTCCTCCCATCTGCAGAGACAGTGCAATGAATAAAAAAAGATACCCAATTAAGGGCTTCATTTGAGGGGACTGTAAAAAAACTTGTGGAGTAGAACGTTTACTCTGTTTTTCTAAAATGCAGATAAAAGTCTGTCCAAACTCATTCCACAACTGGAGCTGAGAACTGCTCCAGGACTTCTCTGCAGGCATTCAAAGACCTGATTTATGACTACCAGGTTTTAGGCAAAACGTTTTGTTCTACCTGATGGCAAAAGTGAAAGATTAAGCCCTCCAAACTCTGGCTCTTCCCAGGCATTTTGAGGAAATGGACAAACTCCTCTCAAGTTTGGGGGCTGACGTTTCAACATTGACTTCAATGCTTGGGTTTAAGGATTTCTTTCGCATCTGACTGGGATTTTATTGGGGTTGAAAGAGCTTGTGAGTGTTTTATTAGCTGTTCCTTTATCTTTGAAGGGAACATTTATTGTTTATTAGTTTAAGAGAAGTACAAACGATATATTGAGTTCTTGTTTAATAACTTCCCACAGTGCTCCAACACAATGGCAACTTAATCTCAGTGTAGGGTCCTCTCTGGAGCTGGAGAATATTCCAAAACCATGGGAAAAACACATTCAAACCTCCGTCCCCTTGGGCAGGAGAAGCCTTTGACACAGATGCTTGCAGAGGGTCTGTAGACACTGGTGGTGGGGTCTTGCAGAGTGTCAAATAATTTTGACTAATAGCTGAATATGTAAAAAAAAAAAAAAAAAGTCTGAGTCTCCTCATGGATAATTCACAAGCAGTAAATTAAACATTGTTTTGTTGGGAACATCTTGCCTTATACTTTTTGTCACATGTATTTTATGTATGTTGCTACCTGGAAACTCAGTTGTCTGCATGTGTTTGGTACCAACATCTCTATAAAATCCAAGGAAAACAAGCTGTGAAGAGCCAGAAAGCTTTTAAAAAAGGAATGCTTTACAGAGGAAAAATTACAGCATTGAAAAGACATCCAGCAGATACTTCTTCTCTTGGGCTAGTTATGGTTTAAGATTTATTTGTTATGGGAGTAGTGAAGTTGGACCCAAGCTATTAATCCAAACCAGAGGGAGAGCGTTCAGCTGAGAAATATTTTCCTACCTGCCAAACTTTCCCCAACATGTAGAAAAGCTGTTTCCCTGCTCATGCAGTTTGGTTTAGCTGTATTTTGTGTTCCAAGGGACCTATGATTTTTTAATTTCTCAGCAGGATTTAATCTTTAAATTCTTGTCCTTTGCAGAGGAAGAAAGAAAGGAGAAATCATGGTGCTTGTGAGAAGGACCACAAGTGAAGGATCTCTTAGAGGGATGTAGGACAAAGCCAGCTTTGGTGAGAGCTCCCTGGGCTCCAGGAAAGTGATAGTTCCAACAGCCTCCAGACAACACAGCCTCCTCACAGTCCCAGCTCATAACTGACACTGGGCTGAGCATCTGGATCAGGAATGAGGATTTGGGGGGAAGATTAGGGAATAGGAAGACAACAGGATTTGAATGGAATTATTTGTCTTGCCCAAGGATTTTAATTTCTTTGATTCACCTGGAAAAGCTGCAGCGGGCTCATTAGAAACCAGTTCAAGAATTGGTTTAATCTACAGTCTCCCTTGATCTTCTGAAAAGGGGCTGTTCCACCTTCTCCCCATTCCAGCCTAGTTCTCCAAACACTACCTACAGAACAGAGATGGGGGTGTTTTTTAATGTTTAAGTTAATTATTTAAAAAATATTTATTCATTACACATCTGTTGGTGCCTCATTAGGGTGTTGGTTGAATGAATGATTTAATCTTTAAGAAAAAAAGATGGAGAATATTTTCGCTTCCTGTCTAAGTGCTGATTGAAATGAATCCCAGCACTGCAGGGGGCTTATGCAGTGGAGCCTGGGCTTTCCCCATTAACTGGGTACCACACTACCCCTTATTAGCCCATTTTTACAAATAAGCTTTTATGCCCTTAGTTCTAGAATTTGCTCATCACACATTTCATACCAGCCTCATGAGCCCTGCCCAAACCTTTAGGGAGCTCCAGCCCAAGCACCTCTGTGGAGATCCTGTACAGAACAACTCTCTGAGGGTGTGTAAGGGGCAGGAAGGTGGGGGACAAGGGAGCATTTCCTTTACTGATTCCCCATTAAATGGTTTCCACACAAGCCATGCTGCCTTTGTGCCCTCACCCTATCCAGTTCATGAATGTGTGGCTCAGCTGCAATCTCCATTGCACTGCAGAGGTGGGGGAAAAAAGATTTTGTGCAGAATGAATGATGGCTGCCCCAGCTCGTGTGAACCAAGGATGCAGGTTTGCTTCTGCAGCATATCAGATGATGCTGACAGGGGGCACCTTTCTTTTCCTGTACCCTTGCAAGAGCTTAAACTCTAATGGCATCACACTCAAAATATTAGTGGTATGATCATTATAACCATTAGGTTTGGGTTTTGATGAGCTGGCAGGACTTGACTTGTCCCAGGATATGACTGCTGTAACCACTCTCTTGTGATGAGATGAGACACAGTCTGGAAGGATGCACTTCTTTTGTGTAAAATGGCAGAGTTGAGTGACCTGGGACAGCTGTGAGGAGCCATCCTGCCTGGCAAATCTCCTTTTTGAGGATGGAGGAGAAGGAGTAGAGATTTGTTTCAAAGCTTCCAGCATATAATGCTGGGCTCCTTCTGCTCTGCCCCCTCGAGTTCCTCTGATGGAGGTCAAAACTTGCAATGCCAACTGATAAACAACCGCAGTTTTTGAGGCTTTGCTAAGCTCTTTTTGGAAAAATAAGTCCACAGAGGCTGTGGATAAAAGAGCTGTATCTCCCCACAGACAGGCTGTGATCAGCCTTGCCATTTGTGCTTGGAGGGTATTGCCTTTTTAATAAACCAACATGATTTTATGGTATTGTTTTCATATAAGGAAGAAGAAAATAAATTATTGATTCTTTACTCACAAAGAAGTTGCTTTGCAACCTCCCTGTAATACCTGCAACGATTTTGCAATATATAATGATTTGAAAAAAGGGTCAGGGACAGTTCACCTATGCTTGTGGCCATCCTCAGCAGCCACTTTTATTGTTGTAGGAATACAGTGTTTGCCTTACAAACCTGTGTAAGGGCTGTACAAGACCAAACAGAGTCAGATCTTGTGCCATTTCTCTCCTTGGCTCTCTCCCCCACTGCCCACTGCAACCTACTGCAGCAGCTCTTGGAACAAACGTGTCATCCACCAGGCAAGCCTGTAGCTGCTGTGAATCAGGCACTGGCAGCGCCGAAAGAGACAGCAACTCCAATACCAGCACCTCTGCAATCTGTGGCTTCAGTTTTCATGGAGCAAAACTGCATCTTGGAGATGCCTCTCTTGGTCCTGACTCAGTGGTGTCCTTCATTGTGGGAGCCTCTCTGCCCACGCTGCATGCAGATATGCTGCAGAATGAGCATGTTGAGGAGGGAGGTCAGCTGGGAGGTGAGAAACAAATCTGCACTTACCTGATCAATTTGGGCATGACCTAAGCTATTATCCACCATCAGCCAGGAAATCTGTGAGAGGGGGAGAAATTGGATTTCAGCCTCCCTGGTATGAAGCTGGGGCCCTAATCACTAACCTATCTCAGAAATGTAAATTTTGCAGAGTAACTCCTGCAGGCCTGGTTTGCAGCACTCAGCTGGAGATAGACCTCTCCCTGAGATGATTAAATCTGATTTACAAGGCATGGTGGACAGATGGCATCTGTTTTCTGCAGTCAGTGGTCCCTATAGAATAAAAGAGGCAAACTTCAAGGCTGTAGCTCTGCAAAGACAGAGAAATTATTGCCCATATCCATGCAGGTGCCTGCACTGACACATCTGCTCCCACCATGCCAGGTCTTGAATCCACCAAGCCAGCAGGCACCTGCTTACCCTCCTCCCCCTGCCTCTCAGCACTCAAATGTTCCCTATTTCCAAGCCCTTCCCCTGCCCCACATCCCCTAAAGCTAGTGTGAGGGCAAGCCAGGAGGTAGGCAAAAACAATTAGAACAGAAGATAGTGCCTATCTGCTTTGTGGAGCATGCAAGAGGCAGCTCCAGCAGGCAGGGGCAGGGAAGGGATAATGCTGCAGGCATAAAAAAGGGCAATGTCTATCTAGAGCAATCAAAGTGCCTCAGGAAGATGAGATTTTTTTAGAAGGGTAAGTGCAAAAGCATCACCATGTGGGAGAGGCAGGGAAGGACTGAGCAGATTTTCCCTCTGTACAGCCTGTGGCTGGGCTGGAGTGGAGGCCCAGGACATGAAGCCACATTGCCCGCCCAGGGGCTGTCGCCACAGAAGCACGGCTGTGCCTTTTTGGAGCTTCTTTCCCCCACCACTTGAACTGTGATCAGGGTTGAAAAGGCCATGCCCAACTGAAGTAGAGAGATCTCCCTCACGTTGGTTGTTTTTGTTTCTGGAAGAAGAGTAAAAATAAAGGCAAGGACGAGGCTGCAGCTGACATGATGCCTCTGCATGGGCACTGAGTGCTGCCCTCCAGTTAAGCTCCTCAGAAAATTGCTCTGGCCTTTGGTAGAAGCCTTTGATCTCTGCCCTCTTAGTTTACCACTTTGACTCAAATGTGCAGGATGAACTCTTCCTGAACACCTAAATATGGCTCTTTCCATGTGATGCTACGTTTCATAGTCAGATGATAAAGCAGGAAGTGTCTGACCTAACCTGTCCGTTCTGTGCATAGATGTTGTACCACCTCTCTCCCACACTCCAAATCAAGTAAAAGCATGTTGAATTGCCTTAAATTTAATACAATCACCAATTCCCTGCTCTCAGACTATTTACTGTTGGCAAAGAGCAGAGCTGGCAGACCCTGGCAAACAGAATAAAAGCCATTAAAAAAGATTTGCCCCTATTGTGACAAATCTCAGCCTCCTGGTATCTTGTTGGCACCTAGATACGCTTCCTAGAAGCCCAAATCTGCGGTTCAGCTGATTAGATCCCCTTTTTTCCCCAAGATTTATCTCAGAGGAGCCAATAACTTGTTTCAGGGAAGGTCAAGGCAATAAACCTCCAATTGTTTATGTACATAAAGAGCCCTGGGATGTAACATTCTCTGCTTACTCCAAGCTTTCCCAGATGCCCAGAATGGGCAATTAAAACCAAACACATGCAAAAATATGGCAACATTTAGTGTAGTCTGTGCCACTCTATCCACTCACCTCATCCTTAATAAAAACTTCATCCCTGCTTAGATATGGCCAAACATTAAATCAAATGTACCATATCTGTTACCATACCTGCTCAAGCAGAGAGCCTGGCCAGCAACGCCATGGAGTCATGCTCACCTCTTGCCAGGGAAACACCCCTGCATGGGCACATCCTATTCCATTTCTATGCAGGATTCAGGTTTTCCTTGGGCTCTTCCCTGAATCTGGTTTGAAACACCACCATATTCATCTGGCTTGACTGGGGACAGGATTGAACTATTGTCCATGGAGAATTTGTTTCCTTTCCCAGCACTGAGCTGGGAAAAAATCTTCACCCACCCCTTTCAGGTGCTTCCTGAAGGCATCACCACACCTTGCCTCATCCAGACAGCTGGGGAAAGGCCAGGCAGCCCATTTGCTGTGTTAATTCCTCTGCAGATTGACATAGTAGTTCCTGGTATTGGCAAGACAACTCACAGACTGAAAGTGCTGATGTCTCAGTCCTTGACTCTCCTCACCTCTCCTGCCACATGAGCCTCCCTTCTGCCTGGTGATGCAGAGACATCACCAACTACAGCCTCCCATCCCAAAAGGAAGTAAAATGGTGAGTCTGATTGCCTAACCTGGAACTTGGACAGGGACTGAGGAGGGGAAAAAAGCTTACGTGGTATCCAAACCCAAGCCACGGTCAGAAGTTGGAGGGATATATATTGCCTCACCACCCCTTGCATGGGGGCATGAGCAGCACCCTGCCTGTGGCTGGCAGCAGGGGGTCCCAGGAGGGGCCCCAGGGTGCCAGGTGCAAGAAATCCCTTTGCACCCACGTCAGCTCTTGGATTAGTTATGCTGGGTGTGGCCCAGGGGAATAAAAACTGTCTCCGCTCAGAAGAGGAGGAAAAGTGAGGCAGGTCATTGAGTCAGGAGCAAAGCAAAAACCCCAGGGAAATTCCCAAGGACCACATGGTGATAGTCTAGGGGTAGAAAACTACTCCTGTTTGGGAGAGGCTGTTCCCATTTTTGGTGTGCCTTGCTTACAAACTTCATTTGTACAAACTGGACAAACATTTCATACAAACTGGATTTCAAAGCCCCAGAGCATGGCTGGATTTGTGTTATCTGCTGGTTGGATGCACACAGCTCTAGGAGATGCATCTCTTTAAAATCCATCCCAGGGACAGCTGCAGGGCCCATTCAAAATGTCCTAAACTTTATGAATTTTATGGAACAGAGATGTCATATCCTCAATCCTACCAAAGCAGCAGCTATCCAAAATACCTCTCAGGAAAAACTCCTGGACTTGACCACCATTTCAGATCTTCAATCCAAAAATCCTGTGGGTGCTGGGCACATTTGGGTCCACACTAGGGTGGGAAGAGCCCTGGGCACTGCGGCATTTTGTTCTTCAAGCAGCCATTTGCTCTGTCTTGCTCCCAACACGGAGCAATGCTCTGCTTCCATAAATCTAGATATTTGTTAGAAAGAGAGTAATGGCAGCAAAAAAGTGGTGCTGGTGAAGAGATATAAAGTACAGCTGGGCGGATTAGGTTTCAAAGGAATTAGGGACTTCATGATGCTTTAGCAGCTTGAAATCTGCCAGTCCAGAGATGAAACTTCTAAGATGCTCTTGGCAAGCACTGGGAAAAGACAGCCTTGTCGAGCCAATGCCACCTGCTGGAGATAGCACTTGGACACTGAGATTCATGGGACCAGTTAAATTCATGGTTTTTAGTTGTCCTTGGACCCAACCCCCCTCTTCTGAAGCTTGAAAACCTGAGCCCACGTCTGGCAGGGCAGAGACCTCAGGAACCCACAAACATGGCCCCTCTGCCATCCCCAGGAATGTTTAGTTTCTCACAGGTTCCCTGTCTCCTTTCTTCTATTTGCCTTATCTGGCAGGTAATTATCCTTCCAGAGGTAATTGCTGCAGGAGCTATATGGGATCCATAAGCTGCTAATGCTGGGGGATTTTTTACAAAGAATCACAAGACCTGTACATTATTGTTGTTGATATTGGCATGATTACCCCTGGTGTAAAAGCAGCCAAAATTGACAAAACAGGTTGCAGAAATGGTTACAGCAGCACAGACATGAAGACAAGGTTATCCTCTCTGGAGTCTTAGGGGTTTTTAACTGTGAGGAAATCACATGTTCACAAACTCAAAAGAGAGAGTTACAGAATAAACCCAGACCTAAAGGGGTTTGGAGGGAAGGAGGAGGGATGTGAAACTCCAGTACTGAGACCACCCCACTGGGATTTGAGAACCAGCCGCCAACAATGCAGCAGATCCAGGGGGGCTCAGCACTTCCCTGTGTGTACACATGGTGGTTATCTAATAAGCCATTTCTTGAGCTCCAGTGATACTGCTACTTATATCATAAATTCAATGATCGTCACTTTACTGGCCATTAATCTGCTTCTTTTCCTGACAATTTATACTCTTTTGATAAACTGTTTGTCTAACCACATGGAAGAAACAATGTCAAGAGCTGTACCTTAGGCGTTCGCCCAGCTAATGAAGAAAATCCATCACGAAGAGAGTTTATCTATTGCTTTTCTGGATGTAAATAAAACATCAGGCTAATTTACTTCCATTAATCTCAAAGACCATTGCTACAACAATAGTCCTATGTCAGAGCAGACTTTTTCCCCCTCTTCCGCATAAATATTTAAGCAAGTATTGAAAGTATTAATAAATTGCTTTCTAAAAGCTAGATTACTTTTATATCCAGAGATTTAACAATGAATTTGGATTTACTTGCTAGCTCAAGTGCTAGCAGTCACTAGCCTTTCAGGCAGCAGTCAGCCCACACTTCACCCATGCTGCACAGGGATGCTTGGGTGGGTTTTTCAGAGCACCCTATGGGGTCTCTGAGGGGCACCTGTGACAACTAAGGGGAAGGAAGCACAAGGGGAGGTCATAATCTCACACCTGAGTGCCACCCCACTGATGTCACTGCTGGCCACTGGGTGGGTTCAGTGAGTGCTGGGGCTGCTCCGCAAGGCCCATACGGGGCTGCAGAAAAGACTACTTGGTGTCCTGTGTCCAGCTGAAGAAGTGGCCCTTAAATACAGCAAATGGGTATTTATTTTACGGAGGGTGGGGCCAGCAAAGCACTGGAGCAGGAGCAGGCTGAACAGAAGCAGTGACACAGCGCATGTTTGCACATGTGAGAGCGTGTGCTCGGCAGGTTGGAGCCACTCAGGCCCCTGCCTTCCAACCCCCAGCCCTATTTTCTGCCAGCTGAAAGGCTGTGCACAGCCAAAGAGCTGTTAAACACGGATCATGTCATTCGAATCACTGCAGAATGAAGCAGTTCCCTCCCGGTGGAGGAGCTCTGTGGAAGTGCCTGCCCGAACTCCCAAATGCTGTTCTCGGAGCACATTCCCGTGGTGCCAAGGGTGAGCAGAGGGTGCTGCAGGGATTCTTGCCAGTCAAGGAGCCCTTGTCTCTCCACTGCTTTTCCCCTTACTTAGCTGTTGCTACTGCTTTCTTAAAGACAAAGCCATCCTGCAGCCAGCTTGGACCATCTTTTTTTGCGACCACACCCCAACACAATCTGTGATGATGTGCAGTAAAATTCAGTAAAACAGCACCCCTGCTCAGATGAAATCTAGTTTGTCAAGCATGGCCCCACATGAATATTTATAACTATATAGTAGTTATAACCATAAAAATAAGTTTACTTTGATAGCTGGAGCAAACCAAACCCAACACAACATGGTAAAGGCTGATGCAAGCAGTCCACAGGATTCCTCTGAACAGCCATGACCGCAGTTCAGAGCCTGTGCAGGCTACACAGGCAAGCCCATGGAAGAAGGGATTAATTAGAGAAGATTAATGATGAGTCTCAGCAAGAGCTTGGCTTTTGCTTCTCTCATTTATCCATACATGGCTCTTTGTTAAATCATGAGGGATTTTATTCACATGTATAACTGCTTACAGATGTTACCCACATGTGTTTAGCCAGCAAACTCACATTACAACCAAAGAAATGCAAAAAACCCCACTACCCTGTGTAAAGTTAAGGTTGAGCAGATGCAACCAGAGGCAAGACAAAAGCTGCCAGTCCAGCTCAGCAATGTCCACAGTTTTGGCCACTGCACTGAGTCCCCACCTGTCTCTTGATTCTCACTGAGAACTTGGCTTATATGGGAAGAAAACCTCTCCTTTAATGAAATTTCTCGCTTTAATGAGAAAAAGCAAGACTCTGACTGATGCAGTACATCGTAACTTATGCTCTTGTTACCTCACTGTTTTTCCCAGCATATATTTTGGATTTAATTATGTTACATTTAGTATCCTTTACTCTTACACAGCCATGCCTGGGTATGGCTTTCATAGGACCCAGGATGAGTTATTTTGTTCTCTTTCAAGCTTACTACCTAAGCTCACCTCCCAGTAATAAATCTCCATGATTCAGGCTTCAGCAGGATTTCCATGACTGTCATCCATCTCATGGCACAGCAAATGGGATGATAATTTACGAGGTTGATAGAGTGCTGGGGGAAAGGCTCTCCCTGGCTAATTGGAGGGCAGAACTCCAGGAAAAAGCTGATGGCACTTTGGATGCTGATGTGCCTGAGTGCTGATGCTTCTTGAGAGCACTCATCCTTGCTTGTTGATTCACGTCACCTACGTCTCATTTCATCCTATCTTCAGCAAGAGGGAAAAGGAGAAAAAAGGTACTTGCCTGTGCTTATCAGCATGGGTATTAAAGCATCCCTTCCCAGGCTCTTGAACTGACATTGTGCTGAGAAGGATGGAGCAGGGAAGGTATCCATACCCAGCTTTTCCTCCCCCACTGCATGAGTGGCAATGTTCTGCAAAGCTATTGCAATGGGATAGCTGCACATGGTGCACTTGGGTACCCATGCCAGTCTCACTGGGACTTTCCAAAGGCATCAGTGAATTGGAGTGCCTGAAGCATGGATGCTCTGCCTGTAACACTGGAGAAATGGAGGCTTTTGAAAAGCTTTCTGGTGATGAACCATAATCCCACAGGCCAAGAACTGACTGCCCCAGGCAAACACTGACTGCATGCCTCAGCTGGGAAACACACTGCGAGGAAAGATGGAGCCATCCCTGCATCTTTCTTCCTCCTGTTCATTTTGATTTTGAATTATCTCTCAGCCCTGACACTTGAGGACCTGCCTAGCTGGGATGCTGCTGTTCTTCATCAGAGTGAGCTGCTGGGCAAGAGCCTGAGGGGTGACAGGAACAGGATGGGCTCTGCCAGAGATGCCAGCATGCTCAGAAAGCATTTTGCGCTCTACTGCCTTCTGCTAAAATAACCTGGCATTTTTGTTAGAACATACTTCTGCAAGCCCAGGGAACAGTTACATGCAGTCATGCCCAAGAGAACAGCCAGGAGTACTTTTCAGAAGTGGGGTAGTTTTGCCTTTATTTCTCTGACAGTGAAGGGAAAGAGTGAATGAGAGATTTAAATCTTCAAATCTGACATTGAGAGCATTGGCAACAGCCCAGGCCCACCAAGGCACATGCACGCATCATGGCACGTGGCACACAGCATGTGGCTCTCACTGAGGATGGTACCATGGGCTACGTGAGGGCATCTGCTGCCCAGTCCTGCTGAGCTCCAAGGCCCTGCCTAGTCTCAGCTTCAGGCAGTGGCTCACACTCACTCCCAGGAACACATCACCTCTTCTGCAAGGGGAAAGACAGACCTCAGCTCTAGTGTCTTGTCTTTGTTTAATCCACTTAGAAAGCTCCTCTCTACTTTCACCCTGACTCTCTGTCCAGGATGTTTTGGAAATAATGAAGACATCATCAAAAAGCCCAGTACAAGCCATGGAAAGGCTGCCAGTGACTTCTCCCATTGCTTCTTTAACTCTTCCAGGGTTCCTGTCATTGTTCAGCTGTCCGAGCCTCCAGTTTTCATAGTTGCCGTGTGTGTGTTTGTGTGCGTGTGAGTAAAAGCACCCAAAAAAACCTCATGGATGTGCCCTTCCTTTGAAAATCTATGCTGAAACCATAACTTGATGACTGTTGCCTTTCCCAAGCAGTTGTGGGTTGTCTTAGCAGACATCTCCTCCCCATCTTTCCTACTTCCTGTGATTCCATCTGCTTCTCCAGATCATCCTACGAGATGAGAGGTAACACCTTGTGGAGAGCCAAGCAACAGCACAGAGTCTCACAGTGTCCATGCCAAGGGCATGAGGTACATCCATGGCTGCTGGGATGTGCAAGGCAGGCACTGTGAGCCAGCCGGAGGTCGGTTCAGCGCGGCGAGTCCTCAAACACCGTCAGGTTGTGCTCGTGGATGTAGCGAAGCAGGATTTGTGCCCGCCTGTCAATGGTCCGGAGCAGGGGTCTCAGCCCCTCGGCACCACCCTGGCTCTCCCAGAGCTCCCGGTCCAGGCGCAGGGACTCCAGCAGCAGGCTCTGCAATCTGCCCGACCGCAGCGTGGCCACCGCCGCCGCTGGGAAGCTGCGGGGGAGGAGCAGAAGAGACAGGGAGGGAAGGGCTTATCCAGGGAAGGCTGAGCAGAGAGGAGGGGAGCAGCGGGACACTCAGGCAAAGGTGCTTCAAGAGGAAATGCACGTCCACCCGGAGGAACGCAGGATGAGGCGCCTTCTACTTAAAACTCTACCCACGGTGAGCATGCGGGATAGCTCCATCAGACACAGACCCAAACAAATTCCAAATCAAGAGGCCTCCAGCGTGCCAAAATGCCTCATGGGCAATGGCTCATGAAATGCTGAAATACCTGATTATTCATTATTTCTGTGCAGCTGCCAATTAAAGAGGGGAAATAGGCCTTGGAGCCTGCCATCAGCCACCCAAAGCAGAATAAAGAATTAGTTTCAGGGCAGGGACAGGTAGGATGTTTTTGTGAGCCTAGCCACCCACCCTGTTCTGGGTGGGAGATGGCCTTGATTCAGAGGGATGACCCATCAAGGAGGCCAGGAGCAGCAAGAAGGTGAGCACACACAGGGCTGCTGGACATCGCCTGTGTGCCAGCTCAGCCCTCACCTGGCACATGCACATTCCTACCTGTCTATGCCTTGCAGGAGCCTGAAGTTGAGCTTCTCCTCAGGGTGCTGTGGCCTGCCCGCGTTGTCGATGAACACCAGGCGGGACGGCACACTCCTCCGGACCTGCCAGCAGGATGGGAAGGAGAAGTTCACTCAGTGCAGAGTCATCACTGTGGGAGTTTAGGCTGCTTTTTAATGCAGTGAGAAAACCTGGCAGTATCTGGGGGAAAGCAGATGCCAACATCTGTGTCCCTCCATGCCTGGGCATACCTCTCACCAGGGATCCAGCATCACCATGGGACCTTCATTCCCTTTGCTACAACCTCAGCCCTGCAAGTGCCTCCCAGGTACCTTCATGTTAGCCCCAGAGCAGCCCTTGGACAGCCGGGAGACATACCAGGATGTGGACCAGGACCAGCTCTGCTGGATTCCGGCATTTCTCGTGGAGCATCTCCTCCACGCAGGGCTCAGAGGGATCAGGCTGAAACCCACAGCAGTAGCGGTCCAGGCGGTCATGAACCTGCAGGAGACATTTGGGGACCTTAGCTGTGATATGTGCCTGGGATGGGGGGATCCTGTTGTGAGTTGTTCTTGTACAGAAGAAAATAAAACATTTCTAGGGATCCTCAGGAGACATGCAATGGAAAAGCTGCATACACTGGTGAGTGAGAGGAATTAAAGTGCATAGGCAAAACCCCTTTGACATGAAGACGGTGATGACAAAGGTGATGGTGACAGGCTTTTCTGATGGAGTTCAGATACCTGGTACCTCCACATTCTGAATCTGCACAGAGCAAAGGGGTTGTGCTTCCAGCTGAAATGAAGGGAAGATGTACACAATGATGAATGAATAATAATTAAAAAAAAAAACAACAAAGCACCCAAGGGAACCTAGAGTTTGAAACCTCAGAAAGAATTTATTTTTCTGAGTCTTGGTGCTCTGCATGATGGTTTCATCTGGTTCCTGTCACATATGCAACCTTTCATCCATCCCTATGGTAACCTGAGCAGCTCTCAATGGAAGATGAATGGAAAAGTATCAGCAAGGGAAAAAGCAGTCTGTGCATATGCAGAGCATGCCTGACATTTAAGTTGGGCCAGGGTAACTTCTTTTAGCTACAACCATTTGCAGGTGCTGCTAAGGCTCCATGTCGTCCAAGCTGTCAAATCTCCTGCTTTCCATCCCAGTTCCCTGCAGAAACCCTGGAGTAGCTTGACAACTTCCAGTGTTTCAACCACACCCTTGGAGAAATGATGGGTTTTTAAAAGACATAAATCTCGGTCAGACCCGGTCTCAGTATTTATGGAGCTTCCTTAGTTTTGTCAGGGGCAGCTGGTACATCCTCTGGGGTGATTTGTGAGGCAGATAGGACCTCGCTGGCTGTCAACAGACCTCCCATAGCTATGTGTTGACATGACCCTCTAGGGGAGCCACCTCACCTCCTCTCGATCTCTAGGCCTATTTACAAAAAAACCCTATATATATATATATATATGCTCCTTAAAAAATATATGAATTATATATAAAATACAAAATAAATATATTTTCTGGTTGCATCATGAAAATGTCTGACTCGCTGATTTGCTTGGCATTGCTGGCACCAGCCCAGGAGGCCAGGCTCAGGGTGCAGAGAGGCTACTGGAGCCACTGGGAGGGCTGCAGCAGATCTCAGGTGAGCCAGAAGGGATCTACAGATGACAATGAGATGAAAGGCAAGTGACCCACAGTGGCTGCCTATTCCCTTCACCCTGGTAATTAGCACAAGTTGCCAATTACAGGCTGTGCTTTGACAGAGAGTTCAGTATGAACCCAAACACTACCAAGCATTGGAGAAGATGCTGCAGGGAAACATGAATTGTGATCTCCCTGGCCATTCCATTAATAACTCTTTGAGAAAAAGGATTAGTCCCACACTGGAGCCTCTTAAACCTCTCTGTTTTCTGAGATTTAATGAAGCACTCAGGTCAGTGTTTCTCCATTAGGAGACACTCTGGTTAAAAAGTGCTTGAGCATCTTGTCACAAAACACATGGAAACAGAACAAAATATCACATTTCCTCCACACATCTCCTTGATCTGCCTACTGAAGAGCTCAGCACGCCAGTTTCTCTCACCTGCTATGTTATTTTGCAGGCTGCACAGAAGGTGAAGACAACCTGAGAGAACTTACAGAGACATTAAATAGGCTCAGTGCTCCACTCACCCGCCCACGAGCACCTGTGAAACCAAGGTGGATTGGTGCTGAACCCCAGAGGTGTGAGGTGGAGGCATATCTGGTGTCCAAGTGGAGCCCCAGGAGAGGGACCAGATAGCTGTGGAGATGCTGAGAGTGCCCTGACATGCTGACAAGCCCCCCCTCCCCTGGCCCTCCCCTGATTTTTTGGTATTAATTTCTTGTTTCCAGAGCTTAAAGAGCTCTAATTCATGGGAATGTTGGTATTATTGCTAGAACACAAATACATGAGCCACACCTCCCATCCAAGCTCAAACACTACCAGAAGCTCGCCTTCAGCTCCTCTTATGCCCATCCTGGGGCATCCCTTTGCATCTGATAGATTTTTCCAATTATGATTCAGCCTGGGATGGCTTCCCCTAGGAAAAGTTTCCGTGCTCTCCCTCTGGAGCTGGGACTAGGGTGTCCTAGGGCAGGGATGTGGCTTCAGAGTTGATTTGGTTTTGGCCCTCTTTAAAGTGCAGGACAAAGCCATCAGCAGCTGCCCCTTTTCTACCAGGTTTGGCATTTTGCCCCCAGTAAAACTTTGCTTGTAGTGGGGGGTCCCCTTATAGCAAATTCCAAGAGAAATCAACATAGAAGAAGCCCAATTTTAAGAGCAATTGAAGAAAACTACCAGGATTTCAATGCCAATGTACAACAGGGCTCAAATCTCACAACTTCTCCTTCTCCAGCAAGGGTGTGAGATGCTAAAGCCATCTCTGAAAGATGCTACTCCACTTCTATAATATCCTCTTTATGTGACTTTACTGCATGGAAGGATTCCACTAGAATTATTGAGGAGAACCTGTGAATTGCCCTTGAATTTATCATTCAACTGCTTTAGAACTAGATACTTTCTCCTGCAGTCTCAGCCTTTCCAATACATTCAGCACTACTTTGTCCTGGGGAAGGGAAGGGGATTGGTTAATCTTCTCATTTCTCTGGTTGTTTCAGCTAAAATATTTGCAAGCCCAGCCAGAACTGCTCCACCTCTGCCAGCCATAGTTGTAAAAAAAGAGAAAGAATAAAGAAAACATATTTGAGTAGTTTGGGTTTTTTTCCTTTCTTCCCCTTTTTTTTTTTTTTTCAGGCAGTTTTTGCCTGTCTAATAACCAGCCCCCAGGTGCCTAAACAGACTTTCTTTTTCTCCACAGAAATCACTTTTGCCTCCTCACAGCTGCCCTCCAAGACCTGATAACTCTCTGGGATACTGTTGTAATCCCTTGTAGCAGGAGGGTATGATTTTCCAGACAGAAGATTAAGTGCTATTAATGCTGAGGAGGAGGAAGGCAGTGCTCTCCAAGGCAGGGCTCCTTATTTCCAATGCCAGCAGCACATCCCTGAGTTTGGATGTGATGGGGCTGATGCAAGACATGCTGCTTATCCCTAAGGGTGCCCTAGGAATGTCTCTAGGGATGTCTCAAGCCTCTGCCAGCACAAAATGAACAGCAGAAAGCTTGTCCATGTGAGGACAGACTCGCCACAACCTGCCTGTGTTTCCTCTGCAAGTCCCAAACATGGACCATACTCAGGCCAAAGTGCTTCTGGCACAAAGTTCTGCTGCTCACCATCAGCTGATGAGTGAAAATACATCCCAAGGAACCACAGCCTATGTGAACCCTCAGAGCAGAAGGAGACCATGGCCAGACAATACAGGTGCAGGTGCAGGGGAACCTGCGTGCCACAGCTGATGGGATAGATGGCCTCAGTCACCACAGCCCTACCTGGAGAAGAAAGTCAAAGAGGGCCAGGCGGCTCCATTCGCTGTGTGGGATGCTGGAGCAGGGAGTGTCCCTAGCCACCAGCATCCGTCTGTGGGGCTGCAGCATCTCCTGGTACCGCAGCCATCCCAGGGCACAGGAATTCTGGTCATTGTTGGCATCCTCCAGGTGCTGGAGGTCAGGAGCCCACCAGATGATGGGGCGCGGGGCGCCGTTGGTGTAGCTGTAGGGCAGGAGGTGGCTGGAGAAGCGCCGGGCCACAGCGGGCAGGCTGCGGTTCAGCTCCAGCACCCTGTCCAGGTGGAAGGCCAGCACCTCATACAGGTCCCCGGGGCGCTTGATGAGCCCACAGCGTCCATCCTGGCAGTCTCCTTCTGAGCTGGCTGGTGAGACATCCCTCTTGGCATCTCCCTTGGCATCCCCCACGGCGCGCAGCCCCACTCGCATGACTTGCCCATGGGCAGGGACACGGGTTTTGGAGACCACCTGCCCCCTGGACAGCAGCCACATCTTCTGGAGGTCGTCAGCAGAGAGCCATGGGGGAATGTCCCTTGCCACCCCCTGCTGCCTCCTGCTTCGGCCAGGGGCCTGCACCTGCTGCAGGTGAGTGTGGGCCATGGGGAGCCTTCTTCTGTAGGCCTGTCCTCCAGACAGGGGGGCAGCCACCTCCCTTGGGGGCCCTGGGGGGGACAAGGCCGGCAGTGGGAGCGGGGAATGGTGTGTTGGTGGGGACAGGTGGATGAGAGCCAGCAGGGCCAGGGCTAGCAGCACCCCGGCAGCTGCTGGGGCCGAGGGCTTCATCCCCGTCCTTCGCCATAGTCGCTGGGCCTGCAGGGACAGAAAGGCGGAATGATGCTGGAGTGTTGCTGCAGGCAGAGTCCTCAGTAGGCTTTGCTTCAGAGAGGCAGCCCCTCTGCTTGTGTGATTTCTGCAAGTGGTATTCCACAGCACTATAGCAGGAGGGTTATGGCTGGTGCCATGATTTGTGCCAGAAATTAACTGCAGTCCCTCCAGAAGCAAATCAGAGCAAGGGCTCACTCCCCGCACAGAGGTTGCCATATCTGCAGCATTGAGGTACAGGATGACCTTATGGGCAATGAATTTGTCATGGTCAAATATTTCACTTTAAAGACTCAAGAAATGAAAAAAAAAAAAAAATACCAAACCAGAGCAAATTCCTGTCTAGATGTGAACACTTTTCAGTACCTAAGAGGTTTTATTTTTCAGACCTTACTCTGAGCTCCCTCACTGGTTCCTATTCTGGTTGCACACTGAACCCATAACTTGGATGTCTTAATGTGTGCTGAGACAAGGACTCTGGAGCTCTGCCCATCACTGTACCTGGCAAAAGCAAGGTGGCTCCAAGTGTCAGTAAAGACTTGTGACTGGTTATGTTTTAATAAAAAGGGTGCAAACTCCTGGAGGGCAGGAACACTTCTCCTATGAAGACAGGCTGAGAGAATTGAGGTTGTTCAGACTGGAGAAAGCTCTGGGGAGAACTTATAGCACCTTCCTGTGCCTAACAGGACCTGTGCCTACAAAAGAGCTGGAGAGGGATTTTTTACAAGGATGTGGAGAGACAGGACAAGGGGAAAGAACTTTAAACTGAAAGAGAGGTTTAGACTGGATATTAGGAAAAAATTCTTAACTGTGAGAGTGTTGAGGCATTGGAACAGGTTGCTCAGATAAGATGTGGAGGCCCCATCCCTGGAGTGTTCAAAGCAGACTAGATGAAACTCAGAGCAACCTGGTCTAGTGGAAAGTGTCCTTGCCCATGACAGGTGGGTTCAAATTAGATATCTTAAAGGTTCACTCCAACCCAAACCCTTCTATGAATCCATGATACAATCTGTGCTATATGTGAAACCTAAAATATTCTGATTTCCAGCAATAAGGAACTGCCTTTAAACAGTTGGGGCTGCCCTAAGCACAGAACATTCCCCTTTAGGCTGGGGTAGAGGGTAGTGGTGGGGCAGCACTGTGACATTCTCCAAGCCAATCCAGTCCCCGGACCATGCTGCACCCATGCCTCATTCACTCAGGTTTGGGAAGCCTCACACACTTCAGGAGGCTGGAGCCACAAAAAGTACCTTGGCACTGTTTCTCTGCTTTCAGCAGGCATTTCCAAGCAGCTCAAACCCACACTGAAAGTCAAGGCAATGGTCAAGTGGATACATTTTTTTCCAATTATTTATTTTGGAAGTACAAGCATATCCATGGCAGACACAGCAGGACAATATATTGCCAAAGAAAGGATAAAAAACTGTTTATAAGAGGAAAAGCTTGAAAAAAAGAGCTAAAAACCTGGGGAGGTGAGAGCTGGCAGCCAGAATTACTTCCAGAAAGCAGCTGGGCAAGTAAAAGCACCTCCAGCCCTGGGACTTTTAGGACCACAGGCTCCCACCGACCACAGGGACCAGCACAACTCCTGCCCCACGAGCAGCTGCACCAGGTGACCTCAGTGCAAGAGCTTATGAGCTGACACAGCACTATCCTGAAATCCATCTGGTTTCATGTCCTCAGCTTGGGGAGACTGCTTCAGACAGCCCACCGGTGAGGAGCCACATCCCTTGCAAAGCCACTACATCAGCTGAGGTGCGTAAGAGGAGCCACCGACTTACTGGCCTCAACCATAGGGGTGTTCCTTCCATGCCTCCCTTTCAACAACTGAGCAGATTTAATGCAGTTTATAAGAGATATTGATGGTGCACTTGGAGTGATTCAGCTTTAGAGCTCTCACTTAATTGCTTCTCTCCCAGAAATACAATGTAGTGCAGCAAAATATATCTGCTGGGCTGAATCCTTTTTTCAGATAGGTTTACACCATCTGGCAGAGGTTTACACCAGCCTCTGCCAGGAACCAGGGTCTGTCTGGTACAGGGCTTTGAGACCTGCCAGGGGACCTCTGTTTTATCTCTTCCCAGAGTGGAAAGGACCTAGTCCAGGGTGAGACTGTCCAGAGAGGGATGTCCTAGCCTAGATCACCAGTAGGGTTATTCAAGGCTTGGCATTAACTGTCCCAGGCATTAAACTACATGGCTAAATCATTGTCTTAGGTGCCTTTCTGGGGAGGGAATGAGCATGAGCATCCCTAAGCACGCTGAGGGGCAGCAGGACTTCTGTCAAGAGGCTGGTTGTGATGCCTCCCCAGCACTCTCCCACTTGGATGGGATTATGATTTACTGTGGAACCACAGCCAATGCCAAGTGACACAGGCAACACCCAAGCTCGACCACTCAAAACCTTCATGCCCCAGATTTCAAGCAAATTCTGCAGAGTGCAGACACATTCTTTCCCAAACACCTGCAATCCATATCTGGCCCCCTGAGCAAGAGTTTAGGGGAGGTGCAATGTCTAAATCCTAGTTTAATCATAGTAAAGTAACTCTGTGGCAATTAAAGGGCTGATCCTGGTATCCTGATGCCCACACTCCTTTCAAATCATCACCGTAAGTGCCTAACAATCTGTTCCTCTGGCCTCAAAGTATGCTGAATTAGCAGCAGTGATATCCATGGAATCAAACCCAAAGGATAGGGCTAACTGTAAATCTCAGTATTCCCATCTGCATCCAGCCAAATCCCTTCCCAATCTGTGCTTTCTTGGGCATGTTTTCCCAGCACCTCCCCTGTCCCACCCTTCTGGAGAGACACAGCCCATTCCACTCTCACCAAAAACCCCTGTAACCCTTTTCTTCAGCACAGAGGATTTTCAGAGTGATTGCTTTTGTTATCCAGCTGATAATAACCCTCTGGTTGCTTATACCATCTCTGGGTATCTAAAAAGCCTGTCTGCCAAAACTTCCAGTATCCTGGAGGGAGAATGCATGTGGGAGCCACATGGAGAGCCTTCAAAACACGGCAGGAAAAATCTTTTTAACAGAGTATCCAAATGGATGGCAATGATTGCTGGGTCTTTAATGTCAAATCAGTTTACAGTCCAAGTGGTTAAGGGATCATTACTGTCCAAACCCACTTTGTCTTCCTTGTCAGCGAGCTTGGGTTTGGGCATCACAAGTTAGAGCCCCATTGCTTTCCCACCCTGAACTTGAAACTCTGGGCTGTGAAGCTGGGCAAGGGCCAGTGCAGGCTCCCTTCCCCAGCGCCATTCAGGATTTCCCTGCCACATCAGCAAGAAAAAGAAACAAAAAAGGTGCAAGGACAGCCTCTGTGTTATTTCTGGTGGTTGATATTGCAAACTTAATAATAACCTAGGTGATAGAACATTGCAGAAATAATACTGTATTTACAAGCCCTGGGTAAATACTTTTCCAAAGAGTCTTTCTCTGAGCCTATGCTGTAAAAAATGCTGCTGTTTAAGCTACGGCTTCGATTCAGCCCAAAATGCAAACCATACGTACAGCTCTGCTTTGCCAGGTTGACATACTGACAGTACAGCATGTCTTTGCCAGAAATTAGGTCCTTTTCCCAGCAGGCAAAATCCATAAAAAGGCTTAAGAGAGGTACTACTTGTTCCAGGATGCCAATAAGTAAATAATATATATTCTCACTCATCAGAGGGATATACAGCACAGCCTGGGCTCTGAAGGCACAGTGGAGAGCTGTGCAGCTTTGATGCTAGGAGATAAAACTTTCTAAGTCTAGCTGGGGTTGAAGTGGGGGAGGGTTATCCTTGACATTGTATTCCCAGGACGCTTGAACCTTGGCAGAATTTGAAGCAGAGAAGCCTGTTTTCAATTTCTTTTCAAAGTGCATCAAATTGGCTTTGTCGAGCTTGAAAGAAAAGAAAAACAAACCCCAAACTTCCTTATCCAAGAATGTAAAAAACAGCCCTGAGACTAGAAAGATTCCACGGAAATACGTGGCTGTTGAAAACTGGATTGATTCCTGCTTTCCTCTGGCATTCAAGAGTCCTCCTGCCTCTGCACCGGCACTGCAAGACCCCTTCAGCAATAAATCCCACTTTCCCAAAGAGGTGCCCACAGGAGCCAGGATGGCTCAGCCATGGCCATGTCACTCTTGACCACCTGCCTGCCCTAGACTCCCAGGCTCAGAGGACTTCGCCAAAGGCAACCTGATGATGATGATGAGCAGGTTAAGAGCAGGCCCGTGCATTTACCTGGGTGCATTCTGGAGGGGGGGTGTGCAACACACAGGGCTGTGCTCAGCCTCCCAGCTCTGTGCTCCCTGCCTGCCCAATGAACCACAAAACCGCCCGGGCAGCAGGATGTGCAGCCTGCCGTGACCAGTTTTAACAAAGACTGCTTGAAAAACAAGTGGGAAACCTTCTCTGCCTGCCCCCCACCTCTGGGAATGTCTCCAGAGCCTTGCACCCACACACGGTGCTTGCAGCAGCTCCCAGTGCAATGGGAGAGCTGGCATGTCAATCAGATCTGGGATTGGGTCAGCCTCTTCTTTTACATATTGTGCAGGTTTTCTTGGTTTGTTCAGGGCAAGGCATGTGGGCTGGAAACCCATAACCGTGCTGAGGACCTGGAAGGAGACAAAACCTCTCCATCCCCAGAGTGTCTCTGGGCAAGCCTGAGCAGAAGGAAATGCTTGGCAGCATTCATCGCCCATCATTCAAGTGCCTAAATGCCTTCCGATATTATCCTGCTCAGGGAAGATAGATGGCTCACAGAGTGGGAATTTACTAAAGACAGCTATTAAATGATGATTGCCAGTCCCAAAGGTAGCTCTGGCTCAGAGTGGCTCGCCAGGAGACCCCACAGCAGGTCTGCTGTGTTCCCCCAGCACATAAGGACAGCTCCAGCAATACTCACATCGCCATGGGGCATGAAGAATAAGACAGCCCTTTATCTGGCCTCATGATCCATCAAAGTTGCTGAAATTCCTAGCAGACCCACGCCAGCTTTGTGTCTGGGCTTTTTTCCTTCCAGAGATGAAGATTTTTTTTCCCCTCAAAAATGCCCTTCCAGAGGGGAGAACCATGACCCCACTATATTTCGGCACTCTGCAGACACCCTGAAGACCATCTTGCTTGGTTCCAGGACAAGAACGTGGCAGGTAGGCCATGTCTGTCTGCTCAAGGTGCTCCTCCAGCCCCACTTCCACACAAGTGGCTTGGGAAAATCAAGCCAGGCACTGAGAAGGTGGGAAAGGGGACTGCTCCCATAAAGCCTATGAAATGGAGTCACAGCAAACATTGGGTCAGATGAAGCTGGAGAGATGGGAATGTGACACATCACCATATGGTGCTGGGTCCTTCCCTGCAGAATCAGCAAAGTCCTCAGAGCTGGCACACAAACCTCCCCACCAACATGTCCAAAACCAAACCAGAAAATGACTGAGTTAAATTGCCTGGGATGAAACCTTAAAACATGATGTACTTTGCTAAATTTTGGACAGTCTGCAAAGTTTCTGGGATCATTTATAGCCTAAGTGCGAGACATGTGTGCTTTGCACTAGTGGAGGGCAGCACTCTGGCAGCAGCATAAATGGATGAAACAACATTGTCACCATACAGTCTGAGCACTGAGTTCCAAGGGATGGTGCCAACACACCACCTGTAACTCAAATAATATTGCCTTCACAGTTCTTCCCAGTTATCACTACAGCCTTGGGGCAGCAAATTATGAAAACCTGGAAACCTATAAGCTCCACAGCCTCTCTCTAGTAATAACCTGGCTTGTCCTCGGCTAGAGGCCTTGCATCAGCCCCTTGAGCTTTTTGCTTCCCAGAGATGAAATGTCCTGTTTCTTCCTGTAAACCTCCCACCCAGACTGACTGTTTCTGGGTTTTGGGAGGCTCCTTGCCCTGGAGGTTCTCTGCACAGCCCTAGGCTGAGCACAGCCCCTTCTCACACATCCATCATCCAAAGGACTATTTTGAACAAAATCTTCAGCCATAGCTGTAAACTGCTCTGTTTAACAGTGCTATTCCCATGGCACTGTCTGCTCCCAGTTGAGTTATGTGCCAAAGAAGTACAGCAGAAACACAGGCTTGTAAACTCCTTGCCCTTTCCAGGAATAGGTTACAAGAGCAGCAAGGCTCCCAGCATCCCAAAGGTCCCATTCAGTATCTCTGAAGAAGGAAGACTTGGAGCAAGAGACAGAAGACACACCTTGAAGGAAACAGACGGCCAACATCTGGCCGAAGGACACCAACCATGGGTACAGCTGATGCAGTCAAGGTCAGGGCTGCTGCTTGGAGGAGACCCAGAGGGGACACACACCTTGTCCTGCACCTGGTATGGACTAGAGCCCTGCAGGGTACTGGCAGGGACTTGCTTGTCCTGTGATGACACTGTCCCTACCCCAAAATAATGTGATTTTCACTGAGCAAAGGGAAAGATTCATAATTCTCCTCACTCCCACTGTGTAAATCTCAGATTGCAGACAGTTAATACTCAGCTCTGTGTGGGATGGACAGGGAGTTTTTCATCCTGGTGCTATGTACACTGCAGCTCAGGACCACTCTGGTTTAATCCCAGAAGTCAACACAAAGCACCACAAAAATAAACAATCCCCAGGTGCCACACTTCTTCTGCTTAAAGTAAGCAGACTAAAAGATTTCAGAAGCCTTATTTTTCTCCTATTTATGTTCAGAGTCAGGGCTTTTACTGCAGACTCTTGCACTTAGTTGGATCTTCTACTTCTTGGAGACACATCTTCCAAGACATTGATGGCACTCTTTCAGGACACGTCACTGAGATGCACTGGTCTGCTGTCATTCCCATGTGCAAACATTTCCCTTACTTTTCACCACTAAAAGTGAAATCAACCTGCACCCAAATCATCCAGATCACTGAGGACCTGAAACAGCATCCTGTGTTCACAGGAGACAGTGAGGACCTGGGCAGCCCTGAATGCACGACTGTCCTGCTATCCTCATGGGACAAGGGAGGTCCTACTCCTCTTCCCTCCTCTCCCTCTGCTCATTCCCCTACCATAACCCTCACACATACATGAGAGCAGTACAACCTAGAAATTCCTGGCAGGGATGTCAAGGAGGGAAGGCAGCAGTTTTGGGAGGCTGTTGCTCCCTCACTCCACCACTGCCGTGCAGGCTCCTGCCAGGTTTTCCTTTTCCCCTTCCCCTTTGTCCCAGTTTCCCAGCCAGCCTGTTGCACTCAGCTCCATAAGTTTTCAGAGCAGCTTTCCCATCTGCCTGCTGAACCAGCAAGTAGGGGCCCCCTTCCCCAGTGAAACAGATGTGGCTTGCCTTTGTGCAACATCTGCGCCTCATGCCCCAGTCATTTTGAACAGTCTTGCCTTTGTTTCTGAGGGGTTGTACAGGCGATGCTTTGGAGGAGGGCAGCAGCCTGTGGCCCGTGGGCTGGACTCCTTCCCTTCAAGTCCCACACACAAACTACCTCCAACCCTGAGTTTCTTCTTGGGAAGAAGAATATGCTTTGTTCCTGTGGCACTCCGGAACTGGCAGTCCTGTTCCTCAGCAGGTTCCAGACACAGACCATAGCTTAGGAGCCGACTCCTTTGGGATCTCCAAACCCAGGGACATAAGAACTGGAATCTGGGAGCCATGGACCCCCTTCCTCACAAGTCCCCTCACCCCGGTAGTTTCTCTTGCTGCACCTCTGGACAGCTCACCAGCTCTGGTTTGGCATCCCCAGAGGGGCTGTGCTGTTGCAGCTCCTCTGCACATAACAGAGGCAAAGAGCAGAGGTGCTAGAAAGCCATGTCTCTCTTGCATATATTCTGGGTTGTATTTAATATGGGGAGGAATAAATTACAATAAAATCACATTTTATTTCCTCCTGCTCTTGATGCCAATCCTGCTTGTGAGTGCCTGGAATGCTGCTAAAACTCTCACACATTTTGGCATTTGGTTCGTTTTATTTATTTTACCTGGGGTCATGTTTTTTCTGTATTTTGGGGAGGAGGGGTTTTGATCCACTTATTTTCAGTTTTCATTTCTAACTGGTGGACCAGCACCAGGGAACAGGAATGCTTGCTGGGTGCCCACTGGGGGCTCACAAAACCCTCTTTGGGGTGTTGGCAAGGAATAGCACTGGATTCTCTTGTTGGAGTTCCAGTGTAGGTTGCCCAAGTCAGACAGTTGACTTTTCCTGAGCTGACTCTCAGGTTTTTCCCTTCCTGGAGAGCAGAAAAGTGCATTCGTGGGATTCCAAAGGGGAGGGAGAAGGAGGAGGACAGCAGGGCCTTTCAGCCCTGTGGGCTTTCTTCAAAACAGAATTGTTCATACCAGCCCTGGCCTCAGCCACAGAAAGGTAACCCTTTTTTCCTCCTGTTAAGCCATTCCATCTGCAAGAGAAAAAAAGGGGAAGAAAACTGCTTGCCACTTGGCTCTGGGTGCTGCCTGTGTCCCACAGACCCCAACCTAGGCAAATCCTGCTGGCAGCCACTTCCTGTCCTGTTTCTTCTCCTAGCAAAATCCATGGGGTGAGCAAGCAGAGCAAATGTGGTACAAACACTGGTGCAGCCAGGCTTGCAGAAAAGGGGCTTTTCCTTCAGGGCAAGGCAAGTAGCTGCAGGTGGACTGGAGTTACTGAGCACTGGAAATAGAAGGGGTAATTGAGGCATCTGTAATCTATGCTAGAGGATTAATACAGTGTAATCAGCCCTTCGTATTTAGAGTGCTTCATACTAGGCAAACAACAGCAACTGGAAACCACTCGCTGGCAGATTTTGAAGCCAGAACAAAGAAGATGTTTCTGTAATGCAATCATCCCCCAGCACTCTCTGCTGTGGCAGGTCAGGTATGTGTGCTGGCCAGATCCAACAAGAAGCTGGCTGCAGGCGTGCTGCATCCCCATACCAACAGGGGAGTTCACAGCTGGCATCCCTCTGGGTTTCTGCAAGGGGTCACCCTCCTGGTGATTTTGAAAGGAGTCAAGAATCATCTTGAGCATTTTGTTTGGGTTTTTGCTGCAAATGAAGCAACAAGATGATCAGCCAGGGGCACAGCCTGATTTATTCCTCATGACCACAACTGCCCTGCCTACAGGTGCCCAGAGCAAACCTAGATTATGGGCAAAATCAAAGCAGTCAATGCAGGAGCTCACAAAGGGGAAAGGGCTGCAGAAGCAGACCTTCCTTTGCCAAGGCAAAATGGAAATCCTAGCAAAAAGTGAATACCCCACACTCACATGGGAGACTACACCAGGTACCTGGCTCAGGCTGTACAGGCTTTGAAAAGCTTCATAGTGAAGGCTTGTACAGAAAAATGTTACTGCAGACAAAAAGCTGCTTTGGGGAGAGTTGCCTTGCTTTTCCCTTTTACAGGGAGCAGTTATCTCCAAACCCAAAATGGGTAACATGAGCCCCAGTCTTGTCATTTTTTCCTGCTGCTGAAGTTCATTAATTAAGAAACCCAAAGCAGCCTATGCAAACGGAAGAATGGAAAGTGTAAAGCATGACACTAGTGTCCCACGTACACAAACACTCCAGCGAAGGCTGGCGCAGCAGCACTCTCCCCAGAGATGCTCTGAGTCATCACCACACTCTCGAGGACATAAAAATGCTTCAGTGACAAAAATGACCAGTTTCTGGCAGCAGCACCAGTCATCTCCTCAGCTCATCCATCACAGGTTTGCAATCCCTGCCCAACACAAGTTTGGCAAGGGCCGAGGTGGTGAAGCAGGGACAGAGCCCCCCACCCCGGTGCAAACTCCCTGGCATGCCACCCCCTTTCCTCCGGTGGGCCAGGGGTAATGGGGAGTGGGGGGACCATCCCAGCTCAGCTGATGCATGCTTGCTTAGATGGGTCTGCCAAGGGATGTTCCAAACTGGAGCACTAAAACTAGATGACATGAAACACCACCCTAAGGTTTTGAATATGCTACAGATGTGGATAAACCTTCTGATGCTGAGGAAGCACATTTCTTGGGAGGGATGTGAAGTTTTCCCTTGCCACATTGGCCGATTTTGTGGGGTTTTGATGAAAGTGATATGCTTTGTTTGGACCAAACAGAAAGCATAGAGCAGCTCTTCGTGATCTCTATCTGCACTTCGCTGCCGACACCCCACGCTGCTCGCCTGCCTGAAGCAGTGCCACCTAGCCGCTTAAAAGAGGTGGGTTTTGGCTGCGGGAGTGTAATCACCTCCCTGGCTGACGGCAGTGCTTTAGCTACAGCAGCCCCAGGCACTGCCCTCAGGGGCACCCTGACAACCTGCTCTATCCATCCCTAGAGCATTCTTACAATCTGCTTGGTCCATCCCTAATGTTTTTAAGGACAGAAAAGTGCTGTAGCGGTTCCCTGCCTTGCTTGCCTCACCATGCTCTGACCCTCCGAGCGGTCCCGCACAAGCTGCTCGCGGGATGGAGACACCCAGGATACGCCGTTGTACCTCATAACATGGGGCAAGCCCAGCACGGTTTCCCCCTATCGGCTCGGCCAGGAAACCCCTAAATCCTACCATGTCTCGCAGCAGCAGCAGCCGGCGCACTCCTCCTCATGTGCTTCACCGCCTGTGCGCGACACGGCACACGGTCACCTCCTCAGCGCCTATGGCACTTCCATACCACACCAGGAACCCATATAGAACACATACACACAGAAAATTAAAATAGAAAAAAAAAATTTAAAAAAAAATCCAGCAGCTTATCAGCTCGCTTCCTCTCCCCAGGCCATTAATCACAGCCGGGGGCTATCACCCAGGGGTGCCTCTCCGGGCTGTCCACAGTCTCTGCTGCCCAGCTCCGCATTGCAGGGGCTGCTGGGCTCCTGTCACCACACGCCAGAGCGGGTGCCTCCGCTTCCCCCTGGGCAGGAGGACACCCTTCAAACTTCAGCTGTGAGTTTTCAAACTCTGCCTCATCCCGGACCCTCCTCCCTGTGGGGAGGGGAGTGAAGAGGCTGGGAAGGGGGGAACCGGCATTTGAAAAGTCTCTTTTTCACAATAAAAGCCCTTCTTGATGCTTTTTTTCTGGTTTGTTTTTTTTCTTTTTTCTTCTTCTTTTTCAATACCAAGGGTCAATTTGAACCAGAAGGAGATGAAGATACACATGCTCCTCCAAGCCCATTTGTTCCCAGTGATCCCGGTCCCAGCCAAGTAGACGGACCACTAGAGCCCCAGGGGCCGCAGAGACCCAGAACCAGGAAAGCAAACCAGAGTTCTGCTCATGAGTGCCCAAGAAAATGCTCTTTGCAGGTCTTTTTTAGCATTTCTTTGCCTTTCAGTAGTAGTCCAGCAAAAAAAGCTGTGCCACATCAGTGCCTGGAGTGGATGCTGATGTGGGAGAAGATTTCTTATCTGCCTAAAAGGTATTAATACATTAAAACCACTTTTAGGGTGCTCAGACATCTGTTTTTCTGGGGCACACTATGCCTGCAGGCAGCCAGGAGAGAGGCACAGGGGAAGAGGACCCTCACCACACCCAGCAGTGCAGACTGCAGCATGCTGAGCCCTGCAGTGCCCAGTGCAGTTCCCCCACCCAGCACCTGGTGTAGGGTGTACCCTAGGTGCCATTTCCTCAGGCTTCTGGGAGAAGAAGGTCTGGAGGCATTGTTTTGGAAAGCAGTGTGTTGTTTCAAGAGCCCTCCACGGCCAAGCAGGATAGACAGGCAGCTGCCAGGCTGCAAACCATTTTTGTTCCATGTAACTTTCCCCTTCCAGCCCTGGGCTATGGACAAGCAAAACCCATCAGTCCCTCACCATGCAGGTGACACTGCCAACTGCTCCAGCCCTGCACTGGCTTCAGCCCTAGTCAGCCCAGATTAGGGACGGAAGGAAACCCTCTGTCTCAAGTGTGGGGGCTTTCCAGATCCCTGACCTGTGCAACTACCTCCTCTAGGAAACCATAAAACAAACCAGGTTGACCAGCATGGTTCTTTACTGATAGTTGTTGTTTTAAAAAATCTGATAAAGGAACAGTACAGGCTTTTGTGAGGTGTAATGAAGTGGTGGTCTAAAAAGATAAGAGGATGAGGCTGAGGGAAACTGTGCCAAATCATTTGATCAAGGCAGCACGGGAGGATGGTGGCAGACCCAGGAGGAGGCTCCTGTGTCCCCAAGCCCCATTCTAGCTCACTGACCATGCACGGTCCACATTTCACATTCATTTCACAAGGTGGTGCAATGCATTGGCTGTAAACAATGATGGCAACTCAGTCCTCTTGCCCAGTGTGCTCTGGTGCCAGTCCCAGTGCCCTAGGACCTTCATGCCCTCTTGGTTCACTGAGTGCATCTTATTTTATTATGGTACATCTCCCTACCCCTTCCACTACTACTCAAAACTATAGCTAAGAAAAGAACTGGTTGGAAGGCCACACACCAAAGCAGTGTGCCTGCTTTTGGCTTCAGCACACCCCACTCCATGCCATCCTTGGGCATGAGGAAGGGGTGCAGAAACCAAGCCTTGCATCCTCTTCTTGCTGCCGCCACCAACCTCACTGACCCTTGCCTGTCCTGGACACTGCAGTGTTGAACATCCTAAAACACTTCCCTTGAGGCCAGTTCCCTGGGGGCAGAGAATAACCTAACACTTCTAATACAATTAGCAATATGAAGTAATTAGAAATAACCTATTATTGGTCTTGGCACAGAGATGGCCTGTCCAAAGACAGAGCGAGTGCCAGGGAAGGGATCTGCAGGGCTCCAGAGGCTGAACATTCTTGTGCATCAAAACTCGCTGGTGGCACCTCATTTTGGAAGCGTTTGCTTTCATCTCCCTTTCTTAATTTTGAAATTATTCCATTTATATGCAATTTTCTGTCAAAATGATTCCTGTCAGTGCAGCGGCACCGCAAACCTTGACTGACAGGCTGAGTGCTCTGGCTGGTCTCTCTGGATTGCCTTTCCCTACAAATAACTGCTTAAAATGCACACCTGATGTTTGAGGAATTTGACATCAGAAACAGGCTTGGATGGCTGCTGTAGCAGACAGACTTAAGTGATCAGTGGCCAAATCAGTAAGGTAAACCTAGTGGGCCTTGAAACAAATGCTCCAATCTTGGCATAATGAAATTTCAAAATATTTATTTTCCCTCTCCTTACCATGCTTTTTAAATGACATTCACCATGCAAAAATCAGATTTAAAAAGCAGACCTAAGAACCAAGTGCATTGTAAAAGTTTCCTGAGGAGGACTCCCCAAATCCATAGGACTGTGACTACCTTGCCCCTGAGCTGGGTAGTCCTAAGCCCACCACTGCAGCCCCCAGATCCCGTAAGTAGCAACCCTGCTACTGCATTCTGGAAAATCAGTGAATCCGTGAACATT
The DNA here is from genome assembly GCA_013397315.1 of Donacobius atricapilla. Taxonomy (NCBI): domain Eukaryota; kingdom Metazoa; phylum Chordata; class Aves; order Passeriformes; family Mimidae; genus Donacobius; species Donacobius atricapilla. The sequence continues at coordinate 170,319 of WBMY01000376.1, read as the reverse complement.
GGAAACCTCTTTTCTTCTCTCCTTTTTCTTTTCTATCCCCTGATCACCTCTCCTCACATTCTCACAGACATTCCTACACACACACACACACACACACACACACATGCGTAGATTTCCCTAATGTTTCCCTGACTTTAGCTGAGGGTGATCCTTCAGACAGACACCAGTTCTGCAGGATGAGGGGCAGTCCCCTCTCCAAGAAACTCCCAAGAGATGTAGGCAGCAAAGGGGGATGGAGGAGAGCAGGGAAGGTGGGACTGCACCCAGCTTGCAGGCAAAATATGAGTCTCCAAAACAGGCACATCTCACACCAGGTGCTCAGGCCAGCTGACCTACAGTTTCTAGCATCAAAGATCTCCTGAGCCTGATCCCTCCCACCTTGTACTTAGGCAGGAGGAAAAGCTGTTCTGGCCCTGTTGCAAGGCACAGGACAGCAATGAGGGGTGGGGGGGCTCAGTTTGCTGGTATCTCCTGGCAGATCCAGCTTAGCCAGGAGCAAGTACTTTGAAACAGGAGAGCTGAGACCTTTCCCTAGAGTTCTCTAAGTAGGCCAAAATCCAAGGAAACCAATGTAGAGCAAAGAAGGCTGTTGCTGTGGCTGTTGCACCCACAGCAGCACCTCTGTGCTCTCCCAAATGACTCCACTGTAGGCATTAGCAAAATCTTCTGGTATAAATTCCATTTCATAGAGACTGACTTGCCTTTCCACTTACTTGTCCTCATAAAAGAATGCCTGCTGCAGAGGGATGAAAATAGGCTGATTTTTTCTTCTTTCCCAGAAATACTTTTTTTTCTCCTGTCTGTCCCAGAGGACTGCATTCATTTCTCCCTTGGGAACTAAAGACAGGCAGTGGAAAGGGGACAGATTTCAAGAGCTGTCAAGGAACAGAAAGTTATTCTGCCTCTCAGAAAGTAAAGCTTTCTTCCTTTTAGAAAAGTGTGAGGCTCTAACGGGTTTGAGGGGCTACAAATATGACTTTTCACATCTGCCAAGATAATTATAAGCTTGAATGAATTTCTGATACTCTAACCCTGCCCAGATAAATCATGCCTATCAAGCACTGATTAAAAACAAGCTATTCAGAAAGCCTTAAAATTTCTTTTCCCTTCCCACCCCACTATCTCCTGTATCTGTTGGTAATGGGTCTCAGTGCTTTACTAAGGAACCATAGAGGAAACCCTGGTTCTTCACCCTTTCTTTTAGGAGGTGTGAAAGAGATGGGAAATTAAGGCTATAGGGATCAAGCAGAATGAAGAGAGATTTGGGCTCAGACTGGGTCTGGCACTGGGACACAGAAGATGCTGAGAAGCAGGTAAGGTGCAAACCTGAGTTTTGCATCTGGTTTCAAAGCGTGAGGTGAACAGATGCCCCACTTCCTCAATCAGTATCCCTACAGGGGACAAGCAAGAGTCCCTAACTCAGAGAAAAACCCGGATGTGGGTGATTTCTTTCAGTTCACCGTGTGTGGGAATGACTTGTACACCTCAGGTTTTCCTCATTGTTCACATGGAAATAAGCCCACCCAAGTCATTTATGGAATGCACTGAGTTTTCATAAATATGCTGAAGAAGCTGCACACCCCCAATGCAGTAATTAGGGTAAATTAATGCTGCTGGGATGCCTTTGTCACCAGTTGTCTGACTCAAGACAAAAGGCAGGGAGGTCACATCCTGAAGGGAGGGTGATCCTTTATAAGCAGTATTTAAGATGCCAGAGAAAACAATAACATCTGTGGAGGAACCACACGTTCCCTCAGTGCACAGGCTTTATACTTCCCACAAATACCTATTGTATCCTACTTGTTGTCATGACTCAAACACAAGCATATGGAGGAAGGGACAAAGAGTTATTAAGTCCTTCAGAGGTGATTACTCATTCCTCCAATTTAACATTTTAGATAAACGCTACAAACTCTGAATCGCTTGTCAGAACACAGTATTGTTTTTACGGAACATGAGCTGAGTCAAATGAGTTAGGGTTCTCTTCTCGTTTTTTAATTTCTAAGGGCTATTTTTAAAGCTTTCCCATGTTCAGCCGGAAAAGAAATCTTACCACCCATGTTCCATGTCCAAGACATTTGCTGTGTTATTAGAGAAGAAACTTTTTCCTAGCCTGCTCCTCCAAGAAAAGCCAACCACTCTGCATCACCAAGGGTCCCAGCCTCCATCCTCCACCAGCTTTTGGAAACAAATGAACTTCAGCCTCATGTGAAAACAGTCACTGACAGTCCAGCTGTGTTGTGGCATCCCAAGTCCATGGGAGAGGGTGAACCTGCCAGGTGGTACAACACAGATGCCCCAGCAGGGTTCCATCCCACTGGGTTCTATTGCTCCCAGCAGCTGGTATAACAACTTGAACTTCAACACTGACTCTCTACCTGTATTTCACCCCAGACTCCTCTGTCCTCTTCAGTCAGTCATTCCCAAGGCAGGGATCCCCCTTTTTTAAGCCTTATCTTTTCTTCCTCTCTCTTTCTCCTTTCTAGATACAAACCCCAGCACTCCAATGAATCTGAAACACCTTTTTTTTTTGACTGTCACCATGTAAATCAAGAGATTCAAATCTCTAGAATCCCACTAATCCTGCACCATCTGCAATCTTCACTAGCAAATAAATGTGTGTGCATGTCTGTGTATCCTTAACTTGATCACTGTTTGAAAATACAGGATGTTGGATGAAGAACAATTCCACCCCACTGCACACAAAAGCTTTAGCACTGCTGTCTCATTTTGAGATCTGTTGTTGAGACAGTTTCTCATCTAATATGTAAAGCAGTTCCTGTAAATTATACTGCTTGCAAAATAAAAAGGGCATGTGGTGCTTCATCCATTGCTTTGGAGATGCCCAAAGGCAGATGTGCCTGCCAGCACAGATGCTGTGCTCTCCTCGGGAAGGTGGTGAGTGTGACTGACCACAAAACCACGGTAGCTGGCAATAGTTACACTCATAGCTCCTCACTTCTTCTTAGCAAAGGCTTTGCCTAGCCATCCACTTGTGCTGAAGCCTTGAGAGGCTACCTAGAACAGTGTTAAAGGAATAAAGTAAGTATTTATTAAAAAGGCCTTCAAAGGATACACCATAGGCAGTACAAGAGCCTGGCCGAAGCTACACCCAAGATGGACCACAGGTCACACGTTTTCACTCTAAGTCTTGGTCTGTTTACATATCTGGGTTAATTGTCCAATTACAGCTTCAGGTTATGAAGTCCCATCCTGCCAGTTTGCTCACCTCAATTCACTGTTGTTTACACTTTTTGGGCCTGAAGCTGCAAAGGTGTCCTTGGTTCTCAGGATGGAAAAGGATTGTTTTGTCTAACTACTCTGTGAAGAGAACTTGCTAACACTTTATATGAAGTTCGTAGTTATATACTAATGCAGTACAGAATCTAGGTAATATTCAAGCTAAAACTTAAGGCATCAGTGCTACCACACTTATGGAAGAGGGTCAGGAAAAGTCACTGGAAACTCTATATCACCACTGAGAAATTTCCCAAAGAGTTGCAAAATTAGCGCACAAGTTACTTGGGCACAGAGGGGCTAAGATTCAGTATTGGGGGTTCAGAGAGCTGCATGACTGATTCCCTTGGCCTCCTGAGCAGGAGTTGCTCAAGCTCATTTAACTCTGGAGGTGCCTGGGGAGAGAAAAGGAGGTGTGGTGGGGCTCTGCAGGGAGCAGCTCAGCTCATCCCTGCCTGCTCTTGCACCTCACAGGCAGGGCCAGGGTGAACACAGGTTCTCCTGCACCATCCAGGGCTCCCTGCATGGTTTAAATCTGCAGGCAGCTTCCAGGAAGCCTGAAAGGGAGCACAGACAATGCCAGGTGAGAGCACAGAGCATTGCTGCTTGAGATTCATGTTAGCAGCTACTGGTGCTGCATGCCCTGTCTCCCCACTGAGTGTGACTGTGGCTCTCCAAGACCTTGACAGAGGTCAATTCCTACCTCTGCATGTGAAAAGGCCAGATCCTGGGGGCAGAGCCTGCCCTCCTGAGTTTGCTGTGTGCCAGTGTCCCAAGCCCGGGGGACATCAAGCTAGCATATGACTTTGTTTTCCTCAGAGCATCTCAGCAAACCTCCAGCTCTAACCTGCAGGATTACACAGAAACAAGGGGAAAATGAACACAGACTGATGCACAGAACATTTCCATCCCCCTCCAAAAAAGAGAGAAAACAAGACAGAAGCAATCTGTTTCTTTTCCTGGAAGGAGTTCTTGGCATATGCTTGAGTTGGGACTACAAAGACACTCTATTGGCTGTGTACATACCTTTGCACCAGGGAAAGTCCTCTGTCACTGTGATGCCAGGATGGGGGAAAGCGTATGCATTAACACATGCAGCAATCAGGCAGTATTAAATCTGAGAGCTTTGAATTGTAGCTGCTGAAAATAGGGTCTGACCAACATATGGACTCATGAATCTTTCCTGACAGCCCAGCAGTTACAGAAGCAAGAAGTGGAGCTTCCTGGTTATAAATTGGTGATGAACAAATTCAGGTTGACAATTAGAAGGCTTCTAATAATCAGAGGATTAGGTTCTGGGAACTTGCAGACAGGAGAGGGAGTGGGCAGTGAACCTTTATCACACCCAGAGAGAAGCATAGGAGAAGAGGAGGGAACTGAAGGTGTGGAGAATTCATCCTATCCATGCCCCAGGGATGGCTTTGTATCAACTGCTAGTGGAACAAAGCAATAGCCATGGAGTGAAATTTCTTGAAAATTTTGAGTAGAGTGGCCAGAAAGAAAGGTCAGATTGTCAGGGTCTAGCTTGCTGGGCATGTTCTCCTTCCAAGGACCGTGAAGACACCAAATTTCCTGTCACACCAGTGACCACTCAGGGCTGTTTGGCAGTGCCTGTGACCCTGAGCACTCTCATCCTGTGGCATGGCACTGGGACTTTCTTCTGACCACAATCTCAAATTTTCTATAGGATACTAGAAATTATTTTGCACTATGGATTGTTTGGATGCTTTTCAGTCTCCTGTTGGAATAATTGTCCTGTAGCACAATTGCCTGTGTTGACATTTAAATGCAACTCTGCCTCCCACTCTAGACCTGCCACACTGCCAGCAGAGAGCTGCCATATCCAGTATGAACACCCTTCTTCCAAGATCATGTTCAGGTGTCTAGAAGCTGAGGAATCCTGCTCACATCTGGGATGAGGATCTGCATGCAACACCAGCAGCAGCAGCAGCAGCTCGTCAGCCTCTCCCTGGACCTTGAAAAATGCTTCAAGCAAGCAAAAATGATGCCACATTCAGCTAGTCAGACTTAATTTATTTCATTATGCCATGAACTCTGATTTTTTCTGCATTATCCACAGAGACTTCCAGGATGAGCTAAGACTCACATGTGCAATGTGAATGAGACAAGCAGTAGAAATAAAAGATAAACAAGGAAGAAACCCCTCCCTGTAAAGTTATTCAGGGATTCCAGGGAGGAAGAGAAGGAAGAACAAAACCCCCCTCAAGCCTATTTTCCATCTCTTCTTTAGAACATTTTTACATAGCACCTGGCTGTGGCAATAACACAGCTAGCAATGGCCCCTTCTTTTGTAAATAGGAGGCTCAAACAGTGCCTATGAAAAGTCTTGACTGGTGAGTTACTGTGATTTTTCAGATGTTGTGCTCTCCCACTGTGTGTCCTTAGATAAAGCTCCAGCAGATCTCAAAGACAATATTTTTTTATCCTATTTTAATATGCACCCCATGACTTTTTGAAGTCTCTCTCATTTTCATTAGAGCAGAGCTTCCTAATAAGATCCTGCCACACAAACGTTTACCAGAGCACAGTGCTCCAAAACACCACCCGCACTCCCCCAGCAGCCCAAAGTGGATGCGAGGGAAGAGCTTGGCTCCGCTGAGGGCTGTGATGAGCAGGTCAGGGCCTCTCCTCACTACGTGTGAGGAGCAGTTCCAGAACAAAATAATCCTGAAAAATACCCTTCAACAAGAGATCACCAGGGAAATGTTAAAAAGTACTTTCTCTGTAACAAGAACTGGGTTGACGCACTTAAGGAAGGAGGAAGCGGCTCTGTGATGATGGCAATGGCATAATTTTCATGCTGGTGACCAGCACAAATAGCTGAGTGCAGGTGGAAGACTTCTCTAATTTGGATGCATGTAGTGGCCTGAAAGCTTACGGAGGAGGTGGAGAGTTCGCCAGAAAGACTTGCCTGGAGCCCACTCAGTGTTATCATCACTGAAAGGGAGGTGAGGAAAAGATGACCAACTCTTTGTTTATCTAAAACAAGAATATAATACAGGGACAGTTACACAAAGTGAAGGTTAGGCCACATTCCCACTTAAGGACACCATGAACTGAAAGTTGCACAGCCTCCAGGAATGAAGCCTGTGCAGGTAAAAGGGTGTGGGTACATCACCAGCACCCACAGGGCCTGTGTCAAGGCAGGGACAAGGACTGCAGGACAAGCAGGAGTGTTGTGTTTAAACTGGTGAAAGTTGATCTTTCTGCTTCAGTGAAGGAAATGCCAGTACAAACTCAAAAGTACCTGAGTGTGACAATAGTATATGCAACTTCAAATTCAAAACAATGTAAAAAATTCCCAAATTAACCCCCCAAACAAATCAACCCAGCCCTCCTCTGTTCCCCTGGAATTATAGAATGGAATAACAAAAAACTGAAAACCTGACATGAGTAGACCACACAGTCAACCCTGTAATTTGCTCCACTTACCACTTCCTTGCAAGCTGTACTTATATACCAATAATGCTGTGAATAGAAATTAGCACCCCTTCATCTCGATAAAAGGCAGGCATGTGGAGCTTTTAGAGACACTTTATCAGTGTGCACAGGAGAAAAGCAGAGAAACCTTACAGGGCTGGAAACATTTAAGGGGCACTGTAATTGAAGTAAGACAAAATAAATAGAGCTATAAATTAGACCAGATTTGTCACAAGTCCACCAGTAAATGCCGAGATTTCTCTTTCAAGTCTATTACATCTCAATGAAAAATTTGAAACACATTCAGATGCCAAACACAGTAACAGACGTGGTAGTCAAGAGCCAAAATCATGCAAATACAGCATTTTTCAAGAAGAAGAAATATGCATCACCAGCAAATCAGTTGCCCCAGAACTGTGGCTGGCTCATGGTAATAGCAGATTTTACACCTTTTAACTACAGATTGTGCCAAGGGGTCCAATCCTACTCCTAGAATTGCTCATGCCTCCCAGACTTTGCAGCAGAGATTAGGATTGGGTTTGCGAAGTACTGGTATCGGTTTAGGAAATACAGCAATTATCTGCTGATCTCAAAAGTAAACTGGGATGGGGTAGATGCCCTCCTCTGCCCCCAGCAAGCCCACTACACATTCTTCATGAAGTGATATAACACAGGGACTTCACCTCAAGCTCTCTCTAAACAGCAGACCCCATTTCTTTATGCTCAGGTCCACCAAGTAAATAAAAAAGCATATCCATAGTCCAGCAAAGCACATCCTAGTCAACTATAAAGGCAAAATGAAGAATTGGCTAAGCACATCCACTGCTCTCAAGTGTTTGTGCCATCCCTTTTGTTTGGCACCATTCCTTGCACGGAAAGGCTGCACAATTGCCTGGCCTCGGGAAGAACCTTTTGAAGAGCTAACGTTGCCATCGTGTGGTAACCCTCAGAAATAAACTGCACTCCTCTAGTTTTTCATATTCCCCATAGCTTTGCAAAAATGAAGAACCAGCCCAGAGGGCTGGACAATGCCCGTGGACTGAAAGGAAGGTGTACTGCCCACAATATACACCTGCAGGTTTCAGAGAGGTTTCATGAGTTGCTAAAAGGAGCATCAAATGCTGCTGTCTCGGTTTGAAAGACAGGTGTCTGCTAGGGAGGGCAAGACCTCCCTTTGGAATAGAGAATTCAAACCCCCTCCCCCCAAATTATTAAAACTTTGATATTAAGTCGGCTCTCAGGCAAGGATATGGGGATAGGAATAACAGCTCTTTACTAGTATGTATAACAAGGCAAACAAACAACAACAACTACAGCATTAATGATAAATAAAACCTGGAACCTCGAGGGGGTTTTTGTTTCACAAAGCCCGGGGCAGTCTGATCTTGGTCCAGAGCTCTGAGAACACCAAACTGGAATGGTGGAAAAAAATATCCCGGGCTGGCGTGTGGGATGTACCAAAGCTCCACAGTGGTACCTGGAAGAGCAGGGATGTCCTGGCAGGGCAGGGCAGTGCGGGGATGCAGCGCATCCAAAGCGGTGCCAAAGAAAAGCAGCTGCTGTGGGACAGGGCTGGCCCAGCCCAGCAGGGCAGGAGGAGGCGAGCTCAGAGTTCCTGGGCACACGAGCAGATGATGGCAGATTTCCTCAGGAATGGACCCGGTGATGGTAGTGAAAAAACTCTTCCTGCAGCAGGAGCGGCCTGACCCTTCTCTCTCCCATGCCAAGAGCAAGAGAGAGAAACTGCTCCCACGCCAGCCCTTTTTTCCCCAAAACCTCGAGGTACCACCTTTTTCCCTCGGAGAGAAAAAAACTCCCTGAGACCAAAAAAAGGGTGTAGCCTGGTGCTACCCTTTCCTAGCCGTTTGTATAGTTTTGATCAAGCACCCATAAGTACCCAGTAATTAGTCTCCTAGCGACTTTGTGGGAAAAAATTCTATAGGGAAAAAAACCCCAAATCTAACCCCCAACAGCCGCCGACATGGAACACCAGGTCAGAAATGCTCAGTGCACGTACCAAATTCCAGTATATTCTGTTATTGCTCTTCTCCCCTTCTGACCAAATTGTAAAAACAGTACTTTGACAGAAGTCCTGCTTGTCAGGTGTCGTGTTACAAAGCCCAGCATTCTTTTAAGGCACAGAACACTCTCTCCCCTCCCCCCAGCAGCACCTAAAGCTTTAATGCCCTGCTCTCGCGGCGCAGTGCTAGGGCAGACACAACCCTCTGCATTTGTTTTATACTGCTACCAGGTCATTCTCCAGGATAATCCCAGTTCCCAAGGATTACTGTACACCTTATACTGTGTAAAAGTTTCAGCTGCCTCAGCAGCTGCTGAGTGTAGGAATGAAAACACTGGTTAAATTGCAGTCACAGGCAAAGATGTTCTGGGGAAGACAGTAACTCTAAAAACTAGTAAATGGTGTAGAAAAAGTGTTTCTTAGTTCCTTATGATAGAAGACACATCTGTTTTCTGTACAGGCACTTTTACCATTTTTTCCCTTAGTCTTATATAATCAAGCTTAACAGTAGTACATTAAAAAAAAACCCAACTGTAAGGGACAAATCTTTCACCTTAAAAGACCTCTAGGCTGATAGAACTTTGAAGTAATTTTCAAGAGTTTCAGAGTAGGTGGATTTTAGCACTTCAAACTCCAATTTAAAATCAAGGTCTCCAGACACTCGAACATGGCTTTTAGTCCCAATTTCCATAATTTCTGATTTTTTTTTCCTTAGCAGTTATATTCCTTTCTATCAACCATGTGCTTGAACTCTATTTCCCAGGGTATATGAACAGCCTAAGACAACACTGTATACTTCTAAGTGCTTGGGTATGCCTAATGCTGACAGAAATAAGCAACACTCTGTAGTTAAAGCACGTTTTTAACATATGCTTATTAGTGTATTTTGCAACATATATTTGAGTATGTATATGACAATATAAAGGTCTCACAACCTTGATTCTCTAAAATATATACTTCCTCCTGTTTATATTCGACTGAAAATGTAATTTGCTTTTACAATACCAGATACCTCAGACTTACAAGATTTCTCCATTTAATGTGAAGAAAATGTCTCCAGCCAAGAAACTACAGGAGGAAACACAGGAAATTACATGGATGCTGACCCTGAGATTTGTAAACATTATAATACGAAGACTAAATTGAGCAGTTCAGTGTTTCAGTTGAACTAATTTTTAAGTAAAAAAAAACGAAAACCCTTTTTTACTTGATGGTTTGAGTAGTGGAAATGATATGCTGCATAGTTTAAGGAATTGGAGTTAATCTCAGGTCCTGACACAAAATCTTACCCTTAAACACTACAAAAAGCAACCGTATTGAAATACATGCTGACAATTTCCACCTTGTTAATACATCACAAATTACTGTAACTGCTTACAGGGCAACTATGGTGTTTGACATCCAAAGCATCCAAGCATTTCAGGTCTCTACTTAAAAAACTGTGGAAGTTTTTAAAAAAATGATTTAGTGTTAGAACAGCAATTTGCCAAGATGTTCAAACACTGACATTCTTGTACTCAAACCAGAACACATCCTTTCAGCATACATCTGAATTTATACAGAACTATTTGTGTAATTATTCTCATGTATTTTACACTCAAGACGGTGCAAGTAAATATGCACATTCCCAACCAATTCCAATAGCAGACGGCTTTCAAATGTCAGGACCTGACCTACTTCAAATAACGGGGAATGCAATTATTTTAACTGGCAGTGGGTATAGAGTATTGGGTTACAGCATGGCAAAAGCCTTTCTTCATGTTCCTGGGGAATACCACAGTCCAACACCTGGACATCAAAAAATGAGACAGACAGAAACACTTGGTCAGAAATAAAAACAAACGTATGATTACAATTTAAATCAAATGTTTGTAATTTTAAAGTCAGAACAAGGACACAGAGTTACACATAATAAGAACTCAGTTTTATTTCTGTGCCTTCTGTGCCTTTGGTGCTGGTGCCTTCTCTGGTTTCTTAGCCTTGGGTGCCTTCTCTGGCTTTTTGCCCTTTGGAGCCTTCTTCTCTGGCTTCCCTGGTTTCTTGCCTTTTTTAGCAGCCATCCTCTGGAGCTTCTTCATTTCATGCTTGATAATTCTGTTTCTCTGTTTAAAAGAAAATGTTTACACTTTATCAGAATGAAAAGAGCAGGAGTTCAAATACTGTGCCTTAATTCAAATTCTAAGCTTCCATATTCTGCCTATTTTCATTATCATCCTTTACCATGCATTATATTTGAAGTGTCAAATTCCACCTAAAACTGTTCCAATCTACGAAGAGGACATTATCATTCTGGCTGGTAGCTCAGGCATCTCAGTATTTCATGTGCAATGATTTTCATTAGAGGGTAAAATACTAACAGCAACCTATACAGAATATTTCATTTTATCAGCAAGGCAATTCCTTCTTCAGCTGCAACTTGGGAGGACTGACAGATGGATTATACAAGTTCGAGCCTGACCAACTACGGAAGAGAAAGTGGTGACAAACAAAGAAGCATGAAAAATTCAAGGCATTCACATCCACGGTGTCACCCCATAACCCAAGCCAGCTGTGAAAGTAAGGCTACTAACACCGGATGTGTTAAAAAGTGACTCTAAAGTGAAAGCTAAAAGCACTAACCCTGTAAAGCAGCACTCTAACACTTACCATTTTCTTGGCTTTCATCACCTTGTAGCGATCAAAGTCAGTCATTTTGGCTTTCTGTGTGAAAGGAATCAGTCATTGAACTCTGATATATACAAGTAGTAAAATTCAGCATTCCAAAACTAACTGATCATCTCCAATTGTTTAGCTGCTCTTCTGGAATGAGGTCAAAATTTAAGGCCTTTACATCATCCCAGGATGCAGGAAAAGGGGTGCAGGGAAAGAGGCTGTCACAGAAATAACTGAAAAAAACACATTCACTGTTAAAATACAAGAAGTTTAAGCTGATAAATTAAAAACCTATGCCTTGTCTTATCTTTAATCCTAGTTTGCTATTGACAACATGCAGCCTTTAAACTGTACCTAATTTTACAAAGCAGGAGCATGTACTCCTCATCCAGTGAAACACTGTTACCTTTTCTCGGGCCTCAATCTTCTTTGCCCATCTTGTCGCTGACCATTTTTCATTTATATTTTCCTTTTCCCATGCAAGTCGCACACACTTCTGACGAGCACTGCATTGGAACAGTCACAAAATCATATTCACAGTCTTTATTAAAAAAAGATTCTCCCTGATGCTGGCCTCCCAAATTTCATTCAAGGGAAGATGACTCTACTACATTACTTCAGACACCTTACTTCAAGTCAATGTCACATGCATCTCTGCGGCCTAGTTAACGTTCTGTTGAATAAATTCTTCTTCACTAGAACTGACAGAATCACAGAATGGGTCAGGTTGGAAGGAGCCAACAGTGGGGTCACCTGCTCCAGTCTCCCTGCTCAAGCAGGGCCATCCCAGAGCACACGGCACAGGACTGTTTCCAGGGGGCTTTGGAGTATCTCCAGTGAGGGAGACCACCACCTCTCTAGGCAACCTGTTGCAGTGCTCGGTCACCTGAGCTCCATGAGATGCACACCTCTCTTGTTCTGAGGAGCCCAGAACTGGACACAGCTCTCCAGGTATAGCCTCACCAGGGCAGGATCACCTCCCTCACCCTGCTGGCTGCACTCTTCCTAATGGCCCCAGCATGCCACTGGCTGCCTTGGCCACAAGGACACTGCTGGCTCAGGGACAGCTTGTTGTCCACCAGGACCCGCAGGCTCTTTGCAGAGCTGCTTTCCAGCAAGTTGGCCTCAAGCCTGTACAGGTGCTTGGGATTATTGTTCCCCAGCTGCAGGACCCTGCACCTGCCCTTGCTGAACTTCCGAAGTTTTCTCTCTGCCCGTCTCTTCAGCCTGCTGAGATCTTTCTGCATGGCAGCACAGCACTCTGGGACATCAGCCACTCCTCACAGCTTTGTGTCATCAATGAACTTGCTGAGGAGGCATCTGCCCCTTCATCCAAGTCATGAGTAAGTTAAACAATACAGGGCCCAGTACTGAACCTTGGGGGGCAAGGTGACAGGCCTCCAACCAGCCCCTGTGCCACTGATCATGGACCTCTGGGACCTGCTCCCAATCCACCTCACTGTTCAAATGAGCAACTATTCCTAGCCCTGCATCAGCATCAGAAGCACTGCCCTTTTTTGATTCTAAATTACAGGAATTCATACATTAACTGAGCTAAAAGAACAGAATGAGCTCAGACTCCTGGAATTCCCATGTAGAACTGTAAGCAGGGAACCTATTTAATGCCTGAAGGTGACTTAAGCAGTAGTAAAAGCAAAGCTACAGCAGCATTTACACTGCTTTCCCCCACACCATCCACCACAACTACCTGTGAGAAGCCTCGACTGCTGTGAGACTTCCTCTGCTCCTGAACAGCAGCCATCAGCCAACACCGGCAATGAAAACCTCAATATGTCATCACAGCCTGCCAAGTTGTTACTGTTAATCCACCACTGTTTGAACTTTCTATACTTAGAAAGGATCAGTCATCAAGTGACAGCATGGGTTTTTTTTCTATACGGGTCAAGAAAACTGCCAGCTCACCTGTGTGGGAACTTCAGGACAAAGTCAGTCAGCTGCATGCACTTGAAGGGCATGGCCTGCCTCCTGACACCACTGCAGGGGCCATCCACCAGTGCCTGAAAAAGGGAAACAAACGTGGGGGGTTTGCAGCAGTTTTCCCACTGCATTTGATTTAGACAGCTGCTTCCTAATAATGTATGAACAGTATCCTGACAACACTGAAATACATATCATGCAGACAAAAGTGGAGATTGTTAAGTCTTGTCTGTACAACCCAAGCCTTAAAGAAAGTTTTAAAGGTCTAACTTTGACAAAAAAACGAACTAAAAAAACTAATTAAAAAAAAAAGGCACACAAAACTAAGATGTGCACAGGAAGAGTTCCCTAGCCCAAATATTCACTTTACACATGCATTAATGCCATTCCATTTATAAGCTTTAGACTCCAACTGATATCCCTTGTCCACTTCTACACCAAGGAAACACAGCAAAGGGGATGAATCACTTGCTGGTGGAAAAAGTGTGCTTCTAAAGGTTTCAAATACAACAGCTGTTAAATCCTATCCTTTTATCAATTAGTTATTTGAAAACAAAATTTCTGTTGAAGTCAATACACACAGCGTTAGGACACAAGCTTCTGCTAAGGCAGAAAGGAGGAAACACAGGTGCTGCACTCACAACTTACCCTGTTTTGGTCAATAACATCCACAATGGCCACCAGTTTGCCAGCATGGGGCCCGAAGGAGATGAAGGCAACTCTGCCGATCTCCACGAAGCGCTTGAACACCTGGGAGAGCAAGTAGGAATTGACAGAGAGTTAGGCGAGAACACACCTAAGGCCATGATCAGATTCAAGGCTCTGGGAGCCTTTAAAAGAGCTCCCCGAAAAAAATCACACAACGGTTTGGGCTGGACAGAGACCTTAAAGATCACCTAGTCCCAACCCCCCTGCCATCGGCAGGGACATCTTCCCCTTCACCAGGCTCCTCAGAGCTCCATCCGAACGGGTCTTTAACACTTCCAGGGATGGGGCATCCACAATTTCTCTGGTCAACCTGTTCCAGTGCCTCAACACCCCCACGGTAAAGCAATTTTTCGTACTATCGAATCTAAACTTACTCTCTTTCGTTTTGAAGCCATTCTCCCCTGCCCCGTCAACACATGCTCCTATAAACAGTCCTACCCCATCTTTCCTCTAAATTCCCTTCAGCTCCCGGAAAGCTTTCGAACTGCGCGAAACCCTTACGCTTGAGCAAA
>WBMY01000376.1:133749-154963 GCA_013397315.1 Donacobius atricapilla | reverse complement strand
AACCATCAGGATTTTCTTGCTGAGAACATGGCATTCAGAAGATAGTAAGTTCTGTCCACTTCAGAACCTGTGTCTGTTTTGCAGCTTGCAAACTTCCACCCCCTAGAACAGCATTTCAGAGATTTTTTACCCCTTTATTAACATTAGCTTTTCCACCAGCATGAAAATACTGGTAGAGACAGGAAAAACGTGCTAAAAATAAAAAGTACACTTGGGTTAACTTTTCACAATTTTATTAATCTTCATAAGCAGGCACTGAAGAGTATAAAAAAGAGAAATAACCTCTGGTTTGTACATATTCCCAAGTGTTGCCATCTTCCCCGTCTCTCCCAGAGATCCTTTCTGGTTCTAGACAGCAGGACAGGGATCTGGCCTGTTGATCTGGTTCCAGCTCACACTTGGGGGAGGAGTTAGCTGTGGTAACTGAAGCTGCTGTGCTGGAAGTTCAACACCCTCAGCTTTCCCATCTGAAACTGCCAGGAGAGGTAGGATGGAGCAGGTGAGTATCCTGGTGACACTGAGGGAGACTATATACATAAGAACAAGAGGGAACTACTAAAAAGAAGAACAGGTGATTCAAAGGGGGAGTTTGAACAGATACTGGGCCTATCCAGGTATTCTTTGAACAGATACTGGGCCTATCCAAATACATCTGGAAGTCCAAATGGTTTTTTTTAACAAATTTACTTGTTCTTTATCTGCCAGCTCTACAGAGACTAACTTTCAAGAGTGTTCCATTTGTGTAAAATCACATCTAAATGGCCCAGCCACTCACAAGGCAAATATTTTGTAGGGCAAGTAAATATTCCAGAATACAATTCTCCACAGAAATTTGCCAACTGAAGAGAACATTTTAATGCTCTCATCCAACTGTCTGGGGTATTTTTCACCCATAACTGCAGTTACAGATCTGTCACACAAAATATCTCATGCCGGCCTCTGTAATGTCCATGCACTCTGAAGTAAGTTTTATACTTCATCAGATATAACTTTGCTGCCACAGAACTCTTCATCATCTTATAATACCTTTTACCTTATTGCTACTTCAGTAAGACTGACAAGACTTAGCAGTATATCAATTGAGAAGGGACAAAGCCCTATTGATCTGCTTGAAAAATCACTTTTTTCTTTTTTTCATTTAAAAAGATATTTAGCTCCCTTCAAATCATCTGTCAGCCTATGAAAAAACACAAAAGAAAACCAAATCCCAACCCCACAACCAAACATAAGTAAGAAGGTGATATAGAAACAACTGAAATTAAAACCATTATTTATGGGTAAAAATACTGGCCACTCTTCTCCTTTCAATACTGGGAATAGATGAAGCTGAGATAATCCTATGATTTAAGGGAGTGTGAGGTTTTGTGAAGAATTCCTGGGCTTTCAAGGAAGCCAGCATGAAGGCAGCAGCATTTGTAGGAAAGCTCTGGAGTCAATATGTTTGACAGAAGCATCTGCCAGGTGGATCCCAGTGCTGCTGAAGGACAGTGGAAAGGCTGACCAAGGTGCTAGAGCCATGACTGTAGCTCCAGCAATATGTTCCTGAACACACACAGAAAAGGTGTTTTGCTGGTCTGGAGACTGGCTCCTGTTCCTCTTGGCCTTGAAAGAAGGGCTTAACATGTTAATGCAATGTTCAGATCTGAGACTCTATCCAGACAGCTGAAATAATACACACATGTCAAATCAGTACTGTGGCAGACAGGACTGCCACTGTCTGAGACCAACAGTACGTGGGGTATACAGGTCAGGGTTTCAGTATGAGAAGCTACAAAAAGCATTTCTGTGAAAGTTAGAAAAGGACACTGAAAACTCCAGCATCTTCTGGAGGCAACTAGGAGATATTTAAATTTTGGTTCAGTTACTGAAGTGTGAAAGCATTTTGTTCCACCTCCAAAGCAAACCTTATGTACCAGACCAGAGGCATTTTGTGGTCTCCATGGTACCAAAAGATATAGCCCTGTTTAAGACAGGCTCAAAAGTCCTGGGAGGTGTTGACAGTTTATTACACATTTTTGTGATGGGGATCAATCAATTTGGAACAGCAATAAAAACAATTCTATCACAGCTCTTCCTTTCAGTTCTTGTCATTATCCAGTGCTTGTTCCAGTTGCAGAAATTAGATTACTTCAGGGCTTTTAGTGTCAGCACTGCACACAAGGACAGCTACCATGTTTCTACCTCCCACAGTTGCTACAGGGTTGTTTAATTTTATCTTAAATAACTGCCACTGTGATCAAATCCATCACTACTTGAGCTCACCAGTTAGCACAGAGTTAATGAACCACAACAACAAAAAAATACACACCTGGCAGGAAAAGGCAAGTAATCCCTTATAAAGCAAAGTGACATATCTGACCATGTTTTCTTTGCTGCACACTGGACAAATTGGGTTTAGAGAAACAATTACCAAAATATTTCAAAAGCACTCCAATTCACTGTATCACAGATTCCTTTGTTCCTCTTCTCTATGCTTCTGGTCCAGAAGTCATTTTTGCTGTCCTTATTTTTGAAAAATGGGGGGCAAACTAAAGTTCTGCATAATAGCACTATAAAATTTTTGTTTTGTCTTCAGCAAAGTTCATTCATTCTGGAATAAATACATGTTCAACATGAGGGATGTTCTTCTGATGCTGCGATGCAATACACAAGTAGACGAGGAAGAGGAGACACAACAGTGCTGTAGCTGTGAGGAAGATGAGGAGCCCAGCAAATACAGAGGGTTTCAGAGGTAACTGGATCAGCTTGCCTTCTGCTGGAATCATGTTTGTGAGGCTTAGCATGTAACCAAGTGACCACGCTATACTGCTGTTACCAACCTGAAATAAAGACAGAAGAGTCCTATTCCCATGGGATTTTCAGTCAAAGAGAATAGACTCCAAAACTGCTGTTAATGGCAACTGTCCTTAAATTAGCAAGGAGAAATCTTTAGTGGAATATACAAAGAAGATACAGAACCATTTTAAAATACCCTTTTCTGTCATTCCAGAGGATGGTAATAAAATTGGTCACTGTGCTTAAAGAAGTGAGACACAGGTATTGGATGGATACAAAGATGTGTGGTCTATATGCAGACAGCCAGTTATGCAATTTTCTGTGCAGGAAATGCATTTTAAACAAACAAATAAAAAACCTCATGACTACTATGCCAATTCCTAAAATTAGCCCCTCACCTTAGCCAAATCCCAGGATGTCATTTGAGTTCAAGCAAACGAAAAAAAGAAAACCCACAAAGAGTCTCACCAACGTGGGCAAAGAGGAAGCCAGGATAAAGTCCCCAAAGCAGGAACTCTATCATTTTTTGTTCCATATTTGGTTTTGTGCCTGCAAATGAACCAAAACTAGCCTTTTCCTTTTAAAAAATAAACATAGATGAAAAACTACTTCTGAATTGGTGAAACAATAGCAAAGGGAGTATGTTTATATTTGCTCCATGGTCCTCCAGCTTTGCTGTCTTAGCCCACTTCTAGTTTGAGCAACAGAGTTTACCAGTTTTCCACTGTCCTTTTCATTAAGTCATTGTCCCGGGACTTGATAAGCACTGGATCAAAAGGTAAAGTCTCCTTTCTTTTCCTCTTATCATGAGGTTTAAAACTTTTAATTTCTGCAAATCATCTAGCTTGGAATTGCGCCCAGATCTTAGCATTAGGCCAAAGTTCTTTTCATTGGTTGTGTTCACTAATTAAAAGGAAATATATACTCCTGGCATAGACAAAAACCCCAACCTCCAGTCATAGTGAGATTGTGCTGTTATCTCTGGGGTAGCTTAGCCAATCAGCCAACATTAGATCTTACTATTTTAGTAGAGGCAGATCTAATTAAGAGAATGTAGTTTTGCCTTTTGGAGGTTCATGATTACCCTAGTGTAATATCCAGGCAACAAAGGTATTAATTTTAAATAAGCCTTTTGGGGTTTTATTTTGCTCAGTATTTTTTATAGTCTTGGCTAAATACAAGAAAATGTTGCTGTTTCTGGCTGTTCCTATCTGCTGGGGACAATAAAATACATATTTAAATATCAAGACAAATCCACACCCTGTCCAGTGAAGATTAAGATCTCAAGGTAAACTTCATGCTGTTTAAACTTTGGACACTCCTCCAAAGCTGCTAATGATTGTTCACCAGAGGTCAAAATAAGGCAAGAAAATCCTACTTGATTCCTTAGTGCACAAGTAATAGATTTAACTGTTCAGAAAACACTTCTTTTGATTTCTCATTCACAGTTTGGCAGCATCCTCTGCATCTAAGGGGATTTAAGAATACAGCATGAACATCTACAACCTAAACTTTTTTTTTGGTTTTGCATGCAAGAGCTGAAGCATTTCCAAACTATATAGATGTTAGAAGACAGTCTGGGATAGAGTTTTAGACTAAGGCTTTGTGCAGTAGCAGAGAGGAAAATAAATGCATCTATTACACAGATAACAATTGTAAGCCTTCTCTCTGTCAGCTGAAAGGCAATACCCCATCAAAATGCATTCTTATTCCAGAGAGCCAGATTATGGTACAGATGGATGAGCTGTGTGAGGATGAAAACTGTCCTAGTTGCTTCATCACCACTCACTGACTACAAACTGCTTTGCCAGTTCCTCCAAGGCTCTGCCAGGAGACAGCAAAGCAGAGTTCTGCTCTCTGGCTCAGCAGAGTTAGCTCAAACTGACCTTGACTGATGGAGGTGTTTAGGCAGACCACTGCCTAGAGCAAAATATTGGGGAAATGTTTATAACACAAGTGTTTGATTTTCACCTAAAGCTCTTTAAAAGAATCTGTGTAGCATCTCCATGTAATGCTGCGACCCCTGAAAACAGGCTGAGATTGCTCCTGAGGTTTGAAAAGTGGCTTTGTCTTATGCCAAACATTTGACAGTCATTTACTAAAGCTGTTTACAACCATTCTGTTTTTGCAGGCTGCAGCATCTTCTGTCTCCTCCTCAACCTCTTTGGATCAAAATGACAATAAGAGAAAATTATTATTACTCACCTCCTTTTGAAAATGTATCTGTGGCCAAGTTTCTGCATTGAAGTTGTAACCACGTACAAGCAAGTAATAAATGAAATTGGCTGAGAAACAGTAGGATCTAGCATATATTTCTTCAAATTTAGGCAGCATAAACTGGAGCTGAAAGCAAAAGGGTTTTTTTTTAAAAAAAAAAACATGTTAATAATAGAAAAAGCAAATGCTTTGGGGTTTTGTAACTAGAGAATATTTGGGTTCTAATTAGAAGTTAGTAATATTTTTCAGAAACACCAAGTAAAGGTGTAGACAAGCAGATACAGGAAATCAGAAAGACTCTAGAAGTCATATAGCTTATGTAGTACACAATGAAAATAAACATAAAACTGCACATTGAAGATTGAAGATGTTATGGTTTCTAAAATTTCCATGTCATCTCTACAGCATGGTTAGGACTGTGAAATGAAATTTTAAAACCTATTCCAAGTGTTAAGCATGACAGAAATACTACACCGTTTGAAGTGCAGTGGAAAAACAAATGCTAAGTTGATACAGATCTTCTGAAAGGTTCTGAACACATAGCCAGTCCATATTATTTTTATATCCCTCTTTTAGAGGTTTAAAATGGAAAAGAAAAATCCCAACAACACCAAAAACCAACCAACCAATCAACCCAGTTACCTGTGCCCAGCTCTGTGAACAGAAAAACCACATACTTGAATTGAAGTCATCTAGGGAAAAGTGCCCAGATAAATTCAAAGCATTAATTGTGTAGTAGAAACCAGAGAAAGCCTATGGAAAAGGAGTGGATGACAGGTTACTTTCAGAACTACAGAAATCAAAAGCAAGTAAGCTCAAAAAGAGATACACTGTGCAAACCTACCACAAAATTCCCTTTAGCTTTTGGCTGATATATTCCATTAAATGGACAGTCCTCTCTGTCTCTGCAAGCAGTGAAGTTAAACAATAAAGAAACCATCTCCTGGCACAGACCTGGGTCTCCTGTTCCATGGAAATTCACAAGCTGGTTTGGGTAGTAATTTGCTGGTCTCAGAGACTGTGTACAAAGGCTGCCAGAGAAGTACTTCATCGTTAATGCTGTATTATAGTTTTGAGGGTAACAGGGGTTATCCACATTGGCACTGGCGTTTGATTTCTGGGGGGAAAAAGAATCAAACAAAAACAAACACAAAACCCCAAACAATAAATACTAGTCAAAATCAAGAAAGACCTAATTTGGCATGAACTACAGGAACATTTTTAAACTGCAGATGCATGTATTTTTGTTCACTGACATGACTGGACAGCACAACACTGCTGATCACTATAATTCATAGAAAATCCTTTCTCCAGAAGTCATTGGCAAGATCAGCAAAATATTTACAAGGCCTATTTGTCAAATGGCACAGAACTCTCACTGATTTTTAACAAATATGAAGTTCTTTGTATGAAACCTAAGTGTGTTTGGCCACAACAAAGCACAGCTGAGCTCTTACTGGGGTCTCCAGACTCCCGTAAAGGGAAGAGAACACAAGCCTAAGACCTTGCTCAGACAATTACTGAACACTTGCAAGAGCAACATAGCAAAGGATCTTAAACAGACCTGGAGCAGCAATGCTAAAAGCCTTTTCTCAGCTTCATCTCTCCCATAGCACTGGTAGCTGTGAGTGTAGACATTGTAGTTGTAACCATACAACTTCACTTGCAAGGTGCTACTGAAGTTCTCTTCAGGGTCCTCGGGGATAAATGAAATTTGAGTGGAAGCTCCTCCAAGGTCCAGTGCACCCACAGTCTCTTTTCTGTAAGGACGGACCCATGTCCTCCAAAGGTTTCTCTACATGTAAAATTAAAAACAAGGCAAGTTAGAAATATCATCTGCTTGTTCTCCCCTCAAGCTTTTCTACTCATAACTTCTTGAAACTTCCCCTTTGTCCTGCACTCTTTGAAAAAAAAAAAAGGTAACTATGAGGAAAACATGCAGATGTTCTTACATAAGAGGGATATATTTTCAGAGAGTGAGATGATCTTGAAAGATGGGAAAACGAATGCAGGATAGTGTTCAACTCAATAGGACAGCACAACAATCAAAGAATAGGACTAGCTAGTGCAATGTCTATCCTAGAATGAAGGGAATTAAAGTTCAGATACCCATGAGAACAAATCTGGATGGAAATGGTATCAAGATTTGATTGTTTCAAGGCAAGAAGAAATATTAAAGGAATAGAATACTAAGAGATCACAGAGTCAGAGAGTGAAAAGCAAGTGAAAATAGAGTGAAAAATGCAAAAAAGTCAGATGAAAGCTCCATGAAAGTCAAACGAACAAGGACCCTTAATCTGCACATTTCCTCCACTGAAACTTTAGTCTGATCCATGCAGATGGCATTTTTCCCTATTACCCAAAATATCCCTCAAATTCTGTATTTGATCAACATAGTCACAGTACCAAATATAGGTTTTCTATTATTATCTATGTCAGTATTTACCCAATGAGCATGATGAGATGAATGTATACACAAGAAGGAAAACGATGGGATTTATGGGCTAGCAAATATACTCACAATAAAATTTTACTGTGAAAAATTCCCATAAACAATCCCTCATAGAATTTGACTCCTAGCCTGTTGTCACAAGAAAGGTCAGAATTTGTCTCTTCTACTAGTGATATTCCACACATATTTCTTCAAAGAACTCTCTAGACTAAACTGGTTTCACAGTGTCTTGCAGTCCATTTTTATGATTTTGCCATATGGAATTTGATATCTGGATTATTAAAATTCATGTAGTAGAAGACTGACACCACCTTGGAAGTTCACGATGCCATTTTTGTTGCAATGAAATGCACACAACAAGAAAAACTCCTACAGAATGGGTGATTCCAATACCTGTTTTCTTAACATTGCAAGTTAACAACATATTCACCATGAGCTATCACTCACAGTGCCAACAAGTAATTCCTTTTTATTTAATGGCCATGATCTGATAGGAACCACTCAGTCAGGACAGCTAGCATTACTCAGCCGTGCTGGCTGAAATTAATTTCAGCCTAGTAAGACAATGTAGCAGAAGTGCTGTCGATGCTGAGGGCAGCAGACTCCTGCCACAGATGCAGATGAGTGATTGCGGATCATCTTGGTTCAGCTTTCACTCTGAGAGAAATCACACAGAATACCTGTACTGAAAAAGGGGTCTTCCAACACATCTGACGTCCTCTCTGCTATGAGGTTCCTGCCTGACCCTATTCCAAGTTTGAGAACAGCAAGAGTATGTTTATATTGGTATCACTTGTTCTGCACAAGACAGTTGGTGTCGCAGCCTACTGCTCGTAGCCTGCAGCTTTTCTGCAGTCTTGGAATGAGCTGTGTATGAATGATTTCTGGCTCAGCTGAGACATATTTGACCACCATCAGTGCTTCAAACAGCCTTGTCTGCTTAAAACAAGTGAGCCAGCACTGCCAAACAATTTGGGGACCCCTAAGCCAGGCACGCCCTTTACCAGTAGGGCAGCAAGGACAGCAAATAAGCAGAAGAAAAGATCTTTGGTTGGCACCACTGTCAAGACAATCAACACCTGTCACACTTAACATACCAATGCATTTAAGAGCGATCTAACTTTTTGGTTTTAGGTAAGGCACCCAATGTCATTTAGAGAAGAGCTCTTTTTTGTGGATCAACACTTTTACCTTTGCCATATCCCATTCCAATAACAACATATTCTTTGATTTATGTTTGCCCCATTACTGTCACAAAAAGACCCTGTTAGAGACTACAGGGGAAAACAGAAGTTACAACTATGACACTTTAACAGGCATGTCCTCTCAAACTTATCATTTATAAGAGAGAAACAGTGAAAAGAAAATCATGCAGTTTTTTCCACACACCTCTAAGAAATTGCCCATTAAATAGTTGGCCGTTATCCATCCATACACCCCTTCCTCTGGCCCGGTTATGATCTGTGCAACCCTCAATTCAAAAGGTTGTGCTCTGAAGTAGCTTTGAATGCTTGCAAGGACTTCATTGGCTGCCGATTCGTTTTGCAACCTAAGCAATTCACAAAACATGAGACACTGAGCATCTGGAAAGGCAATTTCATGTTTATTGTTCACTGACTAGCAATTCAAGAAAACTCCTACAATCACCTAATAAATGAAATAGACACTGTTTGCCTCAAAGGGAAGCTTATGATAGGGGACATCCAGCATCCAGCATTGTTTCAGCAAGCAACACCCTCAGTATGTACCAACTTCACTCTTTATCATGCAAATTCATGGGTGGGGTTTTTTTCTCCTTATATATACCTTTATTCTTAATGAACTGAGTGTTTATATTAGACAGCTTCTGGTTAAAACAGTCCTGGAATCTCTCTTCTAGCTCTGTTTAGCCACAGAATAAATATAATAAAGCCAGTTTATGCCAGGGCTAAAGCCACAGACGGATCCCAAAAGCCGCATCACATTAAATCACATCCACACTCAGAATGCAGTGTCCAGCTTCAATCTGCCTTTGCTGCCCATGGATGTGCACAAACATTATCTATTTACATAACACTGTATTTTGTGACAGATGTGAAAGAGAAAATAAAATTCTTGCCTTCTCCAAAATAAGGCAAGTTTCTTTTCACTACGGCATAACAGAGGGGTTTTATACAGACACTCTTTCTCTATTAAAAAATGTTAATTGAATTAAATTGGCTGGGCTCCATTTCCTTTTGAGATGGCCAATTTCCAGTGGGTAAAAATGCATCCAGTACTTTTTTTACATTCTGTTTTCAAAGACTGCTATGCTAGTATGCATACAGAGTAGTTCAAGTTTCTGCCATACCTCAGCAGTCTCATGCCAGCTGTAGCCCCCAGATAAACAGAAGTGTTTTTATGCAGATGAACTGGTATTCTCTCCTTGACTTTATTCAGACAGGCATCAAGAGGCTTGGCAAGAGCTCCAGGGCTAGTCTCATGGTTGGATATACCAGGGCCTA
The DNA here is from genome assembly GCA_013397315.1 of Donacobius atricapilla. Taxonomy (NCBI): domain Eukaryota; kingdom Metazoa; phylum Chordata; class Aves; order Passeriformes; family Mimidae; genus Donacobius; species Donacobius atricapilla. The sequence goes on along the minus strand of WBMY01000376.1, from coordinate 145,036 downwards.
AAAGAGAACAAGGAGATAGATTTCATCCTGCTTTGCCAACTACAGATTAGCCCAATTAGCAAGCAGGTGTTAAGAGAAAGACATTTCCCCCTTCCCCCCCTGCCACCATAACCACAAACAAGGGTAGGATGGCTGAAAACTGGGAGTGCTTATGGAATAATAAATGCGGTGCCTGTGCATTTCAAGATGCACAGAAATGGCTCTTGAATTGATAGAGGTACAAGTCTGCTCTGGTGCATGAACTACTAAACAGCTTTCCAAATTTCCAAAGCCTTCAAAGAGCAGGAATGAGAGTTACACCATGGTGCATAAGGCATAGCTATTTGAACAATTAACATCAAAGTCCTGCTTTGCTCAAGACTCCAAGGACCATCAAGATCTCAACTTGTTCAGGCTCAACTTGGGTGTAAATAAAACATTCCTTACTAAAATTTCCTTGCTGAGGAAGTTGCATGGGGAGCAATCCAGGCACTGCCATGAAGCCACTGCCTTGCAGAGAACAACTGCCAGAACTCCATCTACCTCTGTAACAGCCATGACTTGCATAACCTGGGCCCAAGCTAAGCAAAAGGTGGCTCTTACCAAGTTGAAATGAGGAACTATGTATGTTCAGTCACATTGCACTGATAGAAGAAAAAATGTGTAAGCCTTTACAGACTCCACACTCCAAAACTCCTTTTTTGGCTGTGTGAATTTAAACACAAACATTACCATGTCATCATTAGATGTTCACAGCCTTGGTTTTGAAATAAGACTTTCTGAAAGTCTTAAGTCTAGCACAAACTGCCTGAAGCTGGAAGGAAAGCTGCTACCAGAGGGAAACAGAGGAGCAACATCCTCAGCAACTGCACCACACTCCTTTGGTGGCTGCAACTTCCCATCTTCCAGTTTTCAGACAGAACAGGTCACAAGGCAATGACCATTTTCTTCTGGACAATTGCCCATTTTTCCAATGCTTAGAGCCTTACCAGGGCAGATTAACTGCACTGTAAAGAAAGGATTTGAATCTGGGGCTGGTTCCTACGCACAAGGGCAGTTGTACTTAATAAAGGCAGAAATGAAGTCATAAAACCACCACAGAATTCAAAGAGTAGTTGATCATTTGGCTTTCAAGTTCTGTAGGCATGCGAGAATCTGCCTCTCATTATGGCCCAGAACCATCCTCCAATTTAAACGCTTAAGACTATGGTTAGAGGGTCTTTAAAGAAACACTGACAGATGTGTTTACCACTGTTACCCACAGCTTAGCTGAGGACATCTCCCATGAACCAGCCCTCTGTCTCCTCCAATGCAGAGTTATCCAAGACTAGAAGAGTGTACCCTGGTGATTTGGTACAGTCAGGGATGAGGAGTACTTGGCTTACCATGGCTAAGGACATGAACCTAGACAGTTCACAGCAATTTGGGCTCCTCTGTTTTGTAATTTATTTGTATTTCCCAGAGGTAAAACAAAATCTAAATTAATTCAATAAATTCACAAAGCAGTGCTGGCTTTTTTTTTTTTTGAGACAAAGAATAATGCAGCTTCTCTGTGCATTTTTCTCTCACCAGAATTCCTATAGGCAAACATTCCTAATGAGTCAAGACATGAGTTAGCAGAGTGTACCCCTCACCTCAGCAAGCTGGCCACCATTTCAGCAGTTTGTAAGGACATTTCATCATTAGAGACATGACAGTGCATTACTTCTGTTCATGTTGCTTTCCTTTCCTTGTTCTAAAATTGCTAAGAATGTCCACACATCCATTTAACACTGAAAATAGAAATGCTGGTGTGGTTAAGAAACCATTGCCTTCTAATCCCTGTTACTCATGGGCCTCTGTGGCTACACCTCCAGCAGCTATTTCCAGACACTGAGAGGGACACAAGACTTTGCAAGATCATGACTGAGAGTGAAGGAAAATATTCTCTTTGAACACCACAGTTATTATCAGAGAACAAAAAACCTGATTTCCCTCCCCTACCTGGCCATCTGTCTTCACAAAATGCATGGCATTTTCTTAACTTTGAAAGCTGAGTCAGATGTCACTGAAGTTGACTAAGAGTTTCTATGAAGGAATCCACTACCACCTAACCATACTGGAGTGTGGTCAGACGTCAGCCTAGTCTGTCTGTCTGTGGGGAATCAATTCAAAACCTCAGACAAAAGACAGGGCAAGTAGCCAGTGGCACCTGTGGGACATCTTCTAGCTGTGCACAGACACAGGTCTTCCTGAGACAGAGGCCACACGTTTGATAAACTATGACAATCCTGTCAGAAATAGTTCTGCCAATTTAGCTATTTTACTCAGTAATTTTATTAGCTAATTCCTAGTTCTGTAGTGTGGAGAAGCTTGATTAACAACTAACATCTAACAAGAGCTAGATTCCCATTCTTCTAAAATTCTTTTTATTCCAAACTATTTTAAAATATATATAATACTTTTATTCTGAAAGAAACACAAGGACTGAACATTTACAGGTCCTGTCTCCCTTTAGATTGAATTCTGCCTACATGAATCATGCACTGCCATGGAGTAAATAAAATTTTCCTACAATTTCCTTTCTCTGGTGCAATGATTAGAGCACCTTACTGTATCAGTAGGAAAAGAACTAATACTGACAGATACAGACATAGCCTTCCCTCTGCAGCACTGAAAAGGGAAGAGTGTGGGGAAAAAGGAGGGAAAGGGAAAGGGAATAAACAGAACAAGTAAGATTAAAAACAACTAAGGAACTTTCCTTTAAGCTCACCTTTAACATTGCACTTGAAGGTTTGGCTCACTACTCCCGTGTTGTTCTCTTTTTCTGCTGGCCACTCATAGACATAGACTGTAGTCCGAGAGGATCCAGCATCAAGGACTATTCCATACTGGGGATTAAGAAAGAATACATTAGATGGAGAAACAAACAATGACAGCTTAAATGCCCATATGCAGCTGCACTTCACTGCACCACCAGACATTTAGAAAATGCATACACAGTGTATTATTTATAAGAGAGGTTAATTCGAGTGTTAGGTGCTTAGGCATGAATACAACAGCCAATCCAACAGCCAGAGAATAAATCTAGCTGCAAACCAAGGAACATACTACATATCTTCAGTAATTAATTCAGTGGGGATGGAGAATGCTCATCACCATTCAGCATCAGGTTCAACACCCACACTGACAAACAGATGACACTGTGTTAGGACCTGATTTTGGAGCAAGTTCATTTCCCTTTATCCCAGTTCATTCCCTGAACACTGAAGGTTTTCATATCTAAGCACAGGCTTTAGATTCAAGGATGCACTAGGGATCCATAAAGCTATAAGTAAAGAGGTAAAGTACCTAACAGTGGACAGTAAGAATGATGTAACAAGTCTGGTTCTTTCCTAATTGCCCTATAAACCTCTCTCTTTGAGTGGTTTAGTCAGCCTGAGAGATTGCCTTTGAGCACAGGCTGCGCCAGAGTATGAGACAACACAGAGGGAAAGAGAACCAATACTACCCAATGATTATTTATAAAATAAATGAGAGATATTTTAATTACTTGCCTCAGGTCCCTTGGACTCTGGGATTAAAGCATAGGTTTCTCCATCGCACCCCACTGCTCACCAGACCAGTCTTTCCTCCTTTCCCATATTTTATGGCAGGAGAAAACTGTAGTAACTGGGAAGGCAATCTCATAAAGGGACGCAAAATGCAATTTTGGTATCCTCTTTATGATCCCTGAAAGTAAGTTTAACTCTTCCAAAGTCACCTGATTGGTGGCAGTCACACAGTATAGTGTTCATTCTTCTGTCAGCTTTTTTCTTTTGAAACAGACAGATGCCCAGGAGCCTGACAATACTGAAAAATGAGAGCCTCCATCCATCTGCAAAGCAATAAGTGCCCCTGTAGCAGGCTGATAAATTTCATCCCACTGCCTCCCTGGAGGACCAACAAGTCTGATTGGAAAGAATCACTGCTTCAGGTGGCAAACCATTCAGCTTCCACACCTGATTTTTCCCAGCTTCTACTGGAATCTAAGAATTCCTGGCCTCCAAAGAATACCTGTCTAGTCTGTTTTATAGAGGACTGTTAGATAATGAAAATTTCATTTATATTTATGTAGACAATATTAACCCTGATCCACTAAACTATTAGAGGCTCCACAGATACTATCAAACCACTACATCATCAGGTTCTGTTTCAGTAACTAGTTTAGGAAAGATAATTTGAGTGTATTTCCTCTCCTTGGAAGAGATGAGCACCCTGAAGGTGCATAACACAGTAATGGTCAATCTGCTTAAGGACTACTAATTAAATCTAGTCTCAGTCAGCTTAATGTGGCAAACATGAGCTTTTAACCTGGCTACTTTTAGAGCTAACTATCATGCCCAAGGAGAGCTGGAAGATAACAGAAGCATTTTTACCTCCATTAACTGTGGACTTTTTGAGCTACTTCCCTGCATTTCCCAACCTCCTTCTGGAAGTAAGAGGTTTCCATCCCAAAGAGTAGCGGTACACTTATCTGAATCAATGTGTGACTGATAACATTTTTTTGTTCTCTTTCTCCCCCTACTTCTCTGCATTTCCTATACAGCCTCTTCCTTCCTTAAAAGAGATGCTTATTTTTGAAAAGGTCTCTTGGGCCCATTCCAAGGTGACTCATTAAGCTCCTCAGGAACTTTTGAGTTCACTGTGTGCAAACTGGCCCATGCAGCCTCAAAAAGTGGTGATCAGTGACAACTGTGCAACATGTTAGGACCAAGATTAATCTTTAATTAAAAAAACAGAAATTACACAGGATGCTGCATCCTAGGAAGGTGAGAGAATTCTACAAGCCTTGTCTTAGCAGGCTGCCATAGATGAACTGGCTGGATTAAAATCTTCTAGGGATGTTAGATTTCTGTCCAAGCTGCACATTGGATCACCTTTGGCTGGCCTTTAAGGACAAGCAATGCCTTCCTGCTTTGAAATGCACCTGTGTGAGAGCATAGGCAAACCCATGCTAGCAGCTATTAAAGAACAGAACTACTTTTTCTCTCTTCTTTCCTTCCTACTTCAACTGTCTTGCTGAGTATTTCCATCATCTCCGAGGCCTGGTGATTCCCTCATATTCAAGAACTGCACCATCTACTCAATGGACTAAATTAGTCAGACCAGATAGGGAAACAACATTGACCCAGAAAAGCTTCGGAGTTCCATTTTCTAGTCCAGAAGAAAGAAAGAAGAAAGGGGGGGAAACAAAGTCACTTGAAGGAAAATGCTTATTATGGGAATATGGCTTTGTAGGTACATCCTGAAGAGTAGTAATCCCAACAGATAAGCAAGCACAAGCCCCAGGATCAATCACCTTTTCAGCCTGAGTATCATTCCAATAGGAGGACGTAGAGATGCACAAACCCTTAAAGCAGGCACAGTTATGATGGGTCACCGGCCTCCCAATCACTTTGGAAACTACCAAGAGAAGCTAGCAAGCTAAACCAGTTACAGGGAAGATGGAGGTCACAAAAGTGGATTTGTACTAGATGCATGCTTCAAATCAGCTACATTGGCTTGAACAATTTTTATGCAAGTACACCATCCACAAACAATGCAAAACACTTCCTAAGAACCAAAAGAGACATGAAAAATTTAGGTATTGAAAACTGTAGCACTTCGAGGGGCAAATTAAAGAAATACAATAATGAAGTGGGGTTTTTTTTTCTCTAGGGCTCACAAAACAGCAATACATAAACAGGTATTTTTGGGGGGCTGGTACAAAGGCTTATTACATTCAGCACTATCATTGTTTACAATTGCAGATTTCTCCACTGAGGGTGTTTGTGTTTTCTTCATTTGTCTTCCCACTTCATGGTGTGTATCAGTGAGTCATGAGTTTTTCAGTGCCCTAGCCTCATGCAATGGGCAGGCCCTTCCTTCATTAATCACTGGTTCAGTCTTCAGATAATCCAACCATCAAGGATCCAAAATATTCAATTTTGCAACAACAGTTTAAAACACCAGTGGCATAGAATATAATTTATTTATCTGTTGTGCCACAATGCTCTCAACATACATCCTGGGAAAGAGCTTTTATGCCACAGGTAACACAAACAGTAGTAACAGAAGAACAAGACCATTTACAAAAAATAAGTCTGCTTTCATCATGCTGTTGCCATAATTAATTTTAATCAACCATTAAGTTCAGGACACTGTCATTTCCAGGCTCCATCATATCAGCCAGGTACTGGAGGGTTTCACTGGCATACCAGGATCCTCCTTCTACCTGTAAATTTCTTGTGAATGTAAATTACTCACTGAAGATGACTCAGTGTCTCAGGAATCAAACTCAGGGTGCTCCATATCACCTGCATTAACAGGCTTACAGCCCAAACTCAAATCCAAAGCCAAGGCACATCCAGTAGAGGAAACGTGCCTTCCTACAGAAGCAGCTGTGAAGCTGCTGTGGTTCAGTACACAAACCTCCTTACTTAAACCAGCTCCAGAGGGTCCAGGTGGTTCCAATGCTTCCTCAAAGAGTAAGGTAAACAGTTTTATCATTCTGAATGTCAATCAATGAAAAACACAAGAGGTGTGCAGGTTGTCTTTTTGTTAGTGACTTCAGCTGGGATACATGTCAGTCCAGTCTTGCCTTGCATGAAAATTGGTGGGATGTGAGGCTGCTGCAAGCAGCCATTTGGGGGCTCAACAGAGCACCTACTTGAGGCACTGTGGCCCCATGCACGATCCCAGCACACACCCCCTGCCACACCACACAAACACATCAAATGGATATCAGAATTACAGTTTTACCCCACTGCCTGAAGGGACTTCAAAGAAAAATCTGAAAAGAGGATTGTGGGAAAAAAGCAGAACTCTGCATGCCAGGCTGCACAGCTTCTTAGAAGGGTATTTTCTACAGCTTTTCCTCAGTTGTGTACATCTCTCATTGAAGAACCTGCACACACATTCCACAGGAGAAGGCAAAGCCTGATCTTCATAGTATTTCAGTTTGTCTTTTGCACTTTGCTCTGCCCCCCTTAATGAAGTTAGTTTGCTTCCATTAATATCGGGCAAGTCCCAACACGTGGTAAAGGATCAAGTGCATACTTAGAGCCCAAATGCTTTTGATACACAAGAGCAATTTGCAAAGATGTCAGCATAAACTTCCCAGCTGTGCATGGGGGCAGAATTTAAACTCTGGGTATTTCGCACTTCAAAATTATTTTAAAATTACTTCCGATCTCTGGCAAAACTACAAAGAAACCAAAAAAAACCAAAAAAACACAACAAAAAAAACCCACCAAAAACAAAACCGGAATGAGATATATGAGATATTCTTCCCATTTTGCCTTTCAGTCCAGAAGAAGACATTGTGCGATAGCCACCACAGAGAGGGAATCAAGAAATACTTTTCCTGCTTTGCCCCTGACTCTTGACTAATTCTCCTTTTCTCTCAGCTTCAGTTTTCCCACGATGATATGATTAATGTATGGCTGTAGGCTCATTTGAATCACCCCATAAAAATGAGTTTAGAAAGGCATATTATTAAATATCAAAGTTCAAAACATTGTTCTCCTTCCTGAGGTATCTTATGACCTACCTTAAGCCCTGGAGAGAGAATCTGTTGCTGATTTATCTGAATCACTGCAATGGCAATAACAAGAACTATGCTTAGAAGAAGGAACACTTGGGCAACAACACTCGGGGTTCTGGTGAGCATCCTGAAATGACAAAAGGGGAAACACTTAGGGAATTTGAAAGGATTTGACTACTCTCTCTTAGAGCGTGAAGCCCTGAATCAGTTGAAACTCATAAAATCTAATTTCATCAACAACATTACCTAGTGGAAATTCCATCTCCTCCTCAAGAACTGCCTGGTGTTTTGCAACCACTAGCTTTTTATTGTCTGGAAGGGGCTGTGTCTGTATTTTGCTAACGATGCCAGATTTCACCCTCAGTCTGCCCGTTTTCCATGGTGCCCTACCTGTAGGTGCCTGCTCCTCACCTCCCACACCTGAGGAAATGCAGGCGGTGGGCAGGCAGGCCAGGTCTGGTGCTCACCCAAAGCTCCCCTGTGCTCCTACAACACAGGCACAACCATGGCCACGCAGACACCTGAGGGAGGCTGCTCCATTGAGTGCAGCTGGATGTTTCTGCCAGTGATGCAGGGTTGGTGTCTACCAGAGATACAGGCTTCTTCAGCAAGAAAAAATAAAAAAGGAAGTTTTAAGAACATGAAAGCAGGCATCTTTCTACTAACTGCTGATGAAATGTGTGTGTGTGTGTGTGTGTGTGTGTGTGTGTGTGTGTGTGCATATTCCTCTTATTATCACTCTGCATGGCACATAAACTACAAAATATACACTTTCACTCAGAGATTTTGCAATGAAAAGTTACTAAATCTAAGTAAACCTAACCTGGTTATGTTGGAGAAACCCCAAGGTGGCATGAAGCATGCATACTAACAATAAGGCTATTTATATGTTCATATCCTCTAGAAAAGTTTCCTAGAATTCAAATGGGGTTTAGTTTTCCTGGAAAATCTGCTCATCCTTTTCCATGTCCCTGACCAGACATCTCTTAACCCCAAGAGGCCAATCAGTACCCCTAAATACTGACAATCCCCATACCAAAAATCCGTGTGCTCCCCCAGGGGTTGAGGAGGAAAGAGGCAGCTGGAGGGATACGTAAGCTTAGAAGTGTCAGAGGAATGCAACAAGGAGAACTTGCTTGCCTTTCTTATTTCAGAAACCATTTGTTTTGGCACAGAAAAACCCACATAGCCTGGCATGATGAGTCACATCTAATTTTTCCGTACTGATTCTTGGACATAGCAGTGGCTGCTCAGGACTGTCCTGCTATTTCAGTAGTCACCAGTTTCAACCTGTGCTGAGGACAGGAGCTTAAAGGTGGTCTCCAGTCCATGGCCAGAGCACACTGGGTCCCACCCCATTGTGTTGGCAACACATGATCTTGTCCTTAGCTCCAACCAGAGCCCAAGGGCTGAGGGAGAAAGCAGAATAAATGCTTCTCACAGTTTCCCTTTTGTAAACCCCATGGGCTCTTCAGCCTAGGTACCCATGGTCCAACATCTATATTCACATTCAAAAGGGAAGAAAGAAATTAGTTTTGTTCTGGTGATGCCTTGAGTTTTAGCTTTCATGTTTTTCAGATTTTGTGCTGCCTAGGGGTGTAGTTCTGAGCCTCATATTAAGTGCTAGTTAGCTCTCTTTGCAGAGTAGGTAGACAAAACAAATCCTTTTCCTGCTGAACACCAAGGACAACTTTCAGGTGCAAAGGCATAAACGATGGTGGACTGAAGGGAGGAACAAGAAGGATGGGACCTCACAACCTGAAGCTGTAATTGGACAATTAAACCCCAATATGCAAATGGATGAAAACTTATAAAAATGTTAGACCTTGTGACCAGCTGTCCATTTTGTGACCATTCTTAGTCCACCTTGGGTGTAGCCCTGGTCAGGCCCTGTCCTGCCCAAGGTGTATCCTAAAGGCCTTTCAATAAATACCTACTTCATTCTCTAACTCTGTCCAGTCTCTGTTTCAGTTCCCAAGGCATCACTGGGACTATCTGCACACTGAGCTTTGCCTACAGCTACTGCTTTCCTTCTTTGTCTTGCTAGTTCTGTTGTGAAAACTATCTCAGATTGCCTTTTGGAAACTCTTTTGACACATTTTATTTCCAAAACATCATTTTTTACATTAATTCACTCCCTTTTCTAAATCCATATGGGCTCCTTGTTTACTGCATATTTACTCTTCCAATACTTTCTTGGCTTCTTAATAGCTTTATCATCTTAATCATCAGTCAGTTTAAAAGAGAAAATTACCAGCCACATTGGTGATCTATTTACTTCTTTTCATTGCTTTACTGTCCTGAGATATTGAAACATCATGCACACAGTGCACAAATGATAAAATGAAATCTTGATTTTACAATTACAAAATATATTAACACCTATACTGTAACCTGCAGATAATGTCAGGAGATACTAGTTAGAAGTATTTATACAGATCAATTCCTTTTTGAAAGGAGAGAGCAGATTCTTAACTACACATTTATGAATAACCATCTGGACAAAATACTTTAGGGGGACAAAAAGTCATTTTCTTTAGCTTTCAATTGTACATGGATATATCTATATAATATTATAAAGTGACTGAAAGAACTACCTGCTCACAACCTAAAATATATCAGTCATTCCCAGATCAAAGCACCGATGTTCGGTGCTAGAAAAAAACAAGTCATCATCTAAGGAAAAAAAACATGCAGGACAAATTAATCTATGAAAAACCAAAGCATTACTAAAAATAAAACAATCATGACTATTAGACTCTTAACATTTAAGTCTTGAATGATTAAATATTTTCTGCTCCCATTTCTGGAAAATGGAAGTCTTGGTTTGTTAAATTTCCTATGTGCTTCCCTGGTACTGGAATTTGTCTTCATCAGAGGTGATTTTTCTCTTTTCAAAAATCTTTTCTGAGAGAGACCGTGTAAGGTAAGGGCAGATCTCTTAAGTCATTCCTCATACAGCCTTGTCCCATCAGCAAGCAGGACACTTTCATCAGAGGTAATCCACAAATCCTGATTTACACAATAGCCTCTGTATCAAAAGGGCACCCTACACTCTGTGACCCTTGAAGTCATCACACAGCTGACACTTTTGCTGTCTTGCCACATAACTGGATCAGAAGCACAGGGCTGTGTTTACCTGTGGCTACACTCAGATCTAAGTCTCACACACTAGGCAATACAATCATATTTGCCCATTCAATGAAATCTGAAGAGATATCAGAGAGGAGTTCATTCACTCCAGGGTTTTAAACAGAGTTGTAAGGTAAGAAACTCCTGCTATCATTGTGCACTTGTCAGCAAAAAGACAAATAAAAGGTGTTAATTGAGTATCAAAGCCCAGTTGTATTCCATTATTAAAACAACATCATCCTGGACACAAGAAACAGCATAAATACGTATTTTCCACACCAAGTTAATTACGCTGGGCCACACGTGGGCACACTGGAAGGATCACTCTCTTCACTTTACCTGCAAGCAAAAAGAATTCCTGCCTGCAAAGGAAAACACACTCAACTTCTTCATGCCACCAACATTTTAACTAAGTTAAAAGCACACAAGTAAAAATTACTGTTCTGAAATTCCTTTCCCAAGTAACTTGAAACACCAAACCCACATCTTTTAGATACTGACCTGTTTGTTCAAAGGGTGAGTAAGCATGCACCTTTCTTTACACAACAACCTGAGAGACACAAACACGTTACCATTTATTTCAGACGAGGTCAACAGGTGAATGTTTTACGTGCTGGGGGGCGGCGGGGG
>WBMY01000376.1:44750-132865 GCA_013397315.1 Donacobius atricapilla | reverse complement strand
CGCGGCGGAGAGGAGAAACCACCAAAATAAAAAACAACAACAACGAAAAATCCAAACGAAAACCCCCACAAAACAAATCCCATAGCACTAGAACCCCAACATCCAGAGCACTTTAAACCCCACAATGAAAACTTGCGAGGAGGTTTCACACGCCTCCCTTAGGGGTAGAAATTAAGTAAAAACAAGTACATGGGCACAAAATTGAGGGTGAAACTTTCCCTCAAGTCAGCGCCGTCCCGGGTGAGAAAGCTTCACACGATGACGGCGTTTTGCGAGAAAACACCAAATTATCCCCCCAAAATAAGGTCGGANAAAAAAAAAGAAAAAAGAAATCCGGATGAACTGACTGCGGATGAAGTGGAGGGAGGAGATCTGCGGCGAGTGGACGCACCCGAGGCGTCACCGCAGCGGGAGATGCGGCTGGGGCTGTGCCCGGCGCGGGATGCACCGGGGAGCGGGGCTGGGAGGGCACCGAGTTTCCGCCACAGAATCCCCGGGGCACGGCCGTGTCTCTCTTCCCCTCCTTCCCTCCCTTCCCCTCCTCCGACAGCTCCCCGCTTCCCGGAAAGGCCGCTCGGGGTTTGCAGCTGATGCGGCACGGTGTTGCTGGCCGCCCTAAATCACATTCCTCAGTTCCCCCCCAAAGCGAGGGCAGAAAGGGGTCTAGAGGTGGGTGAAAGAATCCCTGCGTCTTCTAAAAGGAACAGGTGATTTCTCAGGAAGGCATTCCTCAGACCCCAGAAATCAGCAGTCCCTCCGCTCATAAGACTACCTCTCCATCCAGATTTTAGCATACAGGCACCACTTATTTTGTAATTTTACTGGAGTTCTTGCCACACCTAGGCTGTTAAGTAGACCTAGCACAATCCCAGAAGCAGCGTCACAGATCCTGTCCTGTCCAACCTGTGTGATCAACTACAGCCAAGGATCACCCTACAGCCTGCCGGAAGGGTTTGCCAGGGACATGAGCTCTGGAAACACAGTGAGACACTTCAGCTACTTCACCAACATTTGCTCATTGTTCTAGGATTCAGAGTCACATAATGTAAAAAACCCAAATGTACCTCTTTGATTCTTTTTCTCACAAAGATCTTGAAGAATTACGGCAGGCTTGATTTTTGAATAAAGGAGAACAAGAAACCAGCTGCAGGCTTGTGAACCATCTGTAAGCATCTTTTCATAATCTACTCATTTTGGGAGTGGAGGCAATTTTCTCTTTTTGATGACAACACATTATTAAAGCTGATTTAATTATAATCTTGGGAGATCAGTGCAGTTATTTCTAGCACATGAAGACAAAGCCTCCCATCCCTCCTGATTGCCTGTCTGTTGCATGTAGTTTATTTCTTTTGTATTATTTCCATTCATGTAGTATATTTTTCTTTTCCCATCCAAATGTATTTAAGGCCCTTGGTCCAAGTGACTGCATTGGTCAGTCACTTGAATCTGCTCAGGCATCCATTTAAAAGGACAAGTGAACTGGATTGCTTACCCCATAGAAAAGCTTATTATTTTTATACAATCAAACATGAGCATTTTGGAATAGAAAGTAAAATGTCAACCAGTCCTACAGCAGTGACTAAAATTTAATGCTTTCAATGACAGCAAACCCTGCCTTCTATATCAGCTACTTCTATAAAAACAGACATACAAGATTGTTTTCTTTCTTCACCATTTCCAAGAACCGGGCCGTTGCACGAGCTGCTCTTCTTGTGGCTAATATTTCTACTCTAAATTCATGATAGCAGCTTCAACTGATGTGGGCTATAAAATACCCCAGCTGGATCGAAGTCCAAGATACTGCTCCAAAATCAGATGGACTAGAAACAAGATTCCCCTCCAGGCGTGCCCAGTGGCTGTGTTTCATTGGCTCTTCTGCTTCAACCCAGGACCTACCTTAGATCCACTACTTTATCTTCTTGTTTTCCTAAGCCTTCTTCTTTGGCTCTTCTTCAGTTTCTTCCTCAGCCTGGTCCACCCTTTTATAGTTCTCTTCTGATCCTCTATCCCTTCCTTACTTCCAAGGTATAGATTAAGCTGGGAGCCATTTTCCCAGCCTGCAGCACACACACCTCTCCTCTCTATAATTTTCTTTACTGCAGCACCTTTTCCTTCTCCGCCTTCAAATATCCTTGTTCAAGTGCACTTAGTGTAACTAACTGTATTGATTTATTTTGCTTGGACAGAATCTACCCCAGGTGTCTATTTAAAAATGACGAATGAGCTGGATTGCCAACAGGGTCAAGGAAAAAATTATTGCTTTTGCTGCCATTGAACATGAATATATGTAAAAACACAATGACTGGTATTGGCAGATTCATACATGAATACCGGTGTCTATGATCAATAGCAAGTCCCTAGAAACTAAAACATTATGGATATGAATAAAGTATTTGTTACAGACACATTTCTGCAATGCATTTATGGTATCATATTTACACAGGACCCACAGCAGATACTGCCCCATTTCCCTATGGAGTGACATCAGCAACATCAGGAGAGGGGATGGATGATTATAAATCCCATGAACTGCATCTGTTCCTTGTGTGATTCTCATACAGCATTGGATCAAGAGGCCTCAAAATATCCCTCTGACAAGACAGCAAAGGGCAAAAGGGTGAGAAATCTTAATGTAAAAAGTGGAGGTAAGAAGACACTGGTGGCTGCAATAAGAGAAGTTTGCTTCCTTGCATGGTACTTTGACAGTTCATAGTAATAAGATCCATCCCTCATTTCTGGGCATTCTTTGCAAGGTCCAGTAAACAGAAGGCTTCTCCTCTTCATCCTAGCATTTTTGCACCATTTGTGTTGCTTCTTGCACAGCCTTTTCCACCATTTGTGTTGTCAGCAGGTTGGTGTGATGCCCTTCAACTCAGCTCATCACTTCCATCAATCTTCCTGGATACTTTCCTCCTGGGACTTTATCTCAGTGTTGACAAAGAGCCTTCATTCACAATTTCTGTTCCCAAAGACCTCCTACCTTCATGTTCACCTCTTCACCTCAGGATCATCTGTGACAAAAGGCAATGCAGGCAGAGCTGTCTAAAGAATTTGGAACCCTCTGGGCCAACATGAGTCAGGACATTAAAATTAAGCCTTTTTTGTGACTAACATGTTGTTCCAAGACAAAAAACACTTATTCTATTTGTTTCAGACAAACATTCTACAAGTTATGCATCCAGAGCATTGCAACAAAGCTGGTGAAGGGTCTGGAGCACAAGTCCAGTGAGGAGCAGCTGAGGGAGCTGGAGAAAAAGAGGGTGAGACCTTAGTGGTCTCTAGAACTACCTGAAAGGAGGTTGTAGCCGGGTGGGGATTGGTCTCTTCTCCCAAGGAACAAGTGATAGGACAAGAGGAAATTATCTCAAGTTGTGCCAGGGGAGGTTTAGATTGGATAACAGGAAAAATCCCTTCATTGAAGGGGCTGTCAAGCATGGGAACAGGCTGGGCAGGGAAGTAGTTGAGTCACCATCCCTGGAGGTATTTTAAAAATCTGTAGATGTGATGCTCAGAGACATGGTTTAGTGGTGGATGCGGCAGTTCTGGGTTAACAGAAGGACTCAATATTAAAGGTGTTTCCAACCTGAGTGATTCTATGATTATAGCAGCATACTGTGTGAATTGTCAAATTTAGGAAGATAGCTCTCCAGGCTTTCAAGCAAGGAAGTCACGAACCACATGTGGACTCTACATTTAGAAGAATGTTAGATGCAATTCTTTTCAGAGATCATGAATGCAGGGGTTTTTTTTGTTTTACTCCATTGCAAAACTGATTTTTAATAGTCTTAAAGCATCTGCTGTCCTATAGTTTTCTACCATTGCTGACAAACACCAGCACCATACCCCCATAAAGACCCCACAGAGTAAATCCATAGTTACGGATTGAGAAATTCAGTTTGTGTAGTGCTCATACATTCTCATACATTGCTCATGAGATATTCTCATTGTTTTGAGTAATGGCTGGATACGGTCATTGCCTTGTCTCTTTCACCATTTCACTGATGCTTCTTTGACATATCTTAGACAGCTATTTGTTGGTTTATGCTTTTATTCCTGTACTGGAGCACTAAAGCTAATGATGTGTCTTAGATTTAGTTTGTGAATATTCTGCCTCATACATGTGACTCTGTACTGTAGTAACAGTTTTCTGGTCCACATCATCTTGGGAGGCCTTGAATAAAAATTTCATTCTGAGGCTGAAGCAAAATATTTTCTTATTTATTTATTTCCTTTCCTCAGGCTTAGAGCTTTATACCTTGCCTCTCTTGTCCTAAGAATCAAGAGCTGCTTCAATCAATTAAAAACCCTCAGGAACAGCCTTCATCGCATGGTTATGAGCCAGCACAAGTTGTAGGCACGTAATTAGGGCAGCAGATTGCTGGGACAGCAGAAAAGGACAGCCCCTTTGTCTGTTTTGCTACGCCCGAGTTTTAGCAAGCCAAATGAGCTGCGGCGGCAGGAGAGGGTGTGTGACATGCTGTGCTGCTGAAAGGAGTGCTGCTTTCCAGGAGTAACAGTGGCTGCTCCCATTCCTTTCTTCCCTGCCCTTCAGCTGCAAGCCGAGCTCATGGAGCTTTTCAGCAAACTCGTCCTATTTTTTTTAGCCGTGCCTGCAAATTTATATGTTATGTCCCATCTTATATATCCCATTGTCATAAAACCAGACACAGGAATCTGGCAAAGAAATACCATTCTCTTACAAGAAATTCACTCTTGGACTAAAAGACATGTACCACCTCCAGTGAATGGGAATAAATTTACAGAAACTACTCCTTGGGATTTAATCCTTTAAAAATTGCTGCATGGAAGACTGCCCAACACAGAAGATTTCTGTGCAGTTGACAACTCTCAATGGCTCAGAAGTAATTGCTGACAAATTGCTGCTTCAGGAGAAGCGATTCACCCCCTATGTTTTCAAAAAGTATGAAGTAGTCCTTGTAGCAACATTTCTGTCACATTTTTGTGCTCTTCTGGGAATGGATCAAATCAGCTGAATAATTCTAAAATTCCTACATAAAATCCTTTCCATTGCAACTCCATACAGGTCAGGTTATCTCAGAGTAGATCTGTGGATGAAAAAAGTTCTATTTCAGCTCTTTCCAAGTTCACCTGCCACTACTGTTACTCACTTGTTGCTTTTTTTCCCTAACTCCAAGCTAATATAACAAGTTCTTTTTTCGCTTTCTATTCACTAACATTAAACTGCAGCTGTCTGGGACCGTTCACAGGCTCAGAAATGGAAGTGTAGCCATAAAGTCAGTTGTATGGAACAAGAAGCCTGTGGGAGAAAACAAGCAGCACATGTAAGAGTAGAATGGTCCCTACAATAGTGATTCTAACAACCTAATCTGCACTCACCCTTATGTAGTTCCTGCCCGAAAATAGCCTGCGTTAAACAGCTTGTTTTCTCACTAACTAAACAAATACAGAGACACTTTAATTAAATGCCTGGTTTGATTCCAACAGATTGAAAAGCTTTTTCTTGTCCAGTTTGGGGGAAGAGAACTTCCTGCTAAATGGAGTGCAAGGCTGCATTTGGTGGAGGGCATGAAGTGCCCCCATTGTGATCACTGATTGATGAAGTCATCACTGTTTAGGACGCTCCTACAACCTTAACTTGTATTTCATTATCTTCATTCACTTTTGCAGCCACAAGTACAGTATTATCTCTTGATTTCATGGTAGTAATAGTAAATAAGGCACCTGTTGTGAAAAATGCATCCAGTTTTTGGTATATCTGTGAATTTTTCTCTTTTTTTCATTCCTTTTGTCTCCATTCTGGTACCCTGAATGTTTATGGCCTGCAGAAGGGCATATCATACACACCATTTTAGCACTGACTGATGGCTTTGTGAACCTTTCAGGGAGCACCTCAGGGGGGTTTGTGCCTTCACTCAGCCCTGGGGGAAAGTGAGAACCAGAAACAATCTAACATCTAAACAACAGAGGTCCTGCCTGCAACTCAAGTCTATTGTGGTGGTCCTGAGCAGTCAGCCCTGCCAGCCACAGGATTTGTTGTGCATGCACAGTAAAGCTAGACAGGTTAAAGGCAGCTGCTGCATTGGCCAGCCCCTCATGAGTCCTGTCTCTGTCAAACACTGAAGTTACTTGCTTGGCCATATCAGTCCTATAAGCACAAAATAAGAAAAGTGATAATTTGATATGGATGCTTTGAAAGTTGGTGTCGGTTTGCCCCAGGTGTTTGTTTCTTTGCCTCCCTCAGTCAGGTTTCCTAATGGTATCTTATCCCACCATTCTTCCCCCAAAGCCAAATCCACTGTTTGCCCTCTCAGCATGGCAGTGATCCTGCACCATCTTATCTGTTTTGCTTTGCCCCTTGCTCAGGCTTCTTCAGTTCATCCCACTGGTTTTGCTGTTCTGGTTTTCCTCCTTGAATGACTTACACATGTAAGACCTCTCTCCAAAGTGTTCCTATCTAGCAGTTGGAGCAGTTTCCTTTAAATAAATTTAGGATTAAAAAAAATCCTCTCCTTAAAAAAGCATATGCATATATATATGAATAATCTGTGCCAACAGACAGGGCACTCTTCTCTGATCTTCCCCCAGTCATGGTCTGTCCAGATACCTCTCTGAGGGAGGGATTATCTCTGAAGTGGCAGAGGCATGGTGCCAAGAACAGTGGAGCCCTCATTTGGCCAGGATACAGGATAGAACTGTGATAAAATAGATTAATCATCATAAACCTGAAACAGGGCTCCATGAAACCATACATCCTTTTAGTCCAGCTGACTTTGATTAAGGTCCATGAGCACAAAAGCTGACCTCCCTGGGGTCGCTTCACATCAGTGCAAACATTTATCACCCACAGGAAAACAAATCACTTTTCTATGGTTTTTAATCTATTTTATTTGCCAAGAACAGATTAGCTTCATTTTGCAATCCATATATACAGCTTTTTACATAAACCTCTATATGCAAGTTTTTACATGTCAGATAAGCATTTTCATTTTGACTTCTATTGGCTGAGCAAGGTTAGCTGTGTTTTAGGAGTGTGCCTCTGCCTAATTTAATACTGTATTTTTCAGTTTGCTTCTCTTTCTTCAACACAGTAATTTAACCCCACTTTCCAAGACTAATACAAAAGAACTAACAGATGTACAAGATCAGACAGAAGGTGGATGTGCCTTCTTTTTAAGCATCAGTAGGAGCAGATGTTGATGAGAAGGCTGTTGGGACATGGCTACCACATGTGGATAATTCCTCTGAAATACCCTCTCAATTGCTGCCATCTCAGGCCTTAGAGACTCCTTAAGCCAGATGTTATATCTGGTCTAATAGCACCTCACGGACCTCTCTGCCCCTGAATGTATTTGATGGCTTTTTGAGCAAATGCTTGTGCAGCAGGCAAATCTACAAGGTGCCTGTCTGTTTCTTAAAAGTTCAAATGGAGCTCGAATGCCAGAAAGGATCGGGTTTAATCAGCTTGGCTTTCTCAGCAATCTCCAGATTTGCACAGAGAAACATCCAAAAATTTATTTTTTTTTAATTGTCTGAGACCTGCTTAATTCTTTCATAAACTTGGATGCCTATCCACTTTTAAAACTGTTGGGGCTTTTTTAGGGTATATTTTTGTTTGCCTACTGCTTATGACAGGGCTATTTTAGTGTAGAGATGAAAAATGAAATCATAAATTGCTCTGTTGTCACTGCTTTAAATTCTTAAGTCTGTTTGTGAAAGCCCAAGTAAGACTAGAAAAGTCTGTACACTAATAATTTGATATTGAACTTTAAACCCCTCTCATGGATTATCTGAAGGAGTCTGGTCAGAGAACACTGGACTCCAACAGCATCACAGACAAAATCTCAGTGTGTGTATATGGCCTTTGCAGTGTGTGAAATGTCTTTTCATGGGGTGTATACAGCAGCAAAAAGAGCTTAATTGGAGTTTGATGGGGTACAGAGGCTTTTTGCTGGCTCCCTGCACAAGCTGGATTTCATCAGTCTAAACTGTCTCATAATCAGCTTAATTACATGGATCACTTTTACAGCCATACCTGGGCAGAGCTTTCTGACCGAAACATGAATTTCAAACTTCACATCTTTTTAGGAGTCTGACTGTCAGCACTTGCCCTGGGCCTGATCTGTGACCCACATGACACCTCCTGCAGGTCCCTCTGACCACTCTTTCATGTTTCTAGCAGACTTTAGTTCACATGAGGTATGACTTTGCGAGACTTTTGGATAATAAAACCCATGAGAAAACCATAGGAATTAGAGGCTCCCAGGGTCAGAATTTAGCAACCTACAGAGTTAAAGTCTCAGCCTATGCACTCTGAAAAACATAAGATTCACTTTTGCATTAAATTATATACCTTTGCATGACCCTGCACAGTCTGTTAGAACAACCTGATCTTATGGGGAAATTTCATCTGTTCCTGAATACAATTATAAGAAAAATCTAGCAGGAGAACTGAACTGGTGGTACCACCCCATCCTAGTAACAAACCAAAAACAATAGAGAAAGTTCAAACGTTCAAGCAACTCCACAATGTTTCCATTCTGGTCTCCTTCAGAAAAGAGACTTGCTGCTGTCACCTGGGAAGGGTCAAATATTAAGAAACATGATACCTACTGCTGTCATGTGTGCCCACAGTGATCATCCACATTTATGCCACTATTCACCAAAGTTACAGCCTGGAAACTATGGGACTGCTCAAATGAGAAGTGCTCCCCTGAATCGCCTGGCTCCCAGTGAAATACATTGAGGCAGACTCAGAGGCAGCTTGCAGAAATGAGGCCAGTGGCAGCTCTCCATTGCTGACACAATACGCATGTTTATTGAAGAAGCAAGTGGGAATAGAAGTAGTACGGCATGCCCAGGGCAAAGAAAAGCATGTTTGTGCTCAGCACATGAGACAGATCACCAAATAATTGTTCTGTAAAGATACGACCTCTGTACTACTGCCAAGGGCAGGGAAGCATGGTATTATGAGAAGCAGTTCTCATTATGCACTGCATATTTCTTTAAGACAAAAATGACAGCAAATGCACAGCACATTTGTTGCTATCAGTTATTTCATCTGTTTTCACTCCACTTCCCAACAATATCTGTCTCATTCCTTTTACCTGGAGACATCGCAATACATTTTCCAAGTCATGAAACAGAAAACCCAGACATGAAAGAATGTAATATTTTCTAAAGCTTCTGTTAGAGTTGTTTACAGTTATCCTGGTTTTCCAGAGCAAATGAAGTTGATTTTTAGGAACTGATAGCCCACTGACAAACTGGTCTGTTGAGACTATGGGTTATTCATCCTTTTGAAGTTGAATTCTCTATTGATTCAATTCTACTGACTTTATTGAATTCTGTAGTAATAAATTTTACAAAGCTCAGCCTCACAGACAAAATTCTACTATTCTTTAATTATTTTTTTCATACACAGAAAGTAACAGAGTGAACGGATTAGTTTATGCAACAAATTCATAAAACTCTTTTTCTTTACTCATAGTTAAAGTTGCTTCTAGATACATTCTCTCCCTAAGGCTGGAAATGAGACACAAAAGAAGAGTTTTATATATTCTTCTTTTCACTTGTAACAAAAATGACATTGATGTCTCTTCATAAAATGAAAATTTCATTACTGACTCTGCTCTCTGCAGAGACTTTTAAAAACCTCTTCACCTAAAAGTGTTTTTAGAAATCAGTCTGCTACTAGGAGGTGAAAATTTGTCAATAGGATTGGCATTTTTTGATCAAAATTTTCATTCCAAATCAAAAATATCCTTTTCAGCAAAAATGACATCAAATCAGTCCACAGCCACAATGGTGAAAATGCAAGAATGGGCCGAGTTCAACAGGGAAGACTGAAAGTTCTTCCCCAGCCCTCCCCTCATAATAGTTAATTGCCTGTTAGTCCCAACATTGTTGTGGGAAATGAAAAGTGCCTATGTCAATCCTCAGTGAAAGAGACAATAACTGGATCTGGGTCTCTCATGCCATGGAAGAGAGCTTTTAACAGACATTATTTTTGGCAAAAAGGATAAAACACCTGCCATTTGCTTAGCTTCAAAGGGTGATTTTCCCTTGCCAGTTCCCAAAAATTACCTTGATATCCATTTGGAGGAAAGGAGGACATTCTGGAGGACATCCAGAATGGAACAAGGTGGTTCTTTGTGACACAAATTTAGGCTCTTCCCTCCTGGAGACAAGAGAAACTAAGACTTACTCCTCTGTATTTTCCTCTCTGTTTTCTGTGGCTGTCATTTCTGAGGAGGATGTCATGGAATTGCCTGTTTGGAGGCACTTCTCTGCCTCCTTGCACAATCTAGAAAACCACAGGGACTAACTAATGGCTGTGCTCTTCATCAGGAGATAAACGTGTGGGAGATACCTATTTTCTCTGCTAGATCTGGACTTCTACCTTCAACCACCAACTGAGTAAAGACAGTAAAGGTTTCACCACAGTATCTTGTCTCTGGACAAGAGCAAGGAAATAGCTATGACAAAACCTCATTTCCTTCCCAGGGTTTGTGGTCAAGGCTCTTGGGTTAGACTGATTTTCCCAGCTAATCCCACCATGAAAGGCAATATAATATGGTCTGACCAAAGAGAAAAAAACCACCTATTTTAAAAAAAGTGAACAAGATTTTGTCTCCTAAAAATCACAAGCATTTCTTCCCAGGGTCTTTTTATGAATGCATTAGCTTTATATCTAGACCTTCAGTATGAGACTACCTGCAGCCAGGACAGAGCTGTGCCTCTCTGGTGAACACCTGGGAGACCAGTTATTTCATAGTCTTTGTGAATCGGAAGAATGTTTCCATTCTTTAAATGTTTCTCCAGTTTTAAAATGGTAGCTCCAGCTTGCTTAGAATACAGCCAAGCAATCCACAACACTGCCTGCATTGTGACCTGCCAGGCTGGGGATGGAAATGGGGGGAGAAAAAGGTTTAATGCATTCAAGGGAAGGAAGAACAAACACAGGTAGGATGGCGAGCCAAGCTAAGAAACACAAAGATTTTACTTCTTTCCAGGTAGTTTCCTTGCTGGCTTTAGAATGTAATTTAGACTGAGATGTTAGGGTCAGTTTGAAAAGAAAAATTCCTTCGTATGCTCCCAACAGATGCAAGATCTGCCGTGTCTTGCATTGAACCACTGGTGGGCTCTAATTCACCTGGTGAAACCTGCTCTCAGATGCACAAATACTGAGAAACTCAAGACAGCATATTCAGATACAAAAAGTATCCCAGAACATTTTCCGACAGCACTTGGAAGCTTCTGTTAACTTCATGCCAGTGGCACTTAAAAATATTAAACCTACCCTTCCAGGAAGAAAGAGAAGATTTAAATCAGAACAGGGCCTGTTATGCAATACAACATTGCATTAGCACAGAGACAACTACTTAAGGTTTGGCAGCTTGTGATTAATATCAAGCTTAGTCCACCTCCCAGGAAAAGATATTTTCCAATTGATTTCTAAGGGTTTTGGCTAAGGTCCTCACTGCACATGCTGTGGATTGTTCCGCTCATCCTAGGCTCTCAGAGGTAGTAAACGAATAGGAATGAACTTAGAAGGGGAAGAAAGGTCCCAGTTTTTTTCCTATTTTTGCACGGACCAATTCTATGGGACTAGGTAACTTCCTGAGATCCTTTAATTTTACAGTTTTGAAAGTACCACTGTGACACATTTGAAACATCCATTCTCTCATGCCCAACTGGCTTAGTAACCATAAGTAATAACCTTGTTCCATTGAGGTGCAGTAAAAATATGCAAAAGCTGCGATTTCTGATTACACACCACTGCTGTTAAGATAGCAGAAATACCAAAGTCTTCTGTAGGAAAAAAAAAAAAAAAAAGAAAAGCAGCTAAATTTTAAATTTTCTGTGCTGCTGCTGCTCACTGAAATTTCCTTCTGACAGCAGTACAATGGTAGCAGAACTGAGCAATATGCTCCACAGGAAAAGATAACAAAGAATCAATGTCTAAACAATTTCAGGATCATCTCTGAATTTAATGTCCAGCAGACTAGTTTATATCCTAATGGTTCCTCAGTCCTATTTTATGCATCTTAGAGAAGAACATTGTGTAATCCAGTTAAAATGCTTCCTTATTGGACAGAAATCAATATCCAACAAGGCAGCAATGACCTCTCCCAGATTTTGTTAATGCACACTATGGGAGCACTTAAAATATTAATCCCAGGGAATCCACTGCAAAATTGAGCAAGTTTTAGACATTTCCTGATGGTAGAAGGAGCTTCTAACAATTCATTGAGGGAAAAGAAGATTACTTCTTCCTGGGAAGAGCCTGGGAAAAGGAGATTGCCTGTTCTTCCTTCACACAGACGGAATAGTTCTGGGTGGGTGTGCCTGTTTGAGTTGGTCTTAGAACACAGCAACTCTCAACACCTCTTGGAAATATAAGAGAATAGTTCATACATATCTTATACATATATGCACACATACACACACACTTACATATAGATAGTCTATTCTTCACAGACATAAATATATTCCTGTGTGCCTCAGGTATCCTCACTTGTGGTTTTGGAGTAGGGCTCCTAGGACGATGTTGTGCTTGATTCCATGCATGGCACATAAATCTTCATTGTAGTGGCTGGACATGTAAGCACATTAACAGTAGTAATGTGTACTACATATTGACTGTAGTACAGCTACAGGCACCATAAATGATGGCCAGTACTGAGAAGCAGATACTGACAAGCTGAGTATTGTACACAGCTCTCTTGGACTGAATCATCTTTGACTTGATTTCATCCTTCATTAAACTCATTCTTCTCAACATTTTGCTGAAGTCCACTTTGCTTCTCCTTACAACTTTCTGATCCTTACATTAATGACCCTCATCAGCTAGTGGTTTTTAACTTCAGAGCAGCTCCAGGCACCTCTGTTACACTCTGCAGATCTACATTCTAACTTACCTCTGTTCTCATGTCCCTGGGGTTCATTCAGTGCACTCCTGTTCCCGTAAGGGTAGCTGGACCTACAACACATTAGTGCAGTTTTGTTCCTACCTTCCAGGACCTTGTATCCAATATAAAAAAACACAATGTCTTTAGCTATTTGGAAAAATCCTCCCTCTCTTTTCCTAATGCACCTGAGTGAGGCATCATCTGACTATCGGAGTTTCCCAGTCTCAGCAAAAGCCAATACAGGAAAGAAAAATGAAAGCAAACTGGAAGAGAGGGGTCTGGTCTCAGTCAAGCATAAAGAAGCTCACAACAGCTTGAAGAAGAATGTAAGAAATTATCTACTTTGTTGATGTAACAAACCAGAAACTCTTCATCTTGCATGGCCTTTGCACAGCGAAGTGTTCAAAAGGGGAATTCTTCTCATCCCTCTCCCTCTCTAAACCAGAATGGATGGGGCATTCTCCTGAAAGCATTGGAGTAATAAAAATGGACTCTCCTGTCCTGCGGCAGCAGAAAAAATTAAGTGCTGGCAAAAGTATTGCACTAACTGCAACTCAGGGGGGTTCACAATCACTCTTGTTTATTACCGGTTGTTCCAGTGGGTCACTGGAATCACTGATGGAATGAGGAATAAAAGGGATGATTGTGTCACATGGTTGAGAGATAAAAGGTACATAGATTTACCTATTTGATGTTCCAGGACAGGCACTGAGAAATTTTCTACTGCCTAATTTAGAAACAGACAGACTTTGGTCTTTTTTCTCAATTGCAAGGGTGATTAAATTCTGAGCTAATTAAACTGCATAGTAATTACCTTGCTTGTTTTAAGATGTCCTCTAAAAATTGTACCACTGTATTTGTCATACTGGTGAGTGTTTATAAAATGCTTCTCTTTTTTGCTGCTGCTTTTCAGAGGGAGCTCCTGGGGGTTGCAACACTTGCATCCTTTGATGCTCAGACCCTTTTCTGCTGGGAGACAGATGACCCTGGGCAGCAGAAAAGCTGCAAGCACCAATCAGGAATAGAGAAACTCCCAGAAAACCTGAAGAGAAGGAAATTAGTGACCAAATAAAATTCTCCTGTTCAGTTGATGAATCTGGAAACAGCAAGAGAATACTGTCTGTAGGAAAAAGCAACTGTGTGTGGCAACTGTGTGTGTCCTGGTGGAAGGTCAGCTTGTGGCTTCAGCTGCCTGGCCCATGCAGCTGTAGGGCTCATGTGGGATTGTTTGGATGGTTCCACTGGCTGTCACACCCTGTGCCTGGAGCAGGGTGTCTGAGCAAGGAGGACCATGGTGTGTCCCTGTCCTCCTCCTTGCCATCTTTGGCCCAGGTGATGACCACAGGGCTGGGAGGGAAGAGGGGGAGAATACCAGCCACCTCCATTGTGTCATCCCCTCTGTCCTGTCACAGGGAAGTGAGTGTTTTCACACTCTCCCCTGCTTATATCTTTCTTTGCATTTCCTCTAAAGCAACTGTGTGTCAAAACCAGCTCTTCCTTGAGCAACACCACCCTGCCTTCAGTGGGAGTTTGAGTGGAAATGGAGTAACAATCCACATTTGGGTTATAGTTTTGGGAAAACAACTTCATCCTCATAAGGGTTTGGTTATAACCACATTTTCATATTGGCAAGCTATTTAAAGCATAAAAGAAAATGTCTGTCTACTGCTCAGCTGTGGTATCTTAGGCTGTGTTCCAGCCAAGGAGTGTCTGATAAAGACTGTATTTTTCCATTAATTAAGATGCTTTAATTAATTGGGACAGCTAATTTGAATTAGCTCTAGGAATAGGTATAGCCCTCAAGAGAGCAAAGAGCAATAGCTGCAGTTAATTCAGAATACATGAGGGAAAGCTCTACTTTAGGAGAGGCATTCAACCCTATAGACCAAGGCACCACTGGATGCACAGCTGGTCATTTAAATACACCAAGCTGTTTGTGGGTTTTTTTGTTGCTGTTGTGTTGTTTGGGGGGGTTTTGTTGTTGCGTTTGTTTGTTTGTTTGTTTGTTTTACAGGCAGTGCTTGTTTGTCCTTTCAGGAGTTACAGTCACTGGGGTTTTTCCCCATGATCTGATCACAGCTAGGTTTTTGCCTGGACAAAAAGGATACTTTTGATAACCCTGTATTGCCTTCATAAGACACAAGAACTAGAAAGAACACCCAGGCTGTGTCTTTCCAGTGCTGGCACACTGCATTTTCCCCAGCCCTGAGGCATGAGCAGTTCTTTCCATTACTGCCTTCCTTTTATCACACGGAGGGACCATGTGTGAAAAAACAACACTCTGATGGCACATACTGGGCTCACCCAGCTTGTTAAAGCAGGGGGCAGGGGTGGAAGATGAGATCAGAAGCCTCTGAAGGAGCAGGAGATCCAGGGCTAAATCCATAGATGATTCCGGATTCAGAATGGGCAAAGAGCCCATGGGCAAAGAGGCAAGCTGGACTAGGCATGCAGAAAAGAATCAGAGGTATTTGCTTTCTCATTTGCACAAGCACACTTCTCTCAGGAACAGAGGTGAGAGGAAAAAACGAAATGCGAATTTTGATCAGCCATGGTGATTATTTGAGCAGTAGCTTTGCATTTTAAACTCCCTGGCATGTTTATCACTGCAGGAAGAACTTGTTCTGCAGAACAGGTAGGTCTGTCTGCAGGTGCAGACAAATCTATAGATGATTATTCTCTATACTGAAACACACCAGTAGGCTGGCCTGTAGAAGGATTTTGATGCTAGGTACTAAACAACAAGTGTTCTGTCTGGAGCGAAATGTTCTAGCTAACCAAGAACTGCCACAGCCAGGATAGAGTCGTTATTACTGGCACAGGTGTGCAGGCAACAGTAGCCTCCAAGCCCAACAAAATACCACTATTTTGGAAACATCAGCGACTTCTCCTCCTTGTACAAACAGCCGCAGTTGGACATCGTTGAAAAGGCCACAACATACTTGCTTTTTTCCCACCCTGACATGAATCCTTCATATCAGATATGAAGCAGGATACCAAGCCAATTACTTGAATTTCTTGAGACTATGATTCTTTTTTTTCCCTAGGAAATACCACTTGGAGCTCAACAAATACATCACTCTGTCCTAATAAAAGCACAGGTTCTGCAGGACATATATGTAAAACATAAGACAGCAGATTAAAATATTTTTTAAGATTTCTTCAGATCAGCTGATCCAGTTTTCTCCAGGGAGCACATCAGAACAAGAACATGAAAATATGCTTGCAGAAGTCTCCATGGGGATAACAACCCTGGATTCAAATAAGGTCATTGCATTCCTCCCTTTTCAACCTTTTCAACTTAATGTAGTAAACTCCTATTAACCATAAATGAGGTACCTCACTCACTACCTGAAGGACCCCAAAGAGCTGGCCAGCATCAACATGGGACTGACAGTTTTCAACAGACTTTTCAGTTTATCATTTTTCCAGAAAACCTGGATTTGTTTGGGTGTTTCTTTGCTGATGGGGGGTGGCATTTTTAGCTCTTTTGTTTAAAAATAGTAATCTATTTTAAAAAGTGATTGCTACTAAATACACCAGGAAGGCTCCTTCAAGTAAACAATTAAACAATTACAATAGAAGATATTAAAATAAGGTTTCTGTGATATGATGGGATTGATTTAAGAGGGTTACAGGAAGCTGGAGCCTGCTGTTCTGTGATAAATGATTTCCCTGAGAAAACTCAGTAAGGGAAACATAATCACATAATGGAATTGATCTTGAAATATCACTAGCTCCTGTGTTTGGAAATCAGCAGCCCCCAGTGACCTTGTATTTAACATCTTTATTCATGAACTAGGAAGAGAAAAGGTAAACATATAAAGGATAAACCAGTAGACAAGAAGGGCAATGTCAGACTTGTTTAGTCCATGGGGAACTCGAATGGAAAGAGATCGGATTAGAGAAGTGAATTGGGATGTTACAGGCTACGTCAGAAAACAAGTCTAATGAGTCATTTAAGGGCAGGACAGAATGAAGACTTGCAGAAAGATAGAAGCAAGACAAGCAGAAGAGAAAACAGAACTTATTGAAGTGAATTGGGGTTACATCAGAAGAACTTGATGCCCATCTGACCCTAAGAGCTCTAGAAGCCCTTTGTTTCTCAAACACTGCTGCACTCAAACATCAGCCCTGATCATCAAAACAAAAAAATCAAGAGTGGAAGTGTGCTTTCCCACCCCCTTCATCTTGAAAAATGTTGTTGTTTATGGCACACCATCACAGATTGTCCCCTGGAGCCACTGGTAACACCAGATAACCTTTGGGACAATTCTCATGGTGGCAAGCAGGTAAGAAAATCTGCTTCTGTCCATGAAAACCAGTGTATTTGGGACGAAAGAGACTGGCAGCAGCTGTGGCTCCAGGAGGGATTTACTTCATTCAGGAATGAACATGAGGACCGGGAAATGCCAGGACCCTGTTCCCTAGGACACAGAAAACTGTGCCCACAAGATGAGCAAAACCAGGAAGGCTTTGTGTTGGAAACCTCAGGCTTAAATTCCATGGCCAAAACTGAAGGGGCAATTCTTGCACTTAAAGCACCTACAAAATCTTTGTTCAGTGCTAAATAACACCACAGGGTGTTCATCAGGATGTGGGGCTGGAAGAAGCACCAATTTCTCCCATGTATGGCAAGATGAGGAGATGGTCAAAGAGGCTGAAGATTTCTCAAGCAGTAGTTTTTCAGCTTTCCGTCTACATCCCTGTCTCCCTGTGCAAAAATGCTGCTGGCAAACAAATGTAGACCAGGATGAGTGGTACTCAGGGTTTTCCAGCATCCTCCTTACTGAAGGATGGCGAGAAGCTGCTGTCCCAGCTACGTACGGCCGGTAGGAAAATCCAGAGACAGACGCAGTGAGTGATGGCTGCCCGTTTTGGCTTTTCCTGCCGAGGTTGCCCAGCCTTACAGTCTCCTCGCATTCCCCGTGGAGCCAGAGTGGCACCTGGTGGTCACATCGCCCTCGCACTAGCCAGACGGATTTTTTTATTGCTATTTTTTTTGTATGTTTGGTAGAGTGAAAATGACGGAGGAGCACTTGGTATAAAGTAGTCGTGATTAACTACATCAGTGACAACCACAGGCTGCAATTAGTCCTGTTACTCATTGTTTTCCAATGCCTCTTATCATTCAAGTAGTGCCAAATGACAACTGTTTTTGCTGCACACCCACTGCACGAACCTCTCTGCCCACTCATTATGCTCCTGTGAGTGGAAGGGAAAGAATGAAGACCTGTTCTAGCTTGCTGAAAACATGTGCGTGTTTTTTTGTTTGTTTTTGTTTGGTTTTTTGTTTTGTTTTTGGTGTTTTTTTTTGTTTTGTTTTGTTTTGTTTTTTTCCCCTGGCTTCTTTAAAAAAAAAATCAGGGCTTTCTATGCAGGGAGAAATAAAACAAGTCTGTTTCCAATCAGCTATCAAATGCACATCCCTAGAGATGCTCAGGGCCACATGTGCCTTGGAAGAAAATATTGTTATTCTTCTTCTGTCTGTCATTGAGACATTCTGTGCCTCGGCAGGACATGACTTCTGCATATCCCTGCACGCTGCAAACCCTGTGAATTATAGATGTGCTCTGAGGCAGAACTCCTGCCAAGGCTGCTCCTGACATCGTTAACTTGTCTGGCAAGCTGAATTTTTGGTGCAGAAGGGCTCTTTCTGAGAGATAAACAGAAAAACAAGCCCATACAAAGCACTGAAACTAAGACAACCTGTTTCCATTGAATTTAAATCTTGTGGCTGAATGACTTTTGTATGACTGAAGGGTGAGTGCTTCACTAGAAATCAGATTCTGATGGATTGTCTGTCCCTTTGTTTCTGACAAACCAACTCCTATTGGAAGTTTTTATGTAGCTGGGCCTCTCTCTCTCTCCTGGGCAGTGTCTTTGCTATCTAAGAGCACCTTGCTC
Source organism: Donacobius atricapilla (assembly GCA_013397315.1). Lineage (NCBI taxonomy): Eukaryota > Metazoa > Chordata > Aves > Passeriformes > Mimidae > Donacobius > Donacobius atricapilla. The sequence goes on along the minus strand of WBMY01000376.1, from coordinate 114,065 downwards.
AAACTGCTTCCTTTCCCTGCTTGAGACTGATTTTTTCCCCAGCTGCTCCTTTCCTAGAACTCACAGGAACACACAGTCTCAGAGATCAGTACCTGTCTGCAGGCTTGGGAGGAGTTTCCCAAGGTGTTCAGCAGTCACCAGGACGGGCAGTGAAGGATGCACAAAGTGGTGTGGGCACACAGTGTGACAGCATGAGCTGCACTTCCTTATGAAAACAGACGACAAGGCCTAGGACTGCATGAGACAAAATCCATCTCTCCATAGCTGTTGTTCTGCAAAGAAATTATAACAGCAAAGATGAGGCAATTATGCAGCAACTACCACAGTGTGGAAACCTCCAGGGCTGACTTTCCTCTGTGCCAGGGTCACCTTCCCAAGCACCATAACTGCACTCAGAAAGGGATGTCCACCTGTCTGGCACTGCTCCAGCACAGGCAGCAACTGGAGAAAAGGTGACTTAATGTGAACACTGCTATCCATTTTAATGAAGAGTGGGGTCTGAAGGTACAGCCTGAGAATGGCTTTTTTAACATGAAAGACCTTCAAGGTAACAGAAATGGTACATCATGTATCTTGGATATATCCCACAAAGTTCTTCTGGTGAAGAAAACAACAAAGTGCCAGCATCCTTCCCACCAGCAAGTTTTTTCTCCTGTTCTACTCCAAGGGGTAACATCCCTGATGTGACGCAGTATGTCACACACACACAAGCACACACTTACACTTTGAACAGAAGGCATGAACTAAAACTCTACTTTCTTTGAAAGTCCGACTCCAATATATATCATATCTACAAAAGGCCAGGGATTGGGGGAGAAGGTTGACACCTCTCCCCATCCCATTGGTCAGGACAACTGTCCATCAGCTGTCCATATCTCTAAGAACAGGAATGTAAACTACCTTGAAGTTATGATAAACATTTGCCAGTGTTTACAGACCAGAGCGTGAGAAAGAGCCCAAAATATGAAACTGTGAAACAGAAGAGAAGGCTGAAAAAATCAGGGCGACACTGATGCAAGGGCAGAGGTTGTGGAAGAAAGAGCAAAATTAGGGGAGAGAGGTGGTAGGCAAAGTGCTCCATCACTGGGAACAAGTGCTAAGAATACGATCATTAAAAGGCAACAATGTAGAAGTGCATGATGAAAACAAAAACAGCTTTGAGAGACAAAGGATTTATTCTTTCTTCCCATAGATGGCAGAGGAGCATTAATATTCTTGGCTCAACGTCTCCAGAGATACAGAGCTTGCTACCCTCTTCCACTCTTGGTTTTGCATGGTTTCATTATCATCATTGAATCATGGAATGGTTTGGGTTGGACAAGACCTAAAAGATCTTGTAGTTCCAATGCCCTGCCATGAGCAGGGACACCCTCCTCCACACCAGGTTGCTCCAAGCCCCATCCAACCTGGCATTGAACAATCCCAGGGATGGGGCATCCACAACTTCTCTAAGCAACCTGTTCCAGTGTTTCACCACCCTAACAGTAAAGAATTTCTCACTGATTTTTCATCTATACCTAACTCTAACCCAAATCCCTCTTGTCCTGTCACTATGTGCCCTTGGTATAAAGTTTCTCTCCATCTTCCTTGTCAACTTTCTTCAGGTACTGGAAGACCACAATAAGGTCACCCCAGACTATTCTCATCTCCAGGCTAAACAATCCCAATTCTTTTAGCATTTTCTCATACAAGAGGTGCTCCGTTCCTCTAATCATCTTAGTGATCCTTCTCTGGACTTGCTCCAGCAAGTGAGGAAGGGAGGAAAATAGTGCCAACCCGCTAACCCCAGTCAAGTTCTGTGCAGCTGAGCTGGACCAGATCTTGTCACCAGTTAAACAATCTGCTTACACAGAGGAGCAAAGCAATGGCAAGCCACAGCGTGAGCTCAAACTGCTGTTGTCCCACCAATGCAATGCTCAGGGTCTTTTTCTGACACACAGGGATTTTTCTGGTTTAGCTTATGTCATGCTAAAATGAGTTTAAAACAAATGAAAAAAAAGTGCCACCTTTATTCCACAACAGAAGCATCCACATAGGCCACCGGCCTAGTGGAAGGACTGAATTGGATTTACCAGTAACTGTTACTTTTCTGCCCAGAATCACTCGGTGGGGCTCTGTACCATGTTTTGTGAGGTCTCTGCAGAACTAGGAGATGCAGTACAACCAGGGCCTGTTTTCACATCTATGTCACATGCTCGGGCAACTGTTCTAGCGCTGCTCTTACAAACAGCCTTACTCCATCCCAACATCTCATAGTTGCCCGCAGAGTTCAAGAAGTTCAGTGATGTTGCTTCTGGGAAAGGAGGTGGCTATGAGACATATTCCTACATCGTGGCTAGAGCCATGTAATATCTTCTGCAGGCTGAAGGTTTGCAGCACAGAACTTGACTGGGGTTAGCGGGCTAGGAAGAAGTATCAACTTTGTGTGAAATACACTGCAGGGTTCAACTGTAAAGCCATAGGGTTAATACAGGACTGGAAAACACCATCTGGAACTGATTTTTTTTGATAATTTTTCTGTATTGGAAGAGAATAAAAGGACAAATAAACAAGAATGCCCTCAACCTACAGAAGGTAAAAGGATGGGAGTAAAGCAAATTAACATTATCCTGTAAATAATACTAAGTACTAAAGATAATTTTATAAAACCAAAACCAGAACCAAAAACATTGTAAAAATAACATTAAATAGCAAAGCTACAGGATATAGCCTTTTCAGCTGCTGCTCTGCATTTGATAGTCATAACTTTCATGGGAAAAAAGGCTCAGGTACTTGACAGACTTGCAAGAAAACCTGTTTGGTATTTGGTGAGACACAAGTCCCTGCCAGAGGCAGATGGCAATGTGAACTGCTTCTCTGGAAGGAGCAATCACTTCTGTGGTGGGAGAAAATAATGCACCCTGAGACAACAGGACACAGAAACATTACACTGACATCCTCTTGACATAGCAAACGAAGAGATTTCATTATCAAGGAACTGAGAAAATCTCCTGCAACCATTTGTGTCATATCAGTAGAGAACTGCCATAATTCAGAAAAGCTTTACAATGAGGGAAGTTAAATACTAGGTCCTAGGCAAAAAAGACGGATTTAGAATGTACTTCCACAAAGATAATCAGGGTCAACCTCTTTTCCTTGTTGTTCCAACTATTAAGCTGTTCCCACTGTACATTCATACACAAGATAAAAACACGGGGTGCCAGGTACAGTCTCTGCAGTACAACACAGCATTTTTCCTTTGAAACAAGATGTATCTGGCAAGATTTATTAACCACTTCCTGAAGTCGCACATGCAAGTACCTGTAGACATCAGACAGCACCAACCATACGGTGACATGTTAGAACCACACGGAGTGTGCAGCAGCCAGGGAGCTCAGGGCTGCCCCAGATGGGCCCAAAACTCACTCTGGCACTGGGCAGAACCAAAAACATAGGCAGGTGGATGCATGCACAGACCTAGCCATTTTAATAATTTCTCTCCTAAATGACTGCACTATTTGCAGAAACATGTGAGAACAGAATTGCAAAATGAGTGATGAATGTTTCTCCTGGTTATTGGTGGGGCCAAGCCACAGGATGCATGGGTTAGTGCCTATTCTGTCAAGCAGCACAGGGAAAGAGGCTGAGTTTCTGCAGGACAGCGTGGTCCCTGTATTGTAGGGAAGGAACAAGCACAGCAACACCATGACACCTTGTAAAATCATTTGCATTCATTTGCATGAACATGAAATCTCTGCAGACCCCCAGACCCTGCACACTGTTTTAAGAAGCTACCACCAGCTGTAGCCACCTCTCAGCAAAAAGGTATCATTTTGATGAAATACTAATTGCAGAGCCTATCCTACTAGGGCTCCTCAGAGAGGACTGAAAAGCTGTGAGGAGGACTGCACACGCACTTCATTTGCATCAGTCGTCCTTATTATTCCTCCAGGTTCTCTTTTCTTTCTTCAATATCAATTATGGCTCATGCTGTGATAACCATGGGGCATAAGGGAGTGATGGTGAGGCATGTTGAGTGAGGGAGGCAGACATTTCAGGAGGTTTAACTTATCCCACTGCATCTCATTTTTTCCCTAATTCCTTATTTTTCCCTAATTTCATTTTTCTCCCCCCTAAAAATCTATGTAGGATATGTTCAGGAATATATTGCATCTAGGCAAAAAAACCTGATGAAAACAAATTCCTGCTTTCTTTGCATAAATAACCCTGTTGTTCTCCTCCACAGACAATGCACAAATAGCTGTGGATATCCAGAGCTTTCGCCCATGTTTGGGAAGGTGTACTCCTGACTGCTTACTCTGCGCATGTTTTGTAGCAACATGCAAGGGCAAACAATGCTTCCAAATTGTTTGGGGCTTCAAACAGGTTAACACAGGTCTTACGTCAGCTGCTCTGGAGATCACCTAGAACTGACTTAACTCAAACCCCCGCCCCAGGATTTCATTTAACACACTCCTCTCTCAGAGAGTTAATTTTCACCTGAAAGGTCACAAAGCAGTAGAAGTGTGAAACCTGGTAGCATCACCAAAGCCTGGCAGGTTTCTCCTCAAATTCCTACAAGAAACGTCGTCCTCCCTGTCTTTGCTGTTGTAAACTTGGTTTCCAAGCATGGTCTGCCCATAGTGCTCAAGCATTTCCCTGTGCACATACAGACATTTGATCATGATTTGGACATACATCAGCAGAAAGACTTGCAAAGCTTTCACTCCAGAACAAATTCACTTCCCTGTCATGCTGCCTTGCCATCTGACTGGCCAGCTGGGAAGAAATGGATTTCAGAAGTGCAAATTGATTGAATCAGTTTCAGAAAAATAATCACCATAGATCTAAGGTTTACCTCGGTAGTTCAAATAGCACCTGAGTTAGCATCACATTATGTCTAGACACCATGCATACGAAAGCCATGCTCCTGGAAATATTGGCTCATGTTTCTTGGTAAGAGAATAGGCTTGGTATTCAGCACAGACTGCAGAAAATTGAAACCTCACAAGATTTTAATTTGAAAAGGCCTTTTTGAAGGATGAAATACTTGGAATTGCAAGTGGCAGTGTTTTAAACTATTTTTCCATAAATTTGATGGTAATTTTTCTAGCTGCCTTTGCTAACAGAGGCTTTCTGGTGTACAACCCAGACATGAGATCAGGGGATCTGTCTCCTCATTTGTCAATCATCTGACTTAGCTCATAACATTGAAGTCTCGATTTGAACAGCATGGAGAAGGACAAAAGCTTTAGGAGAAAAGCTTCACCTTATTCAAAATCTACATGCTTTTTGAATGAAAAATCATCACAATTGTTGTTGAAACTCTGTTGATAAAAATAATGGCTTTTTTTGAGCAGAATGTCAAAAGTTTCAATAACCTAAAAAGTGTTATGAAAGGCTGGTTGGGATTTTTTAAAGAAGGTCTTTTTGAGATTAAAGAGTAACAATTGTTACATGTTTCACTGCAATTCCTATATAAGTTTTTTTCTGTTTAGAAAAAAATGTCCACCTCAGCTCACAAGGGACAGCTCATATAAAGCCCAAACGTGTTGTGCGACAAGCACCTAGGCTGGAAAACCTGTTCACCAGCAGGCTTAGTCCCTTGGGCTTTACAGTACCCTCTGCAAGTTTCCCTCGTGCGATCCCTGTTGTCTCACAGCTGTCCTCTTGACTCTTTCCTTGAGATCAGCAGAAACTTGGATATCTTTGAAACCCTTTGCTTTCTGGTTGAAATTAGGTTACAGTCCAGAAGCTGATGGAAGATGAGAGAGACACTTCTCATGGAATTTGCATGTCTTTAGGGAAAAGGGACTAAAAGCACATACCAGAAGCATGTTTTCAAAAGACAGACTCAGCTACTGGTTGTTGTAAGGAGTGAAGAGTGAGGGAGTTTTGCTGTGTATTCCTATGACCTGTGTAAACCCTCTCACTTTACAATACTTGGTTCCTACATAAGAAAAATAATCCCTAAAAATAGAAACATGCTAGTCAGGAAGGATCGGAACCACTTTTATCACTTTACGTGCTTCATGATGAATCTGTCTTTCCCAATGCCTGTGTTGAGAAAACTAAAGCAGGAGCTCAAAGGGAGTACTGAACACATCATTGAAGGAAGGAGCTGCTTTCCCTTCTACATTGCAGGATAAGGATGTTCCCAGATAGGCTGGGCACTGTGCTGCCAGGGATCCTGTGCTAAGTCCTGCAGCAGCTACTCCTCAGGAGGCCAACTTGTGCTGAGGGCTACTTTAATTGCATGAAGGAGTGGTATCTTGCCATTAATGGTTACACTATTGTTAATTACAGCCTTCCATGGCTGCATTTTACATACATATAAAAATATATATATATATTGCTTCAGCAGCCAGCAATAAGGGCACCTCCTGTCCTATTCCAACATTGCTTATGTCAGTAAAGGAGAGGAAGTGCCTCCATGCATGGGTGTGCAGCTCTGCCTGCCCCCACCAGCATCTTCTCTCCCTTTACCTTTGCACATTCCCATCTTACTCTGCTCTGAATGCTCCCAGGTGGGAAAAAGCTGCTCTGCTTTGCTTCTCATGGAATGTATTTACGAATCATCACTGTTTATCTCAGAGGTGGCCAGGATGCTTTTTTCAGTACTAGGGGCTGCAGGCCCCCTGCTCGCTGACAGCCTATTCCTCCCCACAGAGGATGTCCCCCAGTAAGCAGCTGAGATGCTGGAACAGTCAGGTTTTCCAGGTGTTAGTGCATGCTGTGCTACCAGTTCAGGCTTTCTCTGAGCTGCTCCTTGCAAGCTGAGGTGGACATTTCTTTCTAAATGGAAAAATCTTACGTGTAGGAATTATAATGAAGCATGTAGCAATGGCTACTGTTTCATATCAAAATGCCATTCTTCTAAAAGAGAGTCAACCAGCTTTTTGTAACACTTTTTAAATTATTTGAACTTTCAATATGCTACACACACACACACACACACAAAACAACCAACCAAGCAACAGCAACAACAGCAACAAAAAAAAAAAGAAACAAAAAATCAAAACCAAACCAGACGAAACAAAAAAGAAAAAAAAAAAAAAGACACGCCCCCCACCCNAGACACGCCCCCCACCCCCCGGCTTTTCTCAGCGCTCAAGAGTTTTAACATGTGTGATGATTTTTCAAAGAGCATGTAGATTTTGAACAAGGTGAACGTTTTCTCCTACAACTTAGGTTCTTTTCCATGCTGTTAAAGCAGAGACTTCAACGTTATGAGCTAAGCCAGATGAAGGAGGACACTGAGCCCCCGAGCTCATGGCTGGGTTCGTGCGCCTCAGCCCCGCAGCCCTGCCAGCGGCGGGGTTCCGGCCCAGCGCCGTTCCCGNCGGGAGCGGCTCCTGCTGCGCAACCCCTCGGCCGCGCTCTGCGCCCTGGCGCGCCTGCAGGTGCGTGCGTGAGGGGGCGGCTGGCGGGGCCGCGGGGGACTGAGGGAGCCCGGCGATCCCGCAGGGAGCCCGAGTGTTGCCGCATGTCCCCGTGGCTGCCGGCCGGCCGGGGCTGCAGCCCGTCTGCGGGGGAGGCCCCAGCACGGATCAGGCCGGGGGATCCTCGTCAAGACGATGGTGCCGGGTTCTGTACCGTGGTGCCCAGTGACAGGACAAGGAGCTATGGATGTAAACTAAAACGAAAGGAGTTTCACCTCAGCGTGAGGAGTAACTTTTTTACATTGAGGGAGGCAGGGCACTGAACAGGCTGCCCAGGGAGGCCATGGAGTCTCCCCCTCTGGAGATATTCCAAACCCACCTGGACGCGTTCCTGTGTCACCTGCTCGAGGTGACTCCGCCTTGGCAGGAGGGCTTGGACTNACGGACGGACGGACGGATGGAGGGCGGAGCGCTCCTCTGGCGTCACTGCCCCGCCGGGCGCCCGCCTGACGCCTTCCACAAGCGCTGCGGCCGCTCTGCGTCACGGCGGGAGGGCGGCGTTAAAGCGGCGGCGGGGCCGTGCCGGGCCGATGGAGCCGGGCGGCGGGAGCGGCTGCAGCTTCCTGTACTACGCGTACGGCAGCAACCTGCTGCGGGAGCGGCTCCTGCTGCGCAACCCCTCGGCCGCGCTCTGCGCCCTGGCGCGCCTGCAGGTGCGTGCGTGAGGGGGCGGCTGGCGGGGCCGCGGGGGACTGAGGGAGCCCGGCGATCCCGCAGGGAGCCCGAGTGTTGCCGCATGTCCCCGTGGCTGCCGGCCGGCCGGGGCTGCAGCCCGTCTGCGGGGGAGGCCCCAGCACGGATCAGGCCGGGGGATCCTCGTCAAGACGATGGTGCCGGGTTCTGTACCGTGGTGCCCAGTGACAGGACAAGGAGCTATGGATGTAAACTAAAACGAAAGGAGTTTCACCTCAGCGTGAGGAGTAACTTTTTTACATTGAGGGAGGCAGGGCACTGAACAGGCTGCCCAGGGAGGCCATGGAGTCTCCCCCTCTGGAGATATTCCAAACCCACCTGGACGCGTTCCTGTGTCACCTGCTCGAGGTGACTCCGCCTTGGCAGGAGGGCTTGGACTGATGATCTCAGGAGGTCCCTTCCAACCCTGGCTAGCCTGTGCTTCTTGACCCGGGGCCTGCTGCTGGGGCTGCCCACAGCAGAAGGAATTTTTGTGGTAGTCCCACTGCTGTGGGATTATCTGACAGGATATAACCTTCCAGGCTGCCTGCCATGACCCATGGCCCAGTGTGGAAAGCACTACGGGCTTTGAAACATAACATAGCAGGAAGAAATTATTTGCTGCGAGGGTGGTGAGGCACTGGAACAGGAAGCCCAGAGAAGTTGTGGATCTCTGGTACATTACCATCTCTGGTAATGTTCAAGACCAGGTTGGATGGGGCTTTGAGTAAGCCAGTCTAGTGGGAGGTGTCTCTGGTACAGGTGAGGAGCTCTCCCTGCGCTGTGTGACAAGCAGATGGAGCTTTCACCTAGCTCTGCACATCTGCAGCTGACACCTTCATACACCCTACAGGGCAGTTCTCTCCCTGCCAGGGTTGTTAAATACCACTGTGTCAGCTTGGCTTTACTGTAGGCTTGGAAACATGAGCTTGTGGCCATTAAAACTGTCAATGTCCAGATCTGTGCAACTGGAAGGATGCTTGGAGGAGCAGAGCATCAATTGATGCCACTTAAGGATGACTTGAAGGTTCTCTTGGGGTAACTGGCAGGAAATGATCTATATTAGAATGTATGAAGAAGTTCCAAAAACTTGTCATTAATAAACTCCCCACAGTCAGATACTTAGTGTCTCTTGGGAATGTCAACCTGGCAGCTGAAGCCTGCTCCTGTAAAGCATGAGGAACTTACAGCTACCCCTCCACTGAACATGCTGAGAGCCCAGCACCTTGCAGAATCAGACCTTAAGGGCAGGCAGAAAGGCTCTAGTAGTGTGTGCTTATCTTCTAATAAAAGCAAGCTTCTTCAGCTCTCCTGGCTCCCAGGTCGATTTCCAGGTTAGCCACTAAGCACCTCTTTCCCCACTGCAGTTTGGCTGCCTTCTCCAGTTGGCCTTTGACTGATTGCTATGTTCCCTGCCAACACCGGGTGGCTTCATTCCCTTGCTTCCAGCTGAAAATTCACTGATTCTAGGGAGTGAGGGACTGCAGGAATGTTGGAGCTGATTCCTATTGTTCTGTGATAGTGCCATTTGGGCTTTAAAAAAGGAGAAACAGCCTGTAACCAGAGTGCTTTGGATCCGAAAGTAAAAGCTTTAGTTAAACTTTTGCTAAACTTCCCTCTAATGTTACTTTTTAAAGCTTTTTTAATCTTCAGCCAAAAGCTGATAAGAAATGGGATGTGTAAGAAGCACAGAAAGGGTATTACGCTGGTACTTAGAAGGACCAAAGACCAATGTCTTGACCCAAGAAACTATCTACTGTGTATTTTCCCATCTTCCCAGCAGTGCCTGATGCAGTTGCACACATGGTGTAACTTAGAGTTTCATGCTTCCAGAACCAGAGTGAACTGTGCTGTTTCTGTGTGATCTCTGTTGCTGTTTTTTGGGTGGTGCCTGATGATTTTATATAGCTCCTTGCAGCTATTCAGTGCAGGTCATGTCCAAGAAAATATAACTGGAGGAATAAAGTAAGAAATGGTGGGAGTGTTCCCAGTTTGTTTTGTTTTGTTTTTGTTTTTTTTTAAGTGAGACTGCAGTGTGAGTACTTGATTCTATCCAGGTATTTCCTTGGGGCTGCCCTGCAATTATTTGTTCTCATCTGTAACTTCAGTCTGTGACTTGACTGGACTTCTGTGCAAATAACTTGGTGCATCTAAGTAAACCTTTTTCTAGTGAAATTGGTTAAATAGAGGACATTTTATGGGACAGGAAGGTGACTCTGTTGATGGAGTAAACAGTGTGGCTTTGCCAGGCTGCTGTCACTTACGCACACAAAAATTGATTTGTCTTCTTATAAATGCTGTTTTTCTGTGTGTAAGCCTCCAACCATTTCATTTTTTTGTAACCTATATTAGGACATATTACAAGAGAGTGGTTGTTAAGCAGGTAGTCTTCCTTAAAGCTTGGTGGTTTGGATGTGGTGGGGGAGAGGGGGTCATTCCCTTCTGTACTGCTAGGGAAGGATCTACAAATCGGCTAATAAGTAGGAGAGGATACTGAGTGTATTGAGTCTGGTGAGAAATTACATTGATACCATTCAATAATGCATTATTCTCTTTTTCATATATACTAATATTTGATACTGCTTGTAAGAAAAAGTGATACTTGTTTTCTAAAAGAATGTTTCTACTTGCAAAGACCTGAGTAAGCTCACTGAAGGAGACATATGCCTTGAGTTAAAAATACCCAAGAATGTTCCAGATGAGTGATGAGATGGCACAAAACATTGTAAAATGCAAGGGATGGTATTTTATAATTGGGTAGTCTTATTAGTGCATGAGGACAAGACCCGAAGGTCACCATCTTATAGACTTCTTTACCTTTACTATTTTCCTGGATCCTGCATAGTGGCATTTAAGTCTTATCACAAAAACCTGCAAAGGATTTGGCACCAGGTAGGTGGCATCAGGTGACACCTGTCCTTCCTTCTGTGTCTCCAACTGGCTACATGTACTACTGTCCTTTGGCTGCCCCTTTCATGTCAAGAACAGCCAACAGCCCTTATTTAAGTGGAAATTGATTCACTGCATTGCTTGCCTTTGCAGGACTTTAAGCTGGAGTTTGGCCATCATCAAGGCAGGACAAGTTCTGTCTGGCATGGAGGTACAGCTACCATTGCACAGAGCCCCGGAGACGAAGTGTGGGGAATAGTGTGGAAAATGAGCACTTGCAATTTATGTTCACTGGATAAGTAGGTGACTTAAGTTTTGCTGTCTTCTACTTTAGAGAGCGATTGAAAATTAGTTAATTTTTGGTAAAGAGCTGTGTGGAAACTATGATGTTGGAATCAAGAAGATGTTTTTGATTTTAACATGTGAATTCTATTTCACAGTATGTGTATTGACTTCTGATACTTCTGTGATTAAAATAGCTTTGTTTTCAAGCTAAAGCTACTTTTAGAAGTATTTTATTGATCTGTGGACCTTGATTTGAAGTTGATAGGTCATGCTTCTTTTTCCTTTTTTTAACCTGTCTTTCCAATTTCCTGTATCATAAGATTCTAAAATCTGTATTTGTCCTATGGTGTTTTTCCCATTACTTTAGGGAGAATTTCCTTTTGAGACTGACATCAATGTCTGTCTGTATACATCTTACACTCCAGTTGATGCAGGAAAGGAAGAGATAAGGACAAGATTACAGAAGAAAGATCTTTACTACAGACAAAGGGACCTTTTGAGGAAGTTACTCAACATATCTTCTCTTCTAAGGGTGTAAACTTTTGTGAGCTTGAGGAACATCCAAGGAGGGAGCTGGGGTGTTGTTTTCCCATGTGAATGGGAGGGCTGGACTACACCTTTACTTGCCTGGTAATTAAGAGACATTCAAGGAACCCTGAGCAAGTTGCTTCCAGGCTGGAGTCTAAAAGACCACCTGGCTAAACACGACTTCTTGCAGGGTCTAAGACAGGGCTTAGAATGTGATCTCCAAAACTTTGCCTGCTGCCATGTTCTTCTTGTAGCGTTTGAGATGTGCCTGCACATCATGGTGCTTCTGGTACACAAGGATTGTTTGTTCAGAGCAGTTCATCACTGACAATTCCAGCAGAAATCTGGGCTAGCGAAAACAAGGGAGCAGGGCGTAGTAAACCCAGTGAAAGTACTACCTCAATACTGTTCTCCTGCCTCTGCTGCTGTTGCAATTTCACTGTGTAAACATGTCCTTAAAACCCTGGCTGTGAAACTCGGTTCCAGTGTGCTTTTTGTTGCTTAGGGTGAACCGGAAACACAACAGAAACTGTTGCCCTAGTTCTGTTAGCAATGGAAATGGCCACTCTGGGCTCTCTTGTCTTGGCTGACAGTGTTAGCCTCAAGCAAGAGGGCGTGGGCATCTAGCTGGCGTGCTTGTGCTTGGGGGCAGCTTCACATCTCCCTGCTTTACGATCTCCTGAGTTCCTCTGCTCCTGCTTACCGTAGCACTTAAATGTCCTGACCCCCTTCTGCTGACCTTTACTTCAAACTCCTGATTTACTTTGCTTTCCTGAAGCATAAACTTCCTAAGTATGATGATCCTGTCTGGCAGGATCTGCTTTTGTGTTTCCCCTCCATGGGGACAGTATTTTGTACTTTGACTTCCATAAGCGTTTCCACACTGTTTTCAGTTGACATAATGTAGGATTGCAGATCCCTGCTAATTGTTTGACAGGGGATAAATTTCGATGCTTGCTAAGGTACTCAAGACTTGAGTGCTGTAACACCACCAAAATCTGCAGCATGGACAATAGCACTATGGATTATTTTTTCCCAGTTGCTTTATTAATGCCATGGAGGTGAACTGGAAATGGGATGTGCTCTTGGCTTTTGTAATCACAGTCAACAGTGCTCTTCTAAGAATTGTTCCTAACCCACTCAAATGAGCTTGCAGGCGCTCCTGCTGAAGGTCTTGGAATCCTTTGGCAGTGTGCAAGCTGATAGATTTGTAGGTTCTCCACCAAGTTATTTCCTGAAATTACCATGTATCTAAAAAAAAAAAGCCCACTTTTTTTTTTTCTTTTTCCCCCCTAATCTGGGTAATCTGTGCTTTGTTATCCAGAAGCAGAGGAAGGAATTTGTAATTGAGGCTGCATGTGATTAGCTGAAGTACTAACAAAACAATGTAATACATAGAAAACAAATATGGGAGGGGAATTTTTTGTTTAAATGGCAAAACTCTTTGGCTTCAAAATTCTTTTTTCTGCTGTCTCACAGTCACTTCTATGGGTTTTGTTGTCTCCTGTACTTCACAAATCTGCAAGCTACAGACTAAATCATGACTTTGCCTCATGGAGTCCAGCAATGGATGTTCCTAAACAGTTTTCTTGCTCTCACACAACCATGTGACTTATTCTGTAGTCTGTTGGCCTTGAATCTGCAGTTAGCTTCCAGTCTGTACTTGCACTTAACCTAGTTACTCAGCTAACATGGCCCACATTATGTACCTTAAAGAACTTGAAATGGTGGCAAGTCTTTGAAAAAAAGATGAGTTGTCAAATTTATATTGGACAAGCAGGGTTAAAACCATGTTATGACTCGTAGCTAAAGTACATCTAAAGTTAACTGTGCTATAAAGTCTCTCATATTGCTTAAGCTTCTTGTTTACTTCTTACTGTTTCCTCAGATTTTTGTTGGTGGCTAAATGCCAGTGGTTGAGGACAATAAATAGCCTTGGTTTTGAGTTTTTGTTTTTTGAAGCATGGTTTTGCTAATTAAAAAAAAAATCTATTTTTTTTTGCCCTGACCTAGCTCATTACTGCTGTGTGTGTCTTGTGCAAGTTAGAAGGTGTTTTGGATTATTCATTGAAAAGTGCCTTGCACAGGTTGTGCAAGTTTCCCCTTATTAAAATGTAACACAATGGGCAAGATAAAACTTTGCAATTGATTCTTTATCTGAGTGGCAATTAAGGAACATGTGTCTGGCTCATCAATTCTGATAATCTTGCTTGTATTTCTCTTTCAGACTACCTGTCTTCCACAGTAATTAGTTTAGGAGTATTCTCTTTCTGACTTTGCAGGTTAATCACAAATCATCATTTCTTCCAGAGCTAAAATAATAAAAGTGAATGCTGCTGCTTCTCTAAAAACATTTTTTTTTAATATGAAACAAGTTTGCACAAAAGGCAGTGAAATACATTTTATCTGTTTTTCTTTAAATATATTAAAGCACAGACCAGTGTCCTGCCTTGAATTCTCTTATAATAAATCCATATGTTTAATTACATGGTTGGTTTGAAAGATGGCTCAATTAATTGACATGAAAGGAATATATGTCTTTTACAGGCAAGAGGGAGTTGAGGATGGCATTTATGTCCCAATAGAAGTTAATGTCCAAACTCAAGCAGGAAAGGTACTGACCTGTCGAAGCTACCAGATGCAGGACTATGTTGCCGGTCCCCCTTCTCCACAGTATAAAAAGGTAGGTGTTGCATCATTTTAAGTTTGGAAGAGTGTACAGAAGTTTATAATGCAGTACTTTTGAGCTATTTAATAAGTACTTTAATTACAGTGGATGGAAGGCATGATGACTGTAAAGGTATAATAGTCCTTGTTCAATGTACTACTGTAATAATGATGCTCACAGGAGATTGCTAGCTCTTATAGGCCTATTAAATCAGTTTGGGGTTTTTGGTTTAGTTATGCCTTACAGGAAGCCCCTATTTAACTTAACTTGATTTAGCTGTGATTGGCACAAGGATTTCTGGAGGATGTTGTTCACATATATGCAGCAGTTCTCTGTTTGAAAAATTAATGTACTCCACTGAAAGGACAGAGGGAAACATCTGTGGGGAAAACACAGCACCTAGCTTGTAATTTCCAGGATATGTGTTATCCTTACTGTCTTGGGAAGTACTTGCTATCACTCAATATGGGAGTGTAGCTCTGCCTTTTACCAGACTCATCACCAGTACATCACAGGAGTCCAGCAGCGTTGCTGAGCACTGCAGGGTTCCCCCTTGGTGGTGAGGCAGAAGTGTTTCAACACTGTTCTGCAACACTGACTCTACAGAGACACATGATCCAGTCACGCAGCAGGCCTGACCTGCTTAGCCTGTGAGATCTGTGCAGGCCCAGGCAGGGGTGGTGTGGCTGTGTGTCTGTCTGAGTGGTGCAGCTTTAGTGCTGCTGCACAGACATCACCGCAGCTGGCTTTTCCTGCCTGAAGTAAAGAAACCAGGAGTGAGCTTGCTAAATCCCAAGTGTGCCGCCTTCTCCAAACTGAGGAACTCACTCCTATAAATTGACTTTCAGGACCACAGCTAAGGCCAGCTGCTGTGGGACTGCTGAAGAGAGGGCTTGCTTAGAAAGCAAGCTCTACGTTGCCACAAACCTCTTCCCTGCCCCAACCCACCTCGTGGCAAGGCAAATCTTTAGGGCTTTTCAGGGAGTTAATACATAGTCTACTGCTCTATGTCAGCTCTCATTGGTATGCTGTAAGTGCAGACCTCCACTATTGGCAGCTTTATCATTCCCTCCTGGTCCTGTCAGGAGCAGTTGTTAGTTCTGTTCTTCTTCTCTGCTCCAGCTTTTTTTTTTCAAGTTAACCAGGCAGGAGAGCTAAAAACTTAAAAGATGACTACATCAGCACACAGTGATTGAACTATATCCAGCTACTGTTATGTACTTTTTGTGGCAAAATTCATTCTTTCTAGACACCTCATCCTTTAAATCCATGCTGTTAAATGCATGAAAGCATATTTAGAATGTTTATTTCTATATGCAAGCTTGATGGTGTCTCCTTTAAGCTGTGTTCCTACAACTTCCTCTTTTCCTCTCACTGTCTCATCTTTTCTTCTGCACCAATACTTCAATTTATTTTATGTATGGAAGCAAAGCTGCAGTAACAAATTGTTAAAACAGTTTAAAAACTTTGTTAAACAAAGGAATCTGTGCTTTTTCGCTGAGTTTAGTGCCTGTTTCTGTTACTCCTGTACCCTGTCTAGGTACTTGTTGTCTTTTGGACAGCTTAGTTTTAAAAATAACTACTTTTTAAATCTTTAGCCAACTTTAGTGTCACACCTGAGTGAGAAGCAGCACATATTATTGAAGTTATCATCCTGTCTGAAAGAAAGAATGAAATAACTGAATAACAGCTTAATTACAGAGTCTTCTGCACTTCAGTAACACATAAGAATCTCAGGTGTAGTTAAAAGCCTTTTCAGAGTAATTTTGTTCACGCTGTTCTGGTCTTCAGTGGTCTCCCAGAAGCCTTTGGCTATCCTTAGGTACAAAGAGCACTCTTTGAGATCAATTCTCTGGGTAACTTAAATGATTCTTCCTACTCAAGTGATTGTTTGGAGGAGTCTGTCCTTTCTATTACTGAAGGCTTTTTTTTTTCCCCCTTTTAATTACAGGTTATCTGCATGGGCGCAAAACAGTCTGGCTTGCCGACTGATTATCAGGAGAAATTAGAAGCTATTGAAACGAATGACTATGCAGGACTGGTGCCAATCATGGAAGAGATTGAAGCTGCTATTAAGGCAGAGAAAATAAATTCTGCATAGAATACCTCTGCATTTGCTTGGCCATCCACCTTGATTTAGATACCTCTCCTCACTGTGCTGATCAACAGTTTCTTTATTTATCAAGAAAAGATGAGTTTGCTGTGCATCTACAGTACACCATTAGACATAACTTGCAGTCTGAAGACACACTGACACTGGTAACTTCTTTTTGTATGTATAGTTTGAGTACATTCTGCAAATACATTGCAGATTTAGAAATTATCTTTCTGTAATCATCATGCAGTGCTGCATGCAAATTTGTGCTTCATGTCCAGTTTACTGACCTTTTTAAAAGAAAAAGACCATCTCATGAGTTTTGGCACCTGTTGCCTTCGGAGGAATAAGGGCTGCAAGATCAGGTCCTCTGTTAAAGTTATATGTATACATGACTACATTCATTAGATGCAAAGTAAACTCAAAACTCCAAGGCTAAACCTTTTTCTCTGCTACTTCTCTTGATGGTTTAAAGCCTAGCCTATCTGATGCTATGGAGTTCCTGTTCCTGTTTTATAGTTAAGAAGAAAAGTAGCGTTTTTTTAACATCTTCCATGTTTTACAGCGTAAATTCAAAAGGCAGCCTAGGCCTGAAGACAACGTTCAGCAAAGCATCTCTTTCAAACCATCATAGCTTCCTCCTTTCAGTGTCTAATGATCATCATAGATGAACTGGTTAGTGATAACCAAGAAATTTTTAAAGAATTTATTATAGTTTGATATTTCCAAGGGTTTATTTTAATTACTGGTTTGACTGGCTTGTTTGCCGATCTAGGCCTTGGTCCAGTGAAATCAGAAAGTCTCCTTTGAGCCCTAGCACATTTATTCTGTGGTTTTGTTTGTCTGTTAAACCCTAAATGAACAGACTTGGGCTCTTGTACTTTTTCTGGTTGCTTCTCCCCACAGCTTTGACAATCCAATGCAGAACTGGAAGATTTGTAACATATTTATTTTCATGGTACGTTGCAACCCCTGCAGTTAGTCTTTGGGGGATGAGGAAAAGTTTACGACCTGGAAGATGACAAATCACTGAGATTTGGCTTATCTTCTCTGCAGTGTATTTTTTTCTCTTGACGTACAGAGAGGTGTAAGATATGAATGATGTCACTGTGTGACTGCTTAGATAAACAAATGATAAAATAACAGACTGACCACGTCTTCTCTCTATAAAATGTTTTCTATAAATTTCTGCCAGGTAGGTGTAGCTGCTGTCCTGATGTAATATGCCTGTTTCCAGAGCTGGGCACGGTGACTGCTGGATAACATGGTACTTTCTGTCTTAGTACTGTCTAGTTTGAGTAAATAAAATTGTGATTATCACACCTCTGCCATGCCCGTTCAGTGAACACCCCTCAAGAATATCACAGATTGTTAAGGTTGGAAGGGAACTTTGGAGATCGTCCAGTCCAACTCCCTGTCAAGGCAGGATCACCTCGAGCAGGTGACAGGAACGTCTCTGAAGACGGAGTGTCTTTAAAGAGGGATGTCTCTAAAGAGGGAGACTCCACGACCTCCCTGTGCAGACTGCGTTGCTTATGTAAATAAAAACGGGATTTGTGGGAATGCAGCTGAAGCCTCCATTGGCTGTTCGTGTTTTTTAATGGATGTAATGTCAGTGGGGAGCGCAGAACTATGCGTGAAATACTCCTCTGCATCAGCACCACTTCTTTTGCCTTACCCTCACGTTGCACCTTTGGGCTTTTTAACCTTTAAATGGGTGAAGAAAACAGAAATAATGCCCTGACAGTCTCCTTACGCGGCGGGAGCTTGACTGAGGGACATCGTCGCTGCCGAGGGATCCCTGGCACCTCTCGGGAGAGGAGGGGTGGGTGCGGAGGGGAATGCCATGCTGCTGAAGGAGAAGCCTTCGGCCCCTCCTGCGCGGGGTGGAGCCACTTCCCGCTAGGGAGGAGAGACCGAGTGTGGGGCGGGAGGGGGTGAGGGAAGCGCCCGTGGGCTCCTCCCTTGGCCTCCGTCCTTCGCCGCCGCGGTGAGTGCCGGGGAAGGGCCGGGGCGCAGGCGGGCTGCCGGGGGGAGGTCTGGCGGGTGGGAGCTCGCACGTCTGATTTCTGTAAAGCAGAGTTTCTGTGGTACCGCGTGAAAGGCTTGCAAGGTGGGAGGGGAAGGGCTGCCCCGCTCCTGAGCTGGAAACTTCGGGGCTCCTTCGTGATTCCTCAGGAGGGTCCCTCCCGGCCGGGAGGGTGTGACGGGGAACGGGGAGCGGGTGCGGGCAGCAGCTCCCCAAGCTCCTCGGCGTGGGGACAGCGCCTGGGTACGAAACACAGCAGCGCTGACTGGCGTAAATGGTCTTCCAGATGCTGGAGAGGATGTGGCGTTCCTGAGAGCTGTTGGGGAAGGATGGCAGGTCCCAGGGACGGAGGAGGTGGGAGGAATGCATCGCTCCCGTCCCGTACTGGCGCCCGCCTCGCTGGCCCGTGAGCGGCGGTAGCGGGGAGCAAGGAACCGTCTGCTTCCCCGAGAGTCGGAGCGGAGACCCCAGCCCATGCGCGGGGGCAGGCGGCACTCGCTTAGGCCCCGGTGCTTTGCTCCCCTAACGCGAAAGAAGCTGGAAGAGCAGGAGGCGGGAGCGGTTCGCAGGGCGGGATGGTGCCCGTGGCCTGGCCATGATTCCATCAGTTCCGTGATTCCATCAGCTGCAACTTTCCGGTGTAGGATTCACTGCTGGCTGAATGTGAAAATAGTCAAAGACAGTAGAAAAGCAGTTCTGTCTTCATGGACAGCAGTAAATTGCCCCCTCCTCTGTCTCTTAAAAAAAAAAAAAAATCCCCAAGACTTCTCTGGTTGGACAAAGCTTCTTTGCTTTCTAGTAGTGGCTCCTTATTATTTATTGATCTTTTCCCACCGGGAAGGAGTTACAAGGAAGCCGCATAAAGTATTCTTGACAGGGGCTTCTTAATACATCTAAACACTGTATATAAAGTTCTCTTTCTATACAAAGCAATCTGTTAAGACATGTAGGAACAAAACCTGCGAGGAATGTGAATATTTCTGTCAAAGCCTGTGCCTTTTAAAGGAATGCTTGCCATTTTGCCAGATGGAAGGAGGAATAATTTCTTCTGTGGGCTTTTATATCTGTTGCTCTTCAAATAACTAGGGATGCTTACAAAAGCCTATGATACTGTCATAAGAAGAGAGAGAGAGGGGAGGGAGGAAAAACCACTGAAAGATGCTGATCTTTGTGACCCCAGAGCGAAGCAAGAGCACATAAGTTGTAGTGTATTTACAGGAACATGATGTTAACATATGGCTCCCTGGGCATTTATTGATGTATGTAGCATCAGTGATGATAGTTAGAGATGGTGAAGTGGGGTGTGATGACTATGCTTTAATTCACACAAACAGAATAATTTAAGATCTGCACAGGGGCTCTGTACAAGCTCTACCAACACACCATTTTTGCTATAATAATAAAAGGCTATTTTTTAATACCTTTGGGAATACACTGCATTGCTTCTCATCAAACATGCAGATGTGTAGCATATGTGCCCATTTGCCTCTGATTTATGTATGTTTTTTACTGTTCTTGAAGTAAGTAAAATAGCTGAAGTTCTTTTAAATGTGAGAGCTGCTGTGTGGAAATAGGTGTTTTATTCACTTATTATAGTCATAGGCTGACTGCTGTTGCATGCATGACATAAGATGTGGAAAATCAGTCCCTTTTCTGTCTCTCCCAATGATACCAAAAAGTTGAATTTATGCTGACCTGACAGTCCAGATTACCAAGCATAGCAGTTTCCCGTTCTCTTGCTGTAATGACTCTGTAGTGAGTAACTGACACTGTAAAATAGCTTTTCTTGGGAAACAAAACTGACTTGGAAACACAAAGGGCATAGGGCTCCATTTCATGTGAAATGGAGCATAGTTTTCATACAACCACCTCTGGAAGAGTGATTGTGTTTTGAATGCTACGGACAGATAGCTATGTTTTTTAGCTGTTCTGTAAGATCCTTCAGACCTTTTATCTACAGCATTTACCTTTGACAAGACCTTGTTGCAACAAACCAACACATTCTTTGCTGCCATGGGTCTTGCAGCACTGGAACAGGCATCCTAGTTTTGTTAGAAGAAAGAGCTAGGAGATCTTAGTAAAAAGAGGATGTGAGGAGGGCGGGGCCAGGAGAAGTAGAAATGTATATATGCTTGCACAATGCTGCAAGTAGAGAGAACTCGGAGGAAATGCGAGATAAGAGTGCCAGTGCCTTCATGCAGAGGGCATCAGTGCCACTGGAGCTTATTGACATGGATTGTACAAAACTTTGCTGGAAGTACTGATGCTTTTACTGTACCTCTTACTATGACAAATTTCATTTCCCCCTTTCATTTCCCTCCTTATTCCTGGCCTGATCCCCATATTGCTTCCTCTTTTTATTCTCAGTTGCGCAGGTTTATGATAGCATTGATTGCCACACTTGCTGTTGCTTCTCATATCACTTTAATCCCCATCAACATTTCATTTGGCCAAGACCCTGTCTTCCCTTTCTTCTTGGTTTTTACTGCTGGTGGGTAAGTATTCTGCTCTCAGGGTCTTTTTAATTCCTTCTAGACTGTTTCCTGCCTTCTTCACCTGATGGACTTTGCTGTCCTCAAAATGGCTCATTGCATTTCCTCTCCAATATCATTGGCAGCCTCTTCAGTAAGTAATTAGGGTTTTTTTTTTATTTTTCCTCTTAGGAACAAGAAGTCCATTCTGTTCCCAGATAGGAAGCTTCTTCTCATGAGTGTTTCTCCTGTTTGTCTCCTCATCCCAGACTCCTACTTCACTCAGACATCATCTGTCTTGTCTGTCTCCATTCCTCCTTAAGTGTTCTGCTGTTTCAGCTACTCTGTCAAGCTTGCAAATCTTTCCCTTTTTCTTGCTCATTTCTCCAAATAGATGTGCTCACAAGCTGTTGCTGTTAGAACAGGTGATCTGTTTTGACCGTAACTTGTGAGAGCCTTAAGGTGTCTTTCAGAAAAATTATTTTATTCACTTTAGCCCTTTCAGGAATGGAAGGCAGTACACTGAGCTGTCTCACATTAATGTATGTCTCAGTCTTTTCTAACAGCATCCTCATGACTGATGCAACATCAGTCACACGAATTGTAATGGTATTGAATCCAGCGTCTGCAGGGCCCAAGATAAGGCAAAGAACACTGTATGCACTCTAGTAAGAAAGTGCTTTCAATGCCTGTTTATAAGCTGCATAAGCATTTACCTTTAAACAAACCAGATGTGTAACCTAGCACTGTAAAACTGACAGATCCTTCCACAAGAGACATAGAAACCTTGTATTCCCTCACTGAAAAACTCTTATTGAAGCACTGTGGAAGCTGGGATTCTTTCCAGAAAGAGAGGTGATGGGCTTGCAGATAAGCTGGAGACCTCACGTTGTCACACACCAGCCTCATGCTTTTAAAAACACCACCAAAAAAAACCCCAACAGTAAAAAAAACCCCAACAACACAAAGAAAGCCCTAGTGAAACAGAATCACGTATGTCAAGTTTCTTCATATAGCTGACACACTTTGATATGAATACAAGTAGCAGGAAGTCTTTCTGTTACATTTAAAGTGTTCAGCTCTTCGTCTGGTATGGATTTTCTTACTCTGGGAATGGTGTAAATTTCCATTTTTTTCTTACTAAAAAGGACTTACGAAAAGTACTAAGTAGTCCAGTATTGGATGGTGTGGGATTTTGCATTAAATTTGAGATTTTTATTGAAAACATCACTGAGTACATCATCATGCACAAAATTCGTATTGCCAGTCCTGACTTCCCTGCTTGGCACTTTTGTTCTTTCTCCTTCTCTCCCTGATGTTTGGCCTCACTTCATACTCCTTTTTGCTTGGTTTCTTGTTTTTCCATTCTCCTGCAGATCACCCTGTGTGAAAGGAAACATGCTCTGTCCTGCAGCATTTGCATGCACACCCCTTCCAGTAGCAACCATGATTTGTACTGACTTAGACGTAGTCAGATGCAGGGCAGACATCTTTGAGACCTTCTGGTCATTCCATATTTCTCACGTTCTGTCCTGCTGCTGTATTTCTTCTTTCTTTTCTTATTGAAAACTCTTTGTAGATGGAACTGAAATAGTGAAGAAAATACTTTTGTTTGGTTTGTATACTTGACAGCATGTTGGTTTGTTCTTATGGCTTTCTGAATATTTGTCTCAGCAGGTAATGTTGGGTGGATGCAGTATCTTGAAAGAATAGGGTTAATATTTTATTGCATGTTTTAAGATGATGCTATCTCTTTAACTAAAGCCCACAAAGATGTAAGACTAAAAGATGTTTTCAACATGCTTGGTCTTCATTTACGGAATGAGTTTTCTAGAACAAAGAGATGTGCCAGTGTGGTTTCTAGGAAGCTGAGTCACTCAGAAAGCAGCAACTTCCTCGGGTGGGTCATCTGAACATGGTCGTGAAAGGTTGATTTGTCTGAGCAGATACAGTCACTTACTGGTGTGGTAAGAAATTCAGATCACTTGGTTACATTCAGTTTGTTTGAAACAGTTTTGCCATTTTGGGAGTTGGCTGTGACCCTGAACAGTTATGCTGGGGATTTGCCAGGTCTTAGCCCTTGCAGAGCCCAACTCCTAATGCAGTTATCTGTGTCCATGCATGTCAGCAACCCGAAGTTGGGACCTACTGGGAAATCCAAGGAGGTAAGCTGGTTTGCCCTGCTGGTTTGAGTGTAGATAGTATCATTAAAATGCAGTAGCATAAACTGTGTCTTTCTCCAGCATCAAGCAGGAGAAGCTTCACTGATGCAGACAGCAGCTTCTGATACAGAAAACCGACAGAAGCAAGATTGTTCCAGCAGCAGGTCACTTAGAATAATCTGTGAGCTGGCAGGGCTTGACAGGGGAGTGCTGGGGAGCATTTGAAAAAGTTTGCCATCACTGCAAATGTCTTGGGAAATTGTGAGAATTTTGTAGCAGCAGAGTTGGCACATTTACAGAATTGTTGAAGGGTTTTGTTGATATGACTGTAATCAGAATCTAAGAACATTCTTCCAGATATCCCTTGACCTGCTGAAACAACAGTATGTTTTAACTGTTACTGGGGGTTGTCAGACATTTGTGTTGATCATGCAGATTCTCATTGTCTGTGTGGAGGGAATTCAGTATTGATCTTGGCAAAAAAATAGCTTCCTCCATGGGAATTGTATGGCAAGTTTGTACCTAAATAGTACCTAAATGAACTTACAGTTGAATTGTAATTACAATATAACTTCATCCCTACTATATGGTGGGCACATAAACTACAGTTACAAGAAGCCCTGCTTTAGTAATACAATAGAGGGCAGTCTGATCCTGATTCCTCTTGCTTTATGCCTTGTAGAGAAAAATAGGGATAAATCGACATCTAAAAAGAGCTCCCAAGAGGTGGTCTGGAGAATAAGGGCATACACTGTGCATATATATATTTGCAGACAAAGAGAGAGCATTCATGCTAGCGTACGGCTTCAAAATAACATTCCTCCTGGTGCTGGTGAACCTGTGTCCTGAAGCTAAATTCTTCTCCCTAGTTTAGCTAAAACTGCCTCAGAGTTCACAAGGCCTTGCTTTCAGGAGCAGGTATTATATCTGCAGCATTTTATACAGTCTCTTGTTGTAACAACGAAAAGGTAGAGTGAATTGCTACTATAAATTAATTCCTTCTACAAAATTAA
Source organism: Donacobius atricapilla (assembly GCA_013397315.1). Lineage (NCBI taxonomy): Eukaryota > Metazoa > Chordata > Aves > Passeriformes > Mimidae > Donacobius > Donacobius atricapilla. Next base: position 89,832 of record WBMY01000376.1, on the reverse strand, counting down.
TTGCTATGAAGTATAATTTTATTCTGTTTAATTCCTCATCCAGATTATGTTTGGACAGATGCCCTGCTTTGTCTACTGAAACATGAAAAGCTAATAAAAAATATTAAATTATGTATTAGGAATAGGCAGTTAATAAAGCAGATGCCAGTGGTGGTTTTTGAGGCAATCTAGAGTGAAATATGGTACAGGAGGGAGACTGCCTGTTGTAGATATTTTATTTTTCAAAACCTTAACAAATAAGTGGAAGTACCTGAGGAAGAAACATTATTAAAATGTTGACCACGATACTACACAGAGTTTGGGAGTATTCTGTGATGTCTAATTGAAGGATATATGTTCATAAAATAAGGTTTAAACTGAGGTTCTGTACAATTGCTTTTTTCAGGCTCAGTGATATGAAGGACAGATTTCTTGTTTGCCTGAAGTTAAATCCAAGCTGACCTGTCACTACAAATGGACAGTTTCTCAAAGATGAGGCTTGATGGAACAGCTTCTTGGTATCTCAACTATGGAAGGCCAACTTTGTGCTAATGTGGACATTTCTGTGAAAAAACCTCCAGGAGCAAGCCCTCAGTCCTTCATTGCTTTGCTGAAGGTTCACCGAGAGCTTCTGGTCAGTGGGATCCGAAACACACAATGTTTGATTGATAACTTGATTAAGAATGACTACTTCTCCACCGAAGATGCAGAGATCGTTGTCCAGTTTCCTACTCAAGCAGATAAGGTATATATATATTTTTTTTTCTCTAGCCAGTGAAGCTTTTGGTTACTTTCAGTTTATCAACAGATTTTAAGGGTTTATCTGACAATTTTACATATAGTGTGTTTTATAATCTTTGTTATTCTAGAGTTTTCCCACCCCATTCTTTCTGGATGAGTGTCTCCAGCACATCCCTTTCCAGCACGGCTGGCACTGCTGGTTATGCCCGTTGGCAGCTGTAAGAATTTAGCAGGATAATTGCTGTTCTGTCCCTCCCAGCTGCAGCTTTGTCCTCTGATAACATGGTGACCACATGGTTGTTAGAGTATAGCAAGGAAAATCTGCCTTAGGATGTTGGGGAACAGATCATCCTGCTTTAGGAAAGACAGAAATGAAATGTTGTTTTAGAAGTTAATGATTGTTTGTTGTATGTATGAACACCTTCTTTTCTCTTTAAAGACCTATGTATGTTGTAAATGTTTCTATGGAAATTTGACGTTCCCTGGTATATTTGGGTTTTAATTCATCTTTGGACATCAGTAGCAAAAATTATTTCCTTTAGTTAGGAGAAAATTACCATGTACACAGTTGGTCTTTGCATCGTAACTTGAAACACTGAGAAGATTGTTTCCCAGACCAACCAATCAGGCAGCTTCAGAACCCTGTCACAGTGAGGAGCAGGCAAACCATAAAAAAAGTCAGAGACCTTGGACATCACCAACAGTGCCGATTTTCATAAAATAATCATTCTTGCTGGCATGTTGAAATGGTAACACAGTGCTCATACTGTGTGTAGGGTCAAAGCTGAATAAATGCACACTGTATGATTATCTCAATTTCCTATTGTTCAGCATAATATGCATGGCTGTTGTACCAAAGCTGAGGGGGAGGCCATGCATCAGGAGTCTAAGCAGAGACAGAGAGCAGGCCACAGTAGTGTAAGGGAAGTGGATTCTGTGGGAGCTTCTCTGGAAGGCATAAAATTGCTTTTTAGAGCATACAAATTGTCAGAAAAAGCTCCATGTGTTTGCTGTGCTGCATGTACATCACCCTGATTTAAGCTCACAAGAGACCACAGTCTCTGGAAAGCCTTTGTCTGGTTTAGAGCTGCATTCTTCATTCATTTCTAGCGAGGGCATCCTTCGCTAGAAATGAATGTGCCCTGAGATGATTGCTCTGTCTTGCAGAGGGTTTTGTACTAGGACTGCCTTGTACTGGTGCACAGAGATCACCCTCTGCCTCGCCCGTGGAGGTGACACTTTGTGCTGAACTGCTCCAGCCACTGCCCGGTTGCCATTAGTTTTGGTACTAACTGTAGGCCGTGGGGCCATTGTACAGAGAGAGCCTGGAGAATTGAGTTGCTGTATTGGCAGGAAAAGTTGTAGGGTTTTGGTTCAGCATTAAGATCCAGGGAGGGATTCATCCTACCCTGCTCTGGACCTGTCTGGATCCTGAGGTAAATCCAAACGTGACTGGAGAATTTACAAAACAGAGGATGAATTTAGGGCACTGAGCAACCACCTCTATTTTCATTTTAAACAGCACAGGATTTAAAATACACTATCTAGCCAATCTGAGAAAATCCTTTGGGCTCCCTCTTGAGGAGTGGTATTTATCCACTTCGTTTCTGGTTAGTGTGATTGAGCTACAGGTTCAGACCTTAACTTGCAGAACCAACTTTCTCGCAGCATTCAAACACAAACGGCAGTTGAGTTTTGTGATGGTTCCAATACAGAACTAGATTTTGATTTCACCTTTTTGAAGCACCAGTTTTGATTTTGGCCCCCAGCTCCAGTCCAGGAAGGATCCTAAAGCGGTTTACAAGCATTACTGTGATAAAATGCTGGGTATCACTAATCTTTCCTGTGGTGTTTCTTCAGGTTCGCAAAATTCTAGACTTGGTTCAAAGCAAGGGAGAAGAAGTTTCAGAATATTTCATCTATGTCCTGCAGAAAGTCACTGATGCTTACTATGAACTTCAGCCTTGGCTGGATGAAATAGGCTATGAGCCTTCAGAGAGTATTTGCAGTAAACCTGTGGTAAATACAGATCCAGGTAAGGTCATGCATCTCTATCCCTTCCGTTAGAACTGCTCTGCTATGTAGGCAGCTCCAACCAGGTGGCAAGAGAGTAAGGGTTCAGGCAGGCACAGCCAGGAAACATAACTGTGTGCTTGCTAGCATTGGTAGCCAAATTAAAAGGCACACTGTATAACACAAGAGTGATGTTGATAAATTACATGCTATTTTGTTAAACTCAGGCTCTTTCAGCATGTGTCTGTGGGTATATAACACAGTGGCAGAACCACCTTGTGCCAGCTCTAGTATTTTCTAGGCCTCTACTACAATTTATTAGCAACACTGTGATGTTTTGGCCATGGACTAGCCAGTGTTTCATGATGAGAACAGTCAAACAATGAGGCGGGTTGCCCAGGGAGGCTGTGCAGTCTCCGTGCTTGGGGGTTTTCAAGATCCATCTAGACAAAGCCCTGAGTAACCTCATCTGTTGTCAGACATGATCCTGTGCTCAGCAGGAGAGAGGACTAGACCTTCTGAAGTCCCTTCCAACCAGAATTATTCTGTCATCCTAAATGATGATTTTTAGCTACCCTAAAAATCGGAGTTTAAGTCTTGCAGAAATTATTTCCTCTGGAGAGGTTTTTCCATACAACATAAATATAAAAATTACTTTGTCCCCATCTGAAGCAAAGTTTCTGTTGAAAAACAGAAGCCAGCGTTGCACAATAACTGAGATTCTCTCTTTTTCTGTCATCTTAAAAAAATCTTTTGAGGTACCTGGCACTTGGTTTCTAAAATGCATGGCTTCTGTGGGCAATAATATTAATGACTAAAGAAGTTTGGAAAGAATAACCACCTAACTGATAGAACTGCAGGTAGAATATAAGTACAGTGAAATCAGTGACCAACAACTCCAACAAGCCTTTTCAGAGAGTTAAGCAGCCTTTAACAAAGGGTCAGGGGCTTGGCTTTGAGTCTCAGCTGAAGGATAGCAGCCCCTTAAACCAATGCAGCATCAGTACAGGCTTTCAGGAAATGGTGGCTCACCTTTCTTTAGCACCTAAATTTCCCAAGTGAGTGATGATGGCAGCACAAATAGAATTAATCTGCCAAAGAACCCTTTTCACATTAGAATTACTTTTGTGTATTTTCCCCTCTGAGCTCGCAAAGAGGTGGGTCATTGTATACATAGGCTTTTAAATAACAGTCTCTTTAATAATAGTTCACTGTCTTTTTAGTTAGCAGGTATTGCCAGAAACTCAGACATGAACTGGGACGGGACTCCAAGTTTGTTACATTGTACACTCAGAAGGAGGAGATACTGCTTGAAGAAATCTACTCCAACAGTATTATGGAGCTGGTCAGTTTTACCAGTGAGAGTCTTGGCCCACTGGGTCAATTAGAAGCCCTTTTTGATGATGCAGTTGGGCTAATTAATGAAGATGGAGAGACTATTTATGTCTATGGTGATGCAGGAATTGGAAAATCCATCTTGCTGCAAAAGATACAAAACCTTTGGGCCAGAAAAGAATTGGACATAGGGGCCAAGTTTTTCTTTTGCTTTCGGTGTAGGATGTTTAGCTGCTTCAAGGAAGATGAAGCCATATGTTTGAAAGACCTGCTCTTCAAATATAATTGCCACCCAGACCAGGACCCCACAGAAGTGTTCCATCACATCTTGCAGTTCCCTCATACAGTTCTTTTCACTTTTGACGGCTTTGATGAGATCTATTCCAACTTTGATCTCAGCAGCGTACCTGAGATATGCTCACCCAATGAACCCATCCACCCCCTGGCACTGCTTGTAAGCCTTCTCAGAGGAAAGCTTCTTAAGGGATCCAAGAAAATTCTTACTGCCAGGACAGGAACTGAGATCCAAAAAAACATCATTAGGAAGAAAGTGTTGCTCCGTGGTTTCTCCAGGAATAACCTGAAGGAATACACAGCTATGTTTTTCAGAGATGAGCGGCAACGCGCACTGGTATCAAACCAGTTGGAAGCTAACCCAAATCTCTGCAGTTTGTGTTCAGTGCCGTTATTTTGCTGGATTATCTTTAAATGCTTTGAACACTTCCACTCCATGTTTGACAGCCACGAGCTTCCAGACAGTTCTTTTACATTAACAGATGTATTTTTGCTCATGATTGAAGTCCACCTGAACCGATCTGTGAAAACAAGTTTACTGAAGAGCAATATCAGGAGCCAAGCGGAGATGTTCAAATCAAGAAAGGAAAGTCTTCTAGCTTTGGGTAAAATGGCATACAAAGGGATGGAGAACTCTTCCTTTATCTTTGAGCAGGAGGAAGTCTCATTGGCAAACATCTCTGAAGAAGATTTGCAGTTGGGCTTTCTCAGGACAGTTAAAGGTTACAGTGGCTGTGACAGTCAGGCCACTTATGAGTTCTTGCACTTAACCCTTCAGTCTTTTTTCACAGCTTTGTTCTTGGTTATGGAGGAGAAGGTGGGTACTAAGGAGTTACTTGAGTTTTTCAATGAATGTTCTTCCATGGAGACTGCCCAGCCTACTTGCCTTCGTATCCCCTGGCTGAAGAAACAACTAGCAGGGGAGGATCCTTTCCAAAATAAGGAACACTTTAATTTTACCAACATGTTTCTCTGTGGCCTACTTTCTGGACCCAAGCAGAAGCTCTTCAGACATTTAGTTTCGCCTGCGGTCATTAAGAGGAAGAGAAAAACACTGATCACATACCTTGGGGAGAGCATGAAATCCCACCTGAAAGGCTTCACTCGGTCCAGGCTTAAAAGCTACAATCAGGTGCAGGTGCAGCCCAACTTTGTGTGGATGCTGAGGTGCCTGTACGAGACGCAGAGTGAGAAGGTGGGGAGGATGGCAGCCCACCGCATGCATGCCAACTACATCAAGCTGGCCTACTGCAATGCCTGCTCTGCCGACTGCAGCGCCATTTCCTTTGTGGTGCACCACTTCCAGAAGCGCCTAGCTCTGGATTTGGACAACAACAACATCAATGACTATGGAATAAAACAGTTGCAACCTTGTTTCAGCAAGCTTGCAGTGATCAGGTAGGAGTCTCTGTATGTAAGCAGCTCCTTGTGTATTCTTCGTTTATTCCACAAACTGGTGGGCTGAAGGACTTGATCTCGCAAGTGGAGAAAGATGAGGATTAGTGCTGCTGGAAATTAATGTTTCAGATCTGCTGAAATCTTTGTTCATTTAGTCACAGGAGCAGAGATAAGCTGTGAATTCGGAAACCAAAATGAAAAGGGTGGTAAGAAGTCCTTAGAAGCATGGGCTGTTTAAACCTGTAGGTTTAGTTAGCTCCATCTTAAGTTGTCTCAGAAGAGGATTTTATGACAGAAGGTGCTTAAGGGAAAAAGAAAACATAAGGGCATCCTCCATTATCTGAAAAGTGCCTGAGGCCATCTCTGCCATAGTCATAAGGAGTAAGGGAGGATCTCCTATGCACAATAACCCTTGATCAGAAGCTCTGAATTTCTTGCTCTTGCATCCTCTCAAATGTCTGACTTTCATAGGACAAAAGCTATCATGTACATCCATGAAAGGATGTAGTTGATGCCTTCAGATGTGGTATTTCCCTGAGGTGATGTGAAGGGAGGGCATGGCTTGGTATGAACAGGGAGAACTAACTCCTCCTCTAACATCACAGGCCACGTTGTTTCACCTCCAGCCCTTTGAGGTTGTACCATGTAGCTATACCTTACTTGTCCAAACATTCAGGTGCAGACAATCAGGAACAACTTCATATTTTTTAAAGCTCCTTCAGCCTCATGATTTTTTTTTTAACAACTGGGTTTATTCTTTCTGTTTGGCTGTGCCTTGCTTTGTTTTCCTCCAGGAATAAATCAAAGCCAGTGACTTGTTTTTTTCCCAGTTATTTGCAAATTGACTGACCTCCCAAGAGAAAGCAATAAGGAAACTCCTGGGGAAAATGCACAAGTATGTTAAACAAAACAAAGAAGGAAAGGCCAGCCTTTCATTCCCTGCGCCTATCACGTGATCATGCCATACACAGTGTGATCCTAACACCATCCCCAGCACCAAACCAGTCTTTTAGGTTGCCCTGATTTTTTTAATGGATCTTAAGATGTTGGAACTTTTATTTCTAATGAGCAACTCCTGCAGGTCATGAAATGTTGTTTCCAACAGCCTAACCATCCCTTTCAAAGAGGCAGACTGTTCTGACCTGTAGAGATTGGCTGATCTCTCCTGTATGCTGCTGCATTCCAAAGGGAACACGTTGCTATCTAGCAAAGGCTAGGGAGGCTGTTGGTGATAAGGGATTCTCAGCAGGAAAGCCTCAGCTGCTGAGCTTGTGGGCAAACTTAATGTGGACAAAATGTTTTCATAGGGACAGCTTTATCCAGAAAATATGATTCATGGATGGCAATTGGAATGCTTCACTTGAACCCGTCCATTTAGTGAAAGTGAAAAAGCTTGAGAAGTTACAAAAAAAACTCCCACACAACCAGAAACAACAACAACCAAAACCCCACCCAAAAACAACTGTGAGAAGAAGCATTTTTATTCTGTGAATGACTGACATTGATTTGTTTTGTGTCTGGCTGGGACAATAAAATTAGAAACATCTAGCACACCCATGGGAGCACAGTTCTGTTTTGTGGCCAGGGCTTTTCACAACCTTTGTTTGGTGAAGCCTGAATGTGTTGTGACTTTCAAGATGCCTGGCTTTCACTGCATACTTAGAGAGAAGATTGCAAGACTAGTAGTTTGGACAGCTTGCTTTTGCTGGGGTGTTAAGCAGACTTTCTTCCTGAAAGCACAGTAAGCACAGGAGGAGGGTGAGATGTTTATCTGGTGGCTGACTTCCTACATTTTATTGTTCTCAGTTCTACGGACAGCTTCCAGGGCATTACCTAGGAGATCTGGGGCTCTCTGCTTTTAATCAGTTTTGGAGTGAGCCACATGAAACTGAGCTCACAAATTTCTTTAACAGCTTTTAATATGTGGAATAAGGACCTGTTAAAATATCAAAGGAAAATGTATAGGCCTCCAGTTATTTATTAACTCGTGGGCTATGAACATTTATAAGATGTATTGATTCAGACTTTGCATTCCCTTCTTTCCAGGCTCAGTGTAAATCAGGTCACAGATCACGGTGTAAGGATCTTGTATGAAGAACTCTCCAAGTACCAAATTGTGTCTTTCTTGGGGTATGTACCAGGTCAAGAGCAAAACACTCAGCAGAGATACTAGATAATAAAACTCTAATGCTGTCAGTACTGACACAGCAGAGGTGGGTGGAAACTACAGTTACCTTCTCATTTAAGCAAAGTAGCTTTTTGTGTCAGAAATGATTCTGTAACATTTCACTGGGACAATGACCACAGCTTCCACTCCCATCACACTCCCTCACAGCCTCCTGCTGGCAACAAACCCTTCTGTGACACAGTGTGGACCACTATCAGGTTACTGAACTGTGTGAGCATGCTAATTTTTATATCAAAAGCCTTCTGCTGTGGAAGGGATAGACTGCAAGCAAGAGAGCATGTGTAGTTATAGCCTGCTATTTTCTCTGCTGTAAACTGATTTATCTCAACTATGCAAAGCAGATGCAGCCTGGTAGAGACTAGTGTCAGGAACATGCAGTTTCAAGTGTCGTGTTCATAATACCAATTTCTTTCAAGAGCTTAATTAGTTCATAATGAAGTTGAAGCTGGAAGGCACATTGGCTTTGACTTCCTACTCTTGGTTAAGTAGCTACATAAAAATGACTTTTTGAAAGGTGAACGTGAAACCAAGAATAGCTTTTTTCCTCCAGAGCCCTAATGTAAGTACAACTGCTCAGGTATCTACTCTTCAGTAATATTTGCAAGGGGATTTTATGACTTTTAAAAGACCAAAAATACATCATGGTGTTTTGTCTTTTGACTTATCTTCTGGCAATATTATTTCTGTACTAGCACAGGAATAAAGGGGGCTTTGTTTGCTTGTGGAGAACATTTATTTTAAAAAATTATATAAATATTCATGATTTGCAGTCTGGTCTCCTTATATTTTTTATCTAGCCCATCACAATATGAATTATATATCAAAACAGAAATACAAGCAACTGTGAATATGTACAAAGCTGTACAGAAAAGATAGATGCTGTGTGTGCATCATAAGACATTCAGGTTGTAAATATTTAACAGCAGTAATAACCTATTTTTATCAATGGGATTTTTCTTTAAGCTTATACAACAACAAAATCACTGATGTTGGAGCCAAATACATTGCAAAACTAATTGAAGAGTGTTCAAGCCTGGAATATGTTAAGTATGTTGGATTTTTTTCCTTTCTGCACTATCCTAATTAAGGTTAAGCAACTTGAAAGGGGAGAAAGAGCAGAAAAAAGAGACAAAAATTGTATTTGGAATGAAATATAATTTAGGTTGCAGTTGTATATTTATTTTGCAGTAGTCTAGCAGTGGATGGCAGCAGGTGAAACTCTTGAACCAATAGTCTTTCCTGGAATATAGTAGTGAGTTAAAGGAGTGCATGAGACCTGTTCTTCACCTAAATCTAGTCTGAGCACTTGAGTGAGGCTTAAATTGTGCATGGATCTTTCTGCTGCTTCCAGCAGGCAAATTCCCTTGGATTTAGTACCAAGCTTTTTAGTGTCTGATCTTTCGTGGGCTACTGGGGTCAGGCTGTGCTGGTGTCATACCTCAACTCTGGAATTCCCCCAGTTCACTTGGTGAGATGTTCCCTTTAATTCCTGGAACTGCCCCAGATAAGAGTGTCTGGCCATGCACATTGGTTGGACATAAAGGTAGATCATTAACCAATGGTTTAATTGGGACTGTAGCAGAAACCAGAGTTAACTGCAGCAATGTCAGCTGGAGGGAATGGAGGGAATGTAGGAACTGTCAGCCAGGGACTCTTGGATTCTAGTCCTTGTTCTACCACTGACTTGGTTTGAAACCCCCCTCTAGCCTCATCCTTCCTACTTGAAATATTTGCAGAATTTAGAAGCCCAGGAGCACTTTGGTTCTTTCACTGCTTTGACAGTGCTTTGCTTATTTAATGTAACTTTAACAAAAAAGCCTGTTGAAAGATGGTTGCTTTCCGGCTACATAGTAAGCCTAGAGATTATTTTGAGATAGAGTGCAAGTTCATGTGCCCAAAGTCAGCCAAACAAGACAGTTTTATGTAAATGTAGTGACTTGGGGGATTTGGGTTTGGTCTGTTCTTTAAATCAGTCTATATGCAATTATCTCTCCCTTGAACTCCAGCCATTTGATATCCACATAGGCCAAAAATAGAAAAGGCTTTGTGTAAAATGCCAGCCGGAGACTGCTGCACTGACCTATGCCACTGCCTAGAGCCTGTGCTTACAACAGAAAGACTTGAAATTATTGCAGTCTGTGCTTATGAGCTGCAGTCTCCTCAGGAAACACACAGTCGAGAAATATTCTGTTCCCTGTGGCATCATGAAACATGCTGCATGTAATTCGTGAGCTCTGTAGCAATTGCTGATACTATGAATTATATTAAAAACAAGGCCAGGGTCCTTGGCCTGAGGATCAGTTCCTAAAGCTCACTCCTAACATACTGATCACCAAACCCAAGACTCTACTGCAATACTTCTGATTTGGAAAGCTGACATGCAAAATATGCAAAAGACAACATAAAATCACATATTTTAGTCAAAGGTCAAGTGCCTGCAGTATTTTTTCACTCTGGGTTAATCTTTGATAACTGCAGGTAGCCTCCAGAGTTAATTAGCCTTAAATACTTGTGTGGCTCTCTGAACTAGTGTTCTGATAGTTGCACAGTTGTAAGTGATGCACCTCAGCAATTTATGTATTTTGTGCAGAATAGGAGCAAACAAAATAACGAGCGAAGGAGGGAAGTGCCTTGCCCAGGCCATCCAGAAGAGCAAGACAATGTTTGAAATTGGGTAAGTTCAGTGCTAAGGAGCAGAACTTAGATCTTGATCTTGGCCAGGCACCTGTAAATCCCTTAGGATTCCTTTTTTTCATGCTTCCCTTCTCTACTCCTGCTATTCCTTCCCTCCTCAACAGCAGCATTAGAACAAATGAGTGTAGAGGCATAGCCACATTTTCCATTGAAAAGGAGGGCTGCTTTGTTGTTCTTCAGTTCACACAATGTTTGCGTTTGGTTTTGGCATCTGGTTTTTTTCTTTTTCACTGTTCTGACAGAACCTTAAAGGAGAGACAAATAAACAAGAGGACAGTATGTAAAGCTAGCCACTTTCTTTATTTTTAAGTCTGTGTGGTTTTATGACAATTGGCACTGCACCTAGTTATTGAGTGTCATTGTTACAACTGTCAAACCTTCTGCATCACATTCTGATAAAGTTGTGAGCTGGGAGAATAAAAAAGGATTCACATCATCCTTTTCTCTTAGTCTGTCCCTAACTGCAGAGAGCTATTATTGGAGAGAGGTCTGAATGTACTCCAAACCTTTAGTTCCTGCCCTCTTTTTCAGGAAAGATGCTAGGTTTGATTTATTTTATTTATTTTTCTGCCCACTCTGGCAAATCCTAGTTTTTCACTCTACAGAAGAACACATTTCTTAAAATTCAGTACTTGAATACATGGAATTAAAATCTCTGCTTGACCATTGTAAAAATCACAATAGCCGTGAAACATAAAAATCATACTTGTACAATCAGATTTTTGGCCTTTAATTTTGTTGTTCTACAACATTTCTCAAATACAGTGAGCAACCTGCACACTTCCATATAGCTGGATCTGCTGTGCTGTACTTGCTGTAATTTCAGCAAAGGACTATTATTTTCTCCTGTGGAGGAAATGATCACTCCAAATGGACTTAGGATGTCCTGGACAGAAATGTTTAAGTAGTGAACTGTACTGGGTCTGAAGGACAAGGAAATTTTGGGAAACATACTGGAAGTCTCTGTGTTTAGATACCATAGAGCTCAATTGATTTTAAAAGAGCGCCAACTAATTACCCATAAGCTGAGTGTGGCTCTGAGTCACCAAGCCAGGATCCCTGTAAAAAACCCAATGATGTAGACCTCAGCAGAGGTGTTTTCAAACCTCATAATGCAGAGTGAATTTTCAAAGTGGTTAGTCTGCACAGAAAGCATTTGACCAGGTACTCCTAGTAAATGTTGATCAAATCTCTCCAGCTTGTACCGTGTTATCTTCTCTCACAAGATAACCCTTTGTGTAATCAAGGAAATACTATCGGAAATACTATTTCTTACCAGTGTGCAGCATGGTGATCTCAAAAGCACTCCTGCTGCACCAAGCACTCCTGCTGCACCGGGCTGTCTCCTAGAGCTGCCTCTGTGCTGTGGCCTGAGGGTACTGGTGAGTCAGCAGAGGTTACTGGTGCGATGTGCAGGGAGTGGAACATACCTGCCTCAGTGGGGAGGGTACATGCTAGGTTTCTCACAAGCCTGAAAGATTGTGAAGTAATCAGGAAGGAGGGGAGGGGAGGGGAGAGAAACAAGGAGAATACATCGCCAAGAGTCAGTAGGGCAGCACAACTGATATCTCCTGTTCTCCTCTCTTCACTAGGATGTGGGGTAATCAAGTTGGAGACGAAGGAGCAAAGGCATTTGCAGAGGCCCTGAGGAACCACCCCAGGTTAACAAATGTGAGGTAAAACACTGACAGAGCCAGGCAGCTGAGTGTAGTGCTGGCTTTTCCATTCTGCTGTGAAGCAATGACTCTTCCCACCAAGTGTTGGCCTGGAATGCCATCTGGTATTGCAGCCTTTGCTGTGCAACCAAGAGGTCCCTGGTGCAAGCTAGAGGCCAGATTCTGTCAAAGAGCTTTGTGCAGCCTTTAGGCAAGTTAAAAATACCACAGGACTGGCATCCTTTCCTCTATGTGTGCCACCTCCCCTCATGCTGCACAGAGTTCTGGCATTTGTGAAGGCACATGGTCAGTGGGTGCCATTTTGATCTGGGAGCATTACCAGAAGGAGGCACCAGCTGTCACAGGATCGGGTTCACAGTGAGCTCAGTATTAACAGTTTCTATTGAGAAAGTGCAGCAGCTCTTACCAAAGTACTTTTTAGGCCATAATATGTTTGGGTAGGGGCTGGGACATTCTTATTTTTGGGCTCATCCAGTGGAGCTGCACCACCACACATTCAGTGCTAGTGAGATGTCATCCTCCCTGGAGTTCAGGGATGGATCTCAAACCAGCCTTCTGGAAGCCATAACATGGGTGAGGTTGGAAGCACAGCAGAAACCAGCAGTGTTAAGCAGCCCATCGCTGCTAGACTTTCAAATGCTGGCTGGGGATTTAAATATGTTTTGGAGTCCCTCCACACAGCTGGAGCACTGGGTTCATGGGGATCCTTTCCATTTGTCTCCCAGTTCCACTGGCCTCCTCAGTGAGGGAGCAGGCAAGGCTCCTTAGTTTCCCCACAAGGTGGCACATGGCACTTGTTTCTCCAGAAATACTCTGGGAGTTTGGGGATCTCTGGAGAGTTTATTGCTGCCACTTCAGATCCAGGGATTTCAGAGCTGGTGCCTTGTCCTCTTTTCTGCAAGTGGGTAGTCAAGCTTAAAAATTAAAAGCTGTACAGGTGCAGTGACCTAGATATATTTAAACTTAAAAGCCATCTGAAATAGCCATCTTCCCATAATTGCACAATCCATCCAGGCAAATCAGACTTGCAGACTTGCGTTTTTCAAAAGAAAACATTTTGAACTTGAATTAAAGCTCAGGGATTCTCAGACAGCAAATATGCTGATGAATGTGTTTGCAGAAATAAAGAGGAGTAACTGTGCTGTCTTGAGCTTGGGTTTGTTGGCATTTGTGCAAGGTGAATCCTCTGCTCTGCAGTGTACTTGCTCTTGGCTTTGTTTCTTATCTCCCACTGGCTAATCCCACACCATGATTTGAATTCATAGTAAGCACCTGTGGTAGCTTTATGTGAAGACCAAGGGAAGATAATGCCTACTACATTAGTTTATTTTATTTGCCATTTTTAGGCCCTGTCATGATGGACTGAGAATATCCAGTTTAAGCTGAAGCTAGGAGGGACTCATGACAATACATACTTGTGCCATTGCTCTATTTGGTTCCCCTTTCTACCTTTTTTGAGGCCTGGCATTATTATAAGGGGAAGACTCTGAAAGCCCAGAGCTTAACTTTAACTGGATGATTTTGCCAATGTCTATTCAAAGAATGAAGGGCAGACTAAGAAATGTTTTTGGTTTGCAGTGGAAAGCATTTACAAGCTCATCTCTCCATACACAACAGAAGGTGTTGTATTTGGAAGAAGAATGAGGTATTTGGATGCCTGAAGGACTTGAAGGACAAAGTGCCCAATTCATACAGGGATGACAAATGCATGTAAAAACCTGTGTACTGCTAAGCACAAGTCTTTGTCCTTGTTAAAAGTCTCAACTCTCAAAATTACTGGGTGAAACTCTGCTGTCAGCCCCCAGAGCACGACTCACTGACAGCAAACCTTGTGGACTGTATGATAGACCTGCACTCATGCTGCAGCCTGTGAGCTGCTCTCACTTGTAAAAGTTATAAGGGCTCAGTGGTTTGTGAAGTATGTGAGCCTTTGAAACACACAAATGCTGAGTTGTACAACTGGGAAGCAGATTGTCCAGGATATTGCCTTGTATTTGGCAGTGGGAGAGCCAAGTGCTGTTGCTTTTTTAGACATTTGTATCTTTACTTCACAGTCTCGCATTCAATGGCATCACGACAGAGGGAGGCAAAAGTATTGCTGAAGCCATGCAACATAACAACTCTGTGAGGATATTCTGGTAATTGACAGTGTGGGCTCTTTCTCCTCTGTTTCCTTTTCCAGAGCAAAATGCTGTTTTATTACCTCTAATCCCATTGCCCTTTCTACTCTCCCCTCTTCTTTCTCTCCCTCCCCTCATCCCCTATGCTTTCACTATCAACAAGCTATAAGATATCACTTTGGAAGAATGTGGACATGAGTAATGGATCAGCAGCCTGTGTCCTTTGGGATATATTCCAATGACCCGCTCTGCTTTGTCCATCTTGCTTTCCCCATCTTCTTTCCATCATCTGAAGTCAAGTTCTTTGTCCTCAGTTTTTGCACCTCTTCAGTGTTGTCTGTATCTTTTCCCACTATACCTCATCCTCCTTTCAGACACTAAAGCATCATCAGAAAGTATCACTAGAACATTGCGCAGAGAAATAAAGGTCTGATGTTCTTGTCTCCTTTACCTCCAGGGCTTCTCTTCAATATCTCTTTGTGTCCAGCCTTTACAAATGCTCAGGGCAGGAACAGCACATCCCCTTTTCGCTGTCTAAAGCTAAGTCACAGACAAGCTGAAAAAACAGGGGGCTGAAAAACAGTGTCAACATCCTAAGTGAACATTTTCTCTCCCTCTTAGGTTGACTAAAAACGAGCTGGATGATGAGGCAGCAATGAGTTTTGCAGAGATGCTGAAGGTCAACAAGAAATTGGTGCATTTATGGTGAGTTACATTCCACAGTGGCACAGGCTCTTTGGCATACACTACGTTAAAGCTTCACCTTCCAAGTCTATGTAGGTCACAGTAACAATTTCTGTGCATGGTCTGGATGCAGCTGACTGCTTGTAGACAGTTCTGATAGGAAGTTAATAAAGCTGCTGACTAGCATTTGGAACCTGCTTTCATATAGGGAAAAGTTCAAGCTGTTTCTGGTAACTTTCAAGCTATTGATTGATTTCATCTCTCCTCAGGTGAACACTATCAGCCTCAAAATCAAAAGTTTAAAAAAACACAGACAAACAAACTAACAAATAAACAAAAACAAGCAAAAAACCAAAACCAAACCAACAAAACCCCAAGCAGACAGCTAGAATAGAATAAGGTTATTACAATTCTTTCTGATTGTCATCATGCTATGAAAGTAACTCTTCAGTCAAGAACCTACATGACAGACAATTAAATACATGTCACATTTGCCCAGTGCTTTCTCTTCAGGCTAGTAATACACTGATGCAAGACATGCATTTCCAAGGCATCAATCCCCAGGAAAACAGGGATTATTTCTAGCAATTACAGTGAGACTTTTTACACTTCCAAGAAAAAGCAGCATTGGCTTTTCTAATCCAGAGGTTGACAATGGAAGGGGCTGGGCAGATGTGAGCTGTAAAAAAAATAGCCATCCATTCATTTCAAGTGATCAAGGGACCATCAGACATGGAATCCCTTTACATGCTTTACAAAGACTTGGCTGACCACACTCTAGCCACTCCCTGTATTAATCCTAGTTCCAACCCCTTAGGAAGCATGCTGGCTGTTGTGGGTGCCAAGTACTCGTAGCCTCTTTAGAAAGCAGCAGAAGCTGTGGTGCCCATCACCCTGAAAATGAAAAGGCAGTGGGGGAAGTGCTTGATTTATTTGTGCACAGCTGCAGATCTAATTCATTGAGCAGTTTGGGTTGAATTCATAATAAAACTTAGCCCAGCCAAAGCAGGCATAGTAATCAAGATAAATGTCTTTGTCGTGGCTCAGTATTGTCCAAGGGTGTCTGCCAGTGGACAAATTTATATCCTACTTTGTTGATTACACTAGTGGATGCCTCCAAAAGGTGGTGACCTATATCAATAGTTGAACTTGAGGCTGAGTTAAAGTCTTTTTCCAGTAGCTGAAAGATTCTACTGGATCCCTTTGCATTTTGATTCATAACCAAGTGCAGAAACTCCTTTAATCGGAATGCCTCCTCCTCCTGCCTCCTCACTCCCTAAGAGAGTGTATTGTTCAATACACTCCAATTTTCAGCCTCATCCTGAATTCTGAGGGATTCATGCCACCCGTCACATGGAATGTTACAGCTATGGGGCTCACCATGCTAGACTGAAAGGGGAGTATTGAATTAAGCTGGGCTGATGAGTATTTTTATACTCATGCAGAGGAATGACCTTTGTTCATCTTTAGCTAGTGGGATGGTCTACAGTAGTTAATAAGAGTTACCTACTGCTTCATCAGTTTCACTGCTTGAGGATATTATGTGTGCTTTTTTTTCTTCCCTAAGCTCAGATGAGACATAATTTATAGCTGGTAAGTTGGTTTCACTGAGACTTGCACCTGCTCATACCAGAGTCAAAACCAGTGCTTTATTTTTCAAAGATCTTGTTGGTATGATAAGCAAGACTGGAGGATTTGGCAGCTTCCAGATCATAACTGGTAAAACACTAGGCCTACACAGGGTCTGTACTCCAGAATCTTCTGTACATCACTTAAAAATGTCTCACAGTCTTCTTAGTAAGAAAGCAGAGCTGAGAGGTTTGTCTGTCTCAGTCCAAATACTACAATCCCTTACCACCAGTGAACAGTTCATAGCAGAAATTTGTCAGCTGTGTAATTAAAATTGCTCAGTATCTCCAGAATGCAACCACATGCAAGATTAAAAGGAAAAGATTAATACTCTGAGCTCTGTTTCTGAAAGTGTATGTGGAGCATTTGACCAATACTGTGTACTGTTCTCACAGATAAAATCACAGTCATTTTCTTGTGGCAGACAGCTTTGCTCCTTGATGTCAAGTTGAGTGTAGATTGTGCCTGTGCTGCAAAGTAGTTTTCATATTAGATTGATTTGAAATGCTTTTTTTTTTAGGCTTATCCAGAATCAAATTACAGCCAAAGGGGTGAAGTGCCTCAGCGAAGCTCTCAAGGAGAACACGACTATTCAAGAAATCTGGTAAAGGTCCCTTTGTCAAAGGCTCACTTTATAAACTTTCTTCCCCTTTAAAACCCTACTGGCCTTACTACTTGACAGCCTAAAAAATTCAGAGCAAGTTTATGTGAGGCAGGGGTTGTAGTTCCAGCTGTGGATTTCAAACAGGGAAAAAAACACTGCCACTGAAACATTTCCTTGTGTGTTCTGAATGTCAGGCGATTTTCTTGGTTCACATCTGTCTGTACCAGTGATTTGCAGAACGTGTACATTTGCAGAATCAGGGCCTGAATTTATAGACCAAGTTTTGCTTGTTGTATTTATTTTTAAACTTCTGAACATGTTCATGCTTTTCAGGACCTAAATGCCAAACAAGCAGGAGATGGTTACCTTTACTCAGCGTTACTAGTCTGGTTCACAGAATTTGTGCTTGGATTTTTTTGGGTGGTGCTCCAAACATACTGAAGGAAGCTAAGCTACAAGGAGATTAACTTTTTGTAGGATTTGTTTGTTTTAGATTAGGTGGGCATCACATAGTCCCATGTGTACCTTTTAAGGCAGAAAGCTAAATACCACATTCCTTCCCTCACCTCAGGGAGCTCAGGAGTCAATAGAACTGAGCTGGTTTTAGCACTGCTGCTTTATTATTGAACATGAAATTTATTTTTAAATATAAGTATTTGTTTTAGTGAAAGGACACTGAATTTTAGCTTAGAAAGACAATGACTCACTGTCTGACTAGTGTGTTCCCTGGAGATGTGGAAGAGGTACTTTTTTCAAAAGTCACTGTCCGCTTTCATCTATAGAAGAGGCATCAATTCCCCCTTAGATCATTCTGAATCTTCAGACTGAAATCTGTCTTTTGATTCTGGCCTGAATGTTCAGAGGCATTCATTAACCCAAGCAGTTTCATAAATCTGAATGGTTTAATGGATTTCAACATTTCTGAGAGCAGCACTTAACCAGGCTGCTCATTTTCAGAGGTGTAAGTATCAATGTAGATTATCTTTACAAAGCCAGAATTGAAAATTTTGTTATTGGTCATTTCACATTAATAATGCCTGAGTACTTCCCATGTTGTCATGGAAGACACAAAATGCTCTGGAGACTTTAAATGTCTTTAAACCAGCCCACCACATGGTAAGAACCTTTGTCAGCTATGTGCTACTTGCTGAAATGCAAACAGCTGGGTTTCCAATGCCAAGTTCAGTTACTGGAGCTTAGGTGTGTGTTCAGGTTTTATTTCTGAGGGAGAAGCCTCATTCCTCGGATGTGCAGTGGGAACAGCAATGCTGTATCCTAATACCCATTCCCAGATGAGAAGCATGCAGCCCATGTGGCATTGCAAACCTCTGCACCAAAGCCTTGGAAAAATAGAAGATGGGCAACAGTCACTACCTTACTTTCACTCACATCCCTTTTGTTGTGCTCCTCCAGCTTGAACGGGAACCTGATAAGCCAAGAAGAGGCCAAAGCTTTTGAAAATGAAGAGCGACTCATTTGCTTTTGAATGAGGACTTTCCCATTTTGCCAAGCTGGTGTTAACAAAGGCTACTCCTACACTTGGACTGCAGAGTTTATAAAGGCATAAATCTACAGTGCTCATGGCAGGAGAGAGATACACAATAAGCTGCCTTTTTATGAACACACTGCACTCCCTCAGCTCCATCCCTTACTCTGCCTGTTGTTCTTAATCCTTTTGGTGAGTGGGAAGTTGCCTGGGTAAATAATTAACGTTTGTTCGGTGCTTTGAAGATGAAATTCAAAGTGTTAACAGACTAAATCCACTGGCAAGTGTATGCATTTTGATAACTGAGTTTAGATCTATTCTGTACAGTGATGTAAATAATCTCTTATTTATGTACGCAAATAAAGACACACAAGTATACATACGCAATAAAGGGTGCAAGATGCACAAACTCCACCAGCTCTGAGTATGACCTGCCTCAGAACTGAAAATGAATATATACACAGCTTTACCGGAAATGGTAGATACAGTAGTTGCTTGGTGTCAGTGTTTTGAACATGAATTCTTTCTTCCTGCCTAGAAACTAGGTCCCTATTTCTCCACTGACTACAGACAGCATTGTAGACACTGCTTTTTTTGTTGTTGTTGGGGTTTTTTGGATGGGTAGAAATGGATGCATCAAGCTCAGATTACTTTCAGTAATTTTTTTTCCCAAGCCCAAGTATCAAAGCCACTCCGTTTTCTTTCATGCAACCAGAAGTCCTTACTGCCATCACTGTAAAACCATAACACAAGCAGTGAGCCAATTCTGCTTCAGATTTCCAGAGGGTGCGTAGAAATGGCTGCCTCCTGTTTCCATCATGTTTGTTCTGGGGAGGGGGTCTGGAGAGAACTGTGAACAATTAATTAGCAGGCTGTTCATTGCCTTGGCTCTTGGCCTAGGCACTGTGCTGGTGGCACTACACCAATATCACGTTGCCCAGCATCGGTGGGGAGAAAGGGTGATTGAAAATCAACTGCGTCAAGTAGAAATCCCTTCTCCCAGCAACAGGCAAGCACACAGGAGGATTGAGATTGGCTTGGAAAGCTTTTAGCCTATGCTTGAATCAGGGGACAGAGCAAGGCAAGGAGCAGTAGTAATAATAAGGACCAGCAGGAAAACATTATCCTCCCCCAAATGATTGCTGTTTAGGAAGTGTAACTCTAGAGGCTTGAAAAAAAAAGCAAAGGAATGGGGTATTTGATTATTTTTTGTGGGAGCTTTGTAAACTCCAACTTCTACCCCACAGTGTAGGAGGTAGAGTTTGAGTTATAAACCTAAAATGGAAAAGTGTGAGCCATTTTCCTTCCTTCTCCCATGTTACCATCCCCCCACTCCCAAACTCTGAGAAACAATTCTCCAATTGCTGACTAACCCACAAAACCTTGGTAGGTTGGTTTGCTACCATTTCTATATGGTAGCAAACCTTTCCCAGCC
Source organism: Donacobius atricapilla (assembly GCA_013397315.1). Taxonomy (NCBI): domain Eukaryota; kingdom Metazoa; phylum Chordata; class Aves; order Passeriformes; family Mimidae; genus Donacobius; species Donacobius atricapilla. The sequence continues at coordinate 69,556 of WBMY01000376.1, read as the reverse complement.
CCCAGTTCTGTCTACTCCCTTCAGCTCCCGAACACATTTTAAAATACTCATAGAGCTTCTCACAAAACCTGCAGTTATAAAGGAAAAAAAAAGGGAAGAAAACCAACTTAGTTATTTTTCAGTGGCTTTTCCTCTGTACCTGTGGTATCAACACTGATTTTTCACAGGCAGACAGATGAGGGTTTTCAACCATGCCAGAGGGAACTCAGCTAATTTGAATGATTTCTGCACCTGAGCCATTTGTTTACTGAAGCAAAAGGGCACACCGTTACAGAAGAGCTGGATTTCAATTGCCGGGACATCTGCCAAAGCAAAGCCCTTAAAGACTTCTCAGTGACTTTAACAAATCAGAGACTCATGCACCTTGTCAAAGTGTGTTTTGCCAGCCTATTCTAATGGAAGGGAGAAGATACTGGTGTAAGGAAGAGCCTTCACCAGAGGTGTAATTTGCCTATGTTTGAGGAAGTATGCTCCTACTTTGCTCTAATCACAGAACTATTTGTTCATTTACCAGGTAGAAAATATGTTTAAAACTACAGTTCCTGTCCTCATTTCACTAATTGACTAAAATAGCTCCTCCCAAGCTTTTCAGTACAGTCATATCAGCCCCCTTTTTGGGCTAGAGCAGCCTTTGGCATTGTTTGTAGTGACAAGCTCAGCCCAGTTGCAAATCTTGTTCCATACCTGGCTGTTACAAGCTGGGTATCCAGGGTGTGTTTTCAGGGAAAGCAGCATTTACAGGCCTGCAGCAGCTAAATGCAGCCTCAGGGTAAGTGGTGGCAGGATCAAGCTCAGCTCTGTGTAGGACAGGGTTTGGCACTGAACAAGATTATAGTGCCAGAGACAGAGCCAGTCACAGCCACTCCTTCCAGAGGTGATTTTGGGCAGCAAACACTTGTTTGGACTGGGCTGAAGGTCTGAGCACAGCTTCTTCTGGGTTTGACAAAACCAAGGGGTTTCATAGCATCCTGCTCCCAGCTCACCCAGAGCAGGAGGTCTGCTCCCACAGCTCTGGGAGTCATGCTGGGCAAACTGGTTGCTACATTGGGAGCAGCCAGACATCCCTTGTTTATCTGCGCAGCATTTCTGGCTGCAGCTCTTTCTAGTCTTACCAGCCTCTTTGTGAGGGGCATAGGAGCAACACTTCTGCAATTTGCAGTGAGAGTCTTGTTTACTCAGAGACAACTGTAACTTTTTTAAGACTTGTTTGTAATTTGCTGAAGCCTTCTCTGTACACTGTGTCATGTTTTTCCACTCATCCACTGTGATAATAAACAGCTTTTTAAAGACCAAGCTGCTTGCAAGTGCTCGGGTTTTGCTGAAGTCCTGTCAAGCAGATGCTTGGCTGGATCAAGATGGGACAGAGACACCCCAACTAATTCTGGCTGCAGGAAAGAGAGAGGAGTCGCCACAGCTAGAGAAGGCCTTTCACTCTAGCTACCACTGCCTATGACGGGCCCTTCCAGTAGCAGGTGCCAATCCAGTTAGGGGCAGCAAGGAAAAGCATAGTGGTGCCTCAGGGATGTGCTGCAGCCATGCTGTGCCCCTGAAGTCCTCCTGCCACACTGACTGCAGGAGCTCTTTGCATTTCCACCTGCTGGTGCTGGGGGCAAAGACTTGCTGGCTTAAGTGTTACTACTTGTATTTGGCTGGTGCAAGCTGTGTGTGTTTACTGGTGCTAGATGACACTGCAGCCCACAAGGAAGCCCTGCCGCGACACAGTGCAGTCCTGCTCCAGTCACACACTGCCAGGTCCTCAGGAAAGGGTGTTTGTCTGAGCCTGGTGGCTCACTTGGTGTCACACATGTCTCCAGGTGCCAGACCACAGTTTATGGCTTGCAGGGTGGTGCAAGGCCACGCAACCTTTGCTCTTTAACCACAGCCAGCACAGGATCCCAATCCCACCATCCCATGCCCAGGGAGAAGTACTAATGCTGAAATATGTCGTTGTTGGACACACAGACACAAACACACTTTGTCTAGTGAGAAGGCATGAACTGTTTATTATGAAAATTTGACTTCACTTTTATAGTATTTCTACAAAGGCCAGGGACTGGGGGAGAAGGTTGACACCTCTCCCCATCCCATTGGTCAAGACAACTGTCCATCAGCTGTCCATATCTCTAAGAACAAAATGTAAACTACCTTGAACTAACGAAAACATTGCTTCTATTTATAACACCCGAGTGAGAAACTACCTAAGAATTATGAACTGTGAGACACAAACAGAAGGCTGAAAAATCAGGGCAACAGAAATGCAGCAAGACACCCATGCCTGCTTTTCTGTGGCTTCATTCTGCCCTCTTACGTTGCTTCAGCAGACAAAACCAGGAGCCCACTGCAAAGCCATACAAATGGCTGCAGTCGGGCTGCATCAGAGCCAGGTGAACAGCAGTGAGGGATGGGTTTGCCATGAGGAAGGAGAGGTCACTGCAGAAACCTCTCCGTTTTCAACTGATGGAACGAGTAATCTCGGCACAAAAAAAGCTGCAGCTGTACACAAAGACCTAACTGCTGCTTTAGTAGATAGAAACAAAACAGCAGGATTGTGCTAGATGAAAATGGAGGCCAGGCTGGGAGCCTGGGACTCCAAATTTACTCACAGGAGGAGGCTTCTCCTTGCTTGCTGGAGGCTCCCAGTTGCTCTGTGGGATAGGTCAGGCTTCTGAAAACACAGCAGAACAACTGAGGCAAGTGCTTCCTCACTTGCTGGAGTGGGAACAAAAGGTGAGAGGATGCAGGGAGTGCCACAGGTGCTGGGGAAGCCCCTCTTTCATCCTGGGAAATTGCTGATCGAATCCCCTGTGAATCTAGACAGGACTGAGGTCAGCCAGTATTCATTCTCCACTCCCAGAGGTAAATGAGAGCTGATGGCACAAGCTGTAGACATTTGAAATAGCTGCCCTCAGATACGTAGAGGGATGTGAAAACAGGGATGATGTTTCAGAGAGAACAGCAGCTTCAGCTTCAGGAGTATCACGGCATGAGAGGTCACAGCAGGTGGGTTAAGAAATAAAAACTGGTCTTACTCAGCCAGGGGCAAAAACTACAATCATTGCTTTACACTGGGAAAGCAGGAAATGTCCTGTGCCTTTTGCAGACAGGGTGTCTGGGTGATGCACTAGAAAACAGCCGGTTTCAGACAGTGCTGATGCTACCTGATGAACTCAAGGTCAGCACCTGCAGGACTCAAGTAACCCTTTAGGGTGGGGATACATTAATGCCTGCCACACACAGGGCCTGCAGCTGCTGCTGGCACCAGAGCTGCTGGCAGGGGGGCTCCCAGCAGCCCCAGGAGGCTGCCCATGGAGCAGTCTGAGAATGGTGCTGTGCTTGCCCATCCCAGCCCCCAGCCAGGCAGCTGGCTCAGGAGATGGCTGCAGGTGACACAGCTGAAGGGCCACGTCGAGCACTGCAGCCAGCGGCTGTGCCTGACAGCAAACCAGCCCTGGAGCAGAAGTGTCCCCTTTGCTTCCCTGGGGCAGGGAGCCAGAGCTCCAGCTCCAGCAGACCTCTTCCAAACAACTAAATTATGCCCAGCCTCTCCTGTCTGGGGATTCCCCTTATACACTGAAGGCAGCAACTTAATTAGCTGAAGGCAGGAGACTTGGACCTCACAGACTGGAGCAAATGAAGCTGTCAAGCTTTCATGCTCCCATTACCTGCCAGACACTTTAATCCTGAGTTCAGCAGATGTTAATCCTGGCCCAGGTGACTTGTGAGGAGGGAAGAAGTCCCCCGGGTCTGCAGGGGGAGGGAGCGGGTGAGAAGACCTCACGGCCAGGCAGGGTGGGAACAGCCCCACGGTGGTCACCGTCCTCGGTGACAAAGCTCGATGGGGCTCGGGGAGAGGCCTGCCAGCTTCCTCTGTCTTCCGTTTGAAGCCGGCTTAAGGAAACAACGAGGAGGGAAGGGAGGGAGGAGGTTTTGTTAAAATGTAAACGGATGTACAAACAAAGCCATCTGTAAACAGGAAGGAACGAAAGTGGGGCAGGAGCCCGATGCAAAACATAACTCCAAAGATAACGGGCCAAATGCGGAGAGGCACAAGGCACCTGCAATTTCCAACGGGCACAGCTGAGTCTGTGTCCCTGTGCCTCAGATCTGCCTCCTCTACGCTCTTGCCCTTACAAGGAGTGAGTCATCTTGTGTCAACTGAGGATGGGCTTTATGCAATTATTTATTTATGCCAAGCCCTCCTCCCTGCCACCATGCATCCCTGATCTCATCCCCCTCAGAAAACAGATGCTTAATGAAGGGCATGAGGGCTGGAAAACTCCATCTCACTTGGCCTTTGCTGAGGCTCCTTGTTTCCCAGTGGCTGGCTGGCAAGGAGACAGCAGGAATGAGCTGCACAGCACCTCACAGGCAGTGTGCTCTGTGGCCTTGTTTTGCTTTTTGGATGCCAGCAGCCTTCTCCTAGCAGGGTGGGATGGAGCTGGGAGCCTCCTCTACTGGACAAACATGCTGGGGGATGTTTGCAGACAGCAGCAGGCTCCAGCCTGCACCCCCCGAGGCACAGACATTGCTCAGGGGTTGTAGCCTCAGAAGGAGAATGAGACATTACAGAACGGGGCACTCAAAAGCCAGGGGAGGAACTTCCCTGTTTAGCTCCTGCTGCTGCAGGGGACTCTTCCCACCTTCTTGCTCTCTTTGCTGCAAGGCAGTGTGTTGTTTCCCTCTCTCTGCAGAGCATCCAGAAGTGAACATGGACCACTGGCTGTACCAAACAACAGTGTGTGGTAGGGCCAGACACAAACACACACGTGTACAACAGCACCACTGATTGCTGATGGTTCCCAGGAACACCCTGGGGCCAGCACAGCATCCCCGTTCACCCTACAGGACAAGCAACTTGGGGCAGAGGTGGCATGTCCCACGTCCCAGCCATAGGGAGGAAGGTAGGATGTGATACCAACAGATGCCACTAATTTAAATTTCACACATGAAATCCTGTACCTACGGAACTGCAATGATTTCCATCAGATTTTTCTGATGCAAAGCCAAACTCAGCTTTAACTAGTTATTGATTGCTTCCATAACACAGCTCAAGACTGAGGAGGAAAACAGAAATAACCAGCAGTTAAGGAATTCCAGAAGGCGACTGGGAGGAGCGGCTGGGGAAGTGGGGAGGGGTGGTGGAAAAAAAGTTACTCTGCCAAATGATAGGAACATGTTACTCCATTATTACATCCAACTGTTTCTGGGTGCAGACTTGAATAATTCATGCATTAGAATCATCATCTCCCACAGAGAGAATTGTGATGGTCCAATTGTCACTGTGCTTTAACAATGGGTTCAACTACCCCCACCCACATCAAAAGGCCTATCTCAAAAAGTGGAGTGGAGCAAGCAAGGACAGACGCACAACCATGGGGGAACCTGTGTCATAAATCCATGCATCACATTCCATCAGCAGGTATTACCAGCCTGCAGAAGTCCTCCTGGCTGGTAGCAGCACCCTAGAAGCACCTCCTGTCTGTAGAGTGAACCTCTTATGTTTTCCCCCACATCCTCGACATAACCTTGATGAAATGCACTTGGATTTACTCAGAGCACCCACAGTTCCACTCCCAACTGGTGTAGGGGAGAGGTGTAAAATCACGCCTTCCCCACAGCAGACTTACCCCGTACACTATGCAAAACCACACAGCTCATCTGTGCTCCTGTCCTCATCTCACTTTACGTTCAGCACAAGGGCTACAATCTCCCCAGCTGCTGCCAGGCCAGGCAGGAAGGTTTGAAGTGGTAACACAGCCAGCCAGGTCTCTCACATGCACACCTATCTTCTGTAGGTGACCTGACTTGCCGAGCTGCAGCCACTGCCCCAGGAGAAAGTTTCCAGGCAGTCGGCATCACAGTGCTCTGCCTTTGCCAGGATGCTCCACTGGAGAACAATTTAACATCCTCAGTGGCTCTGGGCAGAAATTCCCTCCTCCAGCAAAATGTCTCTGCAGGAGCCTGTTAGCCTCCTTCCAGCTTTTTAGGGACAGACAAGAGTGCTGGTAACCATTGGGGACAAAGAAATCCATGCATTGCTCAGCCCCAGGTATGCTGTCAGGGAATCAGTTTTAAAGAAGTAACCATGAAGTGTTTTGGGAGGAAGCTAAAGTGGTATTTGGGTTCCAAGAAACTGAAGGAAAGAGCAGCTATTAAGTTACTTTGATCCTCTGATGGAGGTTCCCAGACTCCAGTGATGAGAAAGGATTGTTTGCTACCATCTTCACCCCATATCACCCTTTTTTTTTTTTTCTTTTGAGACCACCCTACCTGTTGACCTGGCAGCTCTATCTTATGCTAACCTTGAAGGCCATCATGTCTGCTGAAGATCCACAGAGGATGCATTAATCAGAGACATCTTACCTCCAGCCTCCCCCACAAAACAGCAGCGACATCAGCTCTTGTCTGCTGAGACCTTCCCTGGCCAGATGGATGCAAGCCTGTCCCATCACTGCTTGTGGGACAGGTGAAGAGTGAGAGGGGCTCAGAGGGGACAGAGGCTGGACCACCTACAGGACTGCAGACAGGTGAGATGCCAAGCTGCTTTTCTGGCTGTGACTCTAAACCATGCATTGCTTTTCCTTCCTCTGCTCCAACTCAGACTGCAGCACAGACATACAGAAGCTCTGTCCCACAGCAATGCCTCTTGGAGCAATACTTCAAAAAAAACCAAAAAAAAAAAATCACCTGGAAGTGTGAGAAAAACTGTGCTTGAAAAGATTTATTACATATATTTGTACATATTTTACATGAATGGAATGTTAAACATACAACCTAAAAATCAATAAAAAAATATTTTCATTCATGATTATGTACTGGCAAACCACTGAAAAGAGTATCTTAGAACAACTTATCTTGCAATCATACTGCTCAATTAAAAAAAAAGAAAAAACCCAAAACAAATGAATATGTTTTACATTTACATTAGACATTGCAAATTACATTTCGATTTCCACTCTGGGTAATGAAAGAAGGTATCTTGTCCATTACCACTGCACATACAGGTGGCATTTAAGAAGCTAGCATGGACTTTCCTCTAACTCACTGTAGGCAAGGTTAGCTCTGTAGGAAGAGGCATATAAAAAAAGGGAGTACACACTCTGCTCCCTAACAGCAGGTATCTGCCAAAGGGTAGGAAGAGCCAGGATGAGATTTGTAATCAAGTGATAAAGGTTAGCACTGGATCACCACTCATTCAGTGCCACCTGCAGCTCTTAGTATTTGTTAAAAGTAGTTTTTACGTAGTTCATTAAAGCATCCCCTCTACAGCTAAACCACCTCCCTTCTTCCTTGAAAATTATAGTGCTTTGGCAATATCAGCTAGGGGAGAATTCTTCACTGTATAACAAATATTCCAGCTTCATCTGAATATATACAAGAGTACAGAGTCAAGTTTTGATATTTCTTCCTCTTAGAATTTCACACCTTGCGAGCTTGTGACCAGTCATGTTGAGAAGGGTTTACTATGAAATATAACACATCAGCATTAAAAGGGACAGATTTAAGGGAAAACAAGAGGAACAGGATTCAGCAACAGATTATGTTCTTGCAACGTTGGGTTACTTACACTTGAAACTCTGCCAAAATCGAGCAAATCCTATTTATCGTTGCAAAATCTTTGCCAAAGCACACCCAAGGGCAAAAGTCTCTCAGATAAACACACATACATTAAAAGCTGCCAGAAAGATCAGTGAGTGGGCTGCCTGCCTTCTACTTCTTGTACACTGGCAACTTATTAGATCCAAGACAGAACCAAGTCCAGCCTTTTTCAGGTGCAGGATATTCCTATGGTGGTTTACCTCAGCAAGTATTCAACAACTAATAATGCCCCACAATGAGGTCATTTTACAGCTTATCCCATCATCAGCTCTGATGTACTAATTGAGACATGACTTTACAGAGTACAAGCAGATTGGGAAGCCAGCCTACAACTGTGAAGTAAGATAACCAAATGTAATTTGAGAGTATGGACTGGGTGGGGTTTTTTTAATCCCCAACAGGCTAAAACATCTCCAACTTGATTTTAGAAGCAGGGTAACTTATGTGGAGAAACAGAAACATCATAAATTTTCCATTCAGGAAAAAAATCCTGGACATAGTTCTGTTGTGAATTTCTCATGAAGAGCTTTTTGAATGACAAAAAGTGGTAGGAGCTGCATGAAAAAAACCACATTTGGCTGGATTGTAGGAAACCCATAATAAGCCCTCTCTTAACAGTTACAACCTCTTACATCACTTCTGCTTATGCCAATGGAAAGCCTATTCATATGGGAATATGGCCTAACATACATCTCATCTTCAGCTAGGCGGAGAAGAAATTGATACTAAAATGACTTTTAAGCTTTGAAGGGTGGAAAGTGAATCATTATAGCACTCATCAAAAAAAGAGATAATCCTCCACTGGCAAAGGTGAGCTGGAAGATCCCATGGTAGCACTTCTGTACTCCCAGGTGCGTGCTAGTCCCTCAGCAGGAAACTCCCAATTAGTACCGAATTTGCAAACAAATACTCTTTCAATACAGGAAAGTGGCTAAAAGCACAGAAACTCAGAAAGATCACTGCCTGTATCAAATCCAACGTGTTTTGCCACCATTTACAAAGAGACAATAGTAACATTCAAGTTGCAAGTTCCTTGCTTTTGGTGGAACACGGAAGAAATGGAGCAAGCTTCTAAAGCCCTCACATAGAAAAGGCAGTGCACTAAAAGCATTCTTAAGCACATCTCGCGCATTAGACACACCCCTCCAGAAACAACAAAGATCTACATTTCTGAATAAAAATTATCTTTCCCATATTTGCTGAGATTTCAGTCTCTAGGAATCTGTTTTACCAGCTCTCCAGCCTTTCAGCAAGGCTTAATTAAAACCCCAGTGCTCCTAAAATTAAAAAGTAGGATAAGATAATCTTGAGATTCAGTCATAAACCCCTTTACATCATAAGGGGGGAAGCAGGGAAAAATCCAAGGTCCTAAGTATCCACCCACACTTCTGTACATCACCTACATGTTTTCCATTCCAAAATACCCCAGTACATTTACCCTTGATTATGACAGCTAACTTGACTACAAATAAGACCATCTGGTTTTGGCTTTATCCCTCCCAAAAATAAAATACCAAAAAACTGTGGTGTGCTTTGTACTTTTGCTTTTACATCCCACTCAACTCATTGCTGAATGTACACACTGAAAGAAAAGGAGCTACTTCCTTCCAAAGTGAAGCATTTACTTCACTTTGATTTATAAGTGACTTATAACACACAGGACAAAGGTGCCCTGCGCTGACAGCAGTTTTGACTCCCTTGTTATTGTACAGGCTATGGTTATATACAATCCAACTCACAGCCACCTCCACTATGAACTTCAAAACACGAATTGCTACTGAAGAGACATGGGTATGCTACAGGTTCTGAAAAATCACACATTTCAAGACAGTGTCAAATCTACTCTTCCCCTGCTGGCAAGCAAGTAGCATGTTTATGGCAGACCTGAGTATGTGAATTATTTCACATCCTTACATACTTAGGGAAGATACAGGCCAGATGACAGAAAATACTCTGAAACAGCACAGAATTGGCAATCTCAAGATATTTACAGGCAAAGAAGCATATCGCACCGAAATTGAAGTTATTGCTTCTTGTGGACAAGTGTGGTGTTCCTTATTTGAGACACAGGACTGGTTTGGTGTTTATTTTTCCCCTCTGAAGCACAATGAGTCGACACCTCTGTGAGAATGTTTTCAAAATGAAGGTGTTGTCTGTGACTAGAGCTATGCCTACAGCATGGTCATCTGATGGTGACAGAAAGCTTACCTAGGTGAGTTTCCACAGGTGTTTTCAAGCCCAAGCATTGCTCTCATGTTTCCAGGGTCATTCCAGGCTTGGTCTATGTTACAGGTATTCAAGAAAACCTCCCAGAGTCCTTCAGAAGAGATTTATGGATCAAGAACATCAAACTATGGCTGACCTTGTATCAGTTCCTCAAATAATCCAAGGAATTGCTGCTCTACTGTGCTGATGGAAGTAGTGACAGACCCTGCAAAAACATCACCAGTGTGATGACTAGTGACCTGCTTTTCCAACACTGTTCCTAAACATGGGACAATAGTCCTAACTGCTGGGTCTTTAAATCACCTACTTCCATCTGAATACAGAAAATGAAGGTTTTGGGGGAAACAATAAGTGAACTAGAAGTCAGACCTACCAAAACTGAGCTCAAGTTGTAAACAGATTCATGTTTGTTGTATTTACCTACTTAACCCTTAAGCCAAAGACTAACTATGACCTCAGAGCACAGGACATCAAAACACTGACCTACCCTCTTTACATGACTACAGATGAAATTCTGTAGGCATGAAGCCAACAGTAAACATTAAATCAATGCAAATGGAGAAGTTTTACTTTCAGAAGATACCAGGAGTTTAAAACTTTGGGAAAATGGGCCTGCAGGCAACACCACTATTCGAGTATTACAGGTGCTGTAATTCTCATCCCCTCCCTCCCTCCCCCAAGATAATACAAGGCAACACAAATATTCTCATTGAAAAAGGACTCTGTACAGGGAATGACTGTACATTTGATGTGACTACAGAATAGAATGTGTGACAAAATGATTCTGCTCCCACTGAAAAAGAGAACTCAACAGGGCCCCATAGCTTACAGGTTCAGCTAAAACCAGTGATGTAAGCCCAAAAGTGTAGAAACTGCACTGGCAATTACAACTATTATCTAGTTTGGACTCCTTTAGATTTGCAGCATAACAAAGGTATTTTACAGAGCAACATTCAGGAGAAAATGTTATCCAGGGAAAATATGCTCTTCAAGCAGGATGGGAGAGCTTAGGAACATGCACTGCACTTGTTCTCCAGATAGCAGGAGTTGCTCCTGTTCTTTGTCCTTTTTGATACAAATAACAGCAGTAACAGAGAGAAATGTGTACTTAAACAAAAAAAAACCAAAAACCAAACCCCCTCCCCCCCTGAAACCAAAAAAACCCAAAGAAAAAACCAACCAGAATAATTTATGTACAAGACAAATATTTGAAGTGTTGTGCAACTTATTTTTTCTATTGAAACTCATTAAGAATACTGCTGCTAATAAATATTCATAAACTCTTCCCTGTGTTGTGAAATTCAGAAACTACTACAATTAATTCTCAATATAAAAAGTATGTTTCTCAACCCTGATATCTGTTCCAGTTTATTGTATTTTTTAAAAAAAATATTTATTTTAACTGTGATATTTTGTGGGAACTAATACATATCCACAATTTCACTCAGTGTACCCACCCAGAGACATCCTGTGTTTTGTGGAGCTCTGGTATACCAATATTTTACAGTAAAACAATAATAAATTAAACAAACACAGATGCATTAAAAAAAAAAAAAAAAAAGGAAAGAACCCGAACTAAATGAAAACCCACACTGTCAAATGCTGGTCTCCACATGAAGACACCGAGGTTTTAGATGCAAAGTACTACAGATACTGCCACCAAAAAAAACGTTCAAACAAGTAAACATAAACCTGTGCATGTTTGAAAAATAAACACAAATCCCACCTTGATGTTATCTCGCCCACGCATATAAAAACCTCTCACTGTGCCCACATTTGCAGTTACTCATTTACACCTCAGGAGGCAGCCTGGAGATGAGAGTAGTACAATAAAATAATTACCTGAAACATCTTTAAAAAAATACCCGTTAAACAAATTACCTTAACTGGCAGCACTTAAAATTGGTAATTCTTTTCTCTTTCCTATTTAAAAAAAGTTGCATAGCTGTAAGATTTTGCTTTGCTGCATTTCTTTCTGTTGTTTTGACTCACAAGCAGTAAAAGAGATGTTTTAGTTACTTAAAGAGCAACACAGTGTGCAGATTTCAACAATCTCCATAGCTTGATCAATATAAATTAGTTGCCTGTCTTGGTTTTACTCTTTGGACTGCATTGTGACAAAGGTTTAGTTACAAAACTCTGAAATACAGTATTCCTACATGGAGCGGCTTATGTTTTCTGTTCTTGAAAAAAGTGAAGAATGTAAAACAGGGTGTGAATTCAGTAAATTAAGGTCACACTGTTAGATTTTATTGAGTTTGCCATTTACTGTTCTTCAGCCAACAAGAAGGTGAAAACGTTCCCATTCAAATCTGGGGCCGTCCCCCTGTGAGGGTCTCAGATAGCAGGTATCGAACGCCTCTGCTTCCACTGGAGGCAGTAGGAAACATGTCCAATAACTCACTTCTTCACAGAACCAGAAGTTAGGCTGAAATGAGGAACTTTGGCCTTCGGTACAAAATAGTGTCAGTAATGTCTCTGCGGAGTCGATTGTTACAGGATGTGCAGCATTTTCAAAATCCCTGTGTGTCCTTTGCATGAGTGTTTGGTATACCGAGCACTACTGGCAAGTAATGGTGTCTGCAACGCTTTCTCCATGTCACTGTCCATCTTTGCCTTTTTCAGCCACAAAGAACTAAGTCTCAAGCCAGGCACGCTGTGTTCAGCAAGGGAACCTCACAATTCCTATGTTTTCTGATCAGTGGAAGCAGCTGTTGGAAAAGCAGAAGACAAAATGCCATTATTTCAGTACAGAAACCACTCAAACAGCATGAGCACAACCACTGAGCTTTCCTTTCCCTTTTTTCCCAAGCCCCCAGTTATCACCACCCCTGCTGTGGACAAAGCAAATAGAATTTACCATGACAGCCATGAGCCTGGTACAGAGACAGAGGTGTTCACGAACAGCATGCAGCCTTCTGCCACAACCAGAGATTGGGGGCAATATAGGAAATGTGTTTGTTTATTAATTTTGGCTAACACTGCCCTGAGGTTAAAACAATTATTTCTGTAGCAGGATATATTCCTTGAGGTTTTCTTTGCTACCCCTCCAACACAGACACATGAAGCAATGTGAAACAAATGCACAAATAAATGCTGGTCATGAGTACTTGAGATTTTTTTTTAATTTCCCTCAGAACAACAAAACCTAACTCTCAACTACCAGACAGAATTTCAGGTATCTCTATTTCTCTAAGAATTATGATGATTGTTGGTGTGCTTCACAAGGCTTAGGGACAATTGATTAATGCAAGATAAAATTTCTGAGTTAGTCAACTAAAGTATAAAACCTTTAAACTTCTAACACAGATTGCAGATCTGCAATCATTAACACAAAACTTAAGCTGGAAAAACATGAACTTCTGTGAGATGGGATGGATAGAAACACATCAACATATTTTATTTATTTCTATGCTTTAAACATTCTGGAGTGCATTAACATTAAAGTAGTTTTGAAAATACCTATCTTCAACCTTTTCATATGATTTCAAAATCCTTCTGTCAGAAATACATGCCAGTACTCATGGAACAATCCAAAATAACACAATTTTTTGTGTAATTATTTTGTTTCATTTCTATCGAAAAATACTGTTAGAAAGTTAATGCTAAAGGTTTCTTGACATTGACTTGCCACTTTCCAGTAGTAAAACTGGAAAGACCATGCCCTGTAAGGATGTAGAACCCTTTAGCCCATATTTCAATAAACATCAGTCCTTACTGATTAATATTGTAGTTCTGAGACACAGTAGTAAATTCACAATTAAAAAGAAATGGTACAGTTACTTCAGATAATCAAGATATTTATTGTTGGAACATAAATAAACATTACCTAAAAATATGAATCTTGTCTTAATCTGATGGATGCTCAGGGCAAGATCTATTCACTTCAAACCATTCATCTATGCAGCTGTTGGATGCAAGACAAAAAATGAAAACAATTGACATGAATACCAGTAACATTTAGCAGTAGGACAGGAATATAAATTGGCTTCTCAATTTTAATGACTTGTAGAATTTTATATTATACAAAGTATATGCATATACACACATCACTGGAAAAATTAATAACCCCAAACCACAGTAATATTTGGGAATTAAACACTGTTGAAAACCTAAATTTCTTAAGAGTTAAAATTTTCTAAGGAAGCATTTTACAAGTTACAGATTTTATACACAGGTTAATTCACTATTAACATTATCATCTTGCTTATATAATTCATTAACATTTTACTTTCTGTAAAGTACAGATATTTATGAAAAAAGAATGAAACAGGTTAAAAAAACATTCCCCCCTCTCCCTGCCCAATTCTATTAGTATTTGACAAAACTTAAGCCCACAGGACCTCAGCTCCTCAGCCATGATACACATTCCTGTCTCATCTGGGTGATTTTCCAAGAATGAGAAGCTTGTAGCAGGGAAAATTAACTTCAAATACATTTGGTACAGATGCAGAAAGATGTCATTTAAAAAAAATCTTTAAGGTTGCTACTGCTGTTTCTTTGTTGGTTTTAAGTGCAAAAAGCAACTAAGTTTAAGCGTTTCTTTAAGCCCCCTTGAGAAGAGTTACCCCATAAATGCAACCTCCTGAAATTTTATATCCATCCTAAGGAATACTTGCCCTTTATGATATATGCAGAGGCAAGGCAGACGTGCTATAGTATCTCCTTGCTGCAGCTCTTCCAGGCATATTGCACACTCCCCAGCATCTTTACTCAGCACATCCTCTGAGGAAAGAGCACAAAGTGAAATGGTTAAGAATCAGACTACTACAAGCAAAATGTTCTTTATTCAGAACATCAAGGACAGCTACAGAAGAAGGTATTTTTTTGTCCTGCAGAAAGGTAAGGATCAGTGACACACCAACTGACTGAAGATTCATGATGAGAAAGCACGCTCAGTCTTCAACATGAAGGTTAAGTTCAAGCCTGAACCTAACATTTCTCTGACAAGGCACTGTAGGTAAGTAACTAGGTAAAGTTCTTCCTAGCTTCTAAACACTTAGCCTGTCATTTGATTTTTCTACTCTCCTACTCATCTCTCTTCTGTACATTTGGCTTTCTTTGACTAGCCTTGCTGGTAACTCGTATTTCATACCTTCAACCTCTTCTCACCACACTGGCATGTTCTACATCCCATCCACCTTTTTCTCAGTGTAGAATACGAAACTGCTAACCATAGGAATGTGAGATTTCCATGAAGGAAAGAACATCGCTGTATGGCTCCAATGACTCCTGGAGACACTGAATTTTTTGCAGTATTACCAAGTCTTGGAACAAAGGAAGAAAAAGTAAATTGCTAGAATGCAAAAGCGTTGGCTTTCACTAAGAAGTTTCTGGGTTTTTTTAACAAAAACCTTCTCTCTTGGACACTTCTCTTAGCCAGAATGTGGGATGCAGAATTCAGTGTTAGCACGAAGCAAAACAGAAGATCACATAAGGCCTTGTTTGCCAGATGTAGATTAGAAGTCCCAGTTAGATACAACCTCACACAGTCCACAGGGCACTCCCAACAACAGACCACGTAACAACCATACTGGCAGATCAGAGAGGCGCACACTTGGCAAAATAAAGTCCACATATTCAAGTTTCCATGGTTTCATGGGAAAAGCTTCCCCTTCTTTGTCAAAAGGCACCTCAAGTGGTTGCTTGTGGAGAGTACCTTTTGCAGCTATGTCTGAGAAACCAGCAGCTCTATGCTGTTCTCTCCTGTGGCTCCATCACCATTGGCATTCCAAACACAGAGAATGACAGACAACTAGAAAGCTACCACAGCAGCAAGAAAGTAAATTAGGTCTACATTGTTTCCAAGAAACGACAACCAGCCCTCTTACAGGTACTTGGGTTTCTAAAGCAGTGCTTATTTCAGTCTCCACTATTGATTGGTTACATTAAAAATACTGTATAATGCTACATGTGTAGCACCTTCATGGGGATGTGAAAAATATCTCACATGAAGTGAACTATTATAAAGAAAAATATTCAAAACAAAATAATAAACAATATACATCCACCACAACAAAGAAAATTTTAAAATCTATTTTACGCACAGTAAACTCCAGTCAGAGATTATTAACTCAGTAAACTTCAATCAGAAGCTGTAAACTTCTCAAAACAATTAGAGATACTGAGGAGACAAACAATACAAAAGATTTTAAGAATTCTTACCTGTCAACTTGCCCAGAAGAGGTTGCTAAGGATAAATACTTCCTTGAAGTTGGATTTTGGTATTTGGTTGTTTGGGGTTTTTTTAAATACAAAGGTATTCTAATATCTGACAGCGGGAGGAGAACTCTCCAGACATTGTCCAGCTACAGAGATATCAATCTTTGTC
Organism: Donacobius atricapilla; assembly: GCA_013397315.1. Taxonomy (NCBI): domain Eukaryota; kingdom Metazoa; phylum Chordata; class Aves; order Passeriformes; family Mimidae; genus Donacobius; species Donacobius atricapilla. The sequence continues at coordinate 53,400 of WBMY01000376.1, read as the reverse complement.
TGACCCTGTCAGACTTCATCCTCCTAGACCACCTCTTTGCACAACTTTAGAAGAACTCCTGTGAGCAGTTCTCTTCTCACAGTCAGGTTGTAGGAAGCAGCATCATTAGTAATTCAAGCATGTATCATACATACAGAGCATACTTAATAAAAGTGACTTTTTCCACAGAGTCCCATTATCAGATTAGCAGCTGCTACCAAACCAAAATGGGACTAACATATCTCCAGTGAATTAAATCCCAGTCTCACTCCCTCAAGCTCTCTCATGAGGGGAGAATTTTCTGTTCCAAATCAAAGTCAAGCTCTGATAACAGAAATTAAAAAGCTGTCTGATAAAAATACAGTTTATAAAAGAAAGCATTCCTGTGAACAGCTTTCCCATCGTTCTCTATTGTACATGTCTGGCTTATCCTGCACTCCCCAGACTGCACAATGCTTGGGTCTGAACTTCCACCGGGCAATTTAGCAAGGTTCTGCACCTTTTGGCTAACATTAGGGCATGATGCCGATTTAAACATTTGTATCTCCCACCAGCCCCGCCGTAAGTGTCTGACGCTCCTTTATTTTTCCCCCCTGTATTCCTGTACTCTCCCCTCTTGCCAGCACAGGCCCCTAGGCAAATAGCTTGCTGCCCTCCCTGGCTTTACCCCAGGCTTCCCAACGGGGATGAGCCACCAGGCACACACAGGGCTTTGCCCAGTCATGCCAGAGGGAGCTGGTGCGAATGATGGCTGGCACAGACGGGACCTCAGAAACACGACACATTTCTGCCACCCCTGCAGGAAAGAGGTTATGTTAACAGGACTCAGTGCTCCCCTTCCTCTGGAATAATGAGGAATCACCATTCCCTACTTGTGTAAACCTCATGAATGCTACCGAAGGCGCTTGTTCATAAATACGGATGGTGTGAATACAAAAAAACAACTGCTGTAAATGCCCATGTGTAACTTGCACGTTAACATACTCCAAACCCATATAATGAAACTCATAATTAATTACACATATAGAGTGATGACAGCAAAAGCAATCCTTCACGGACTTACGACACCTTGGATCTGACTACCTTTTGACCATTTTAGGTGATTCAGATCATCAATCTCAGACTAAGAAAAAGGAGTGAATAATCCTGTTAGACCTGGATCCGGTCAGATTTTGTTCTGTACTTGTTTTATACAGCACTCTCCTATACCAACACTGGCTTGTATCAGATGGAAGTCAGTTTAAGGGCCATTTAACAATGACTTTTAAACATACCTGTTACTGAAAAATTTGTATATCATTTTGTACAGAACCACTGCAGTCTGAAGAGGTTTTTTGTTTTCATCTTTTCCTGCAGTAGAGTGATTCAGCAGATACATTTTATTTTATAATTTTTCCCTTAAAAAAAACCAAGTAACAAAACACACAAACCAAAAGAAAGAGTAAAGAAGCTTAAAACCTCATCAACATTATGATTAAAACATTTATTTCAGTGTATTACCAAAACAGAAGTGGGAAGAGGAAATAAGCCACATTTTTCCATTTCGCCCACATGTGGGTACATACACAAATACCACACCCCCACATCCACATGCACTGCACCCAATAGCAGGTAAACACTCCTCCACCTTCCCAGCTACTTGAACAAATATTCACTAGCCAAAGACTGGTGTCAAAGATGAAATCTTGAAGAAGAGCATAGTATTTCCCTCCTGAGTTTGCTCAAGTACTTCTTCCTCTTTTCCTCTATCCCTGGTTACTACTGTTTTAACTTTGGGTTGTCAGTAATTTCTCCTCCTAAACTTCTGCTTTTATCTTTACTGGAAAATAAATTCTCCTCCATTTCTGCATTTATAGCAAAATAGATAGGTAAAGGATTAAAAATAAAAAACAGGCATTCTGGCAATTTTGCACATACTTTACCAATTAAAAACTTTTCCTAGAACTTTTGAAAATACATCCGATAATTATGAAAGTCACTAACTCAGCCATGATTAGGATTATAGGCAATACCTGTGATTAAAGTGTCTTTAAACTGAGAACTGCAAAAGCATATGCACTGAATACCTTCTGGATAAGGTAATTAAAATCTGTGCTGGTGCTTTTTATTTTTCCTTTTAAAATACAGGTAGATATAGCCCTAGGCTCAAGAAACCTGAAGTCACAGATCATGGAAGTGTCAATATATTTTGGGAGCTATCACTTTATAGTAGCAGTATTTTACTTCTTTCTGGACATTCACTGGAAACAAAACACCAGGTTAGAACCACCTTGACCCAATTCAGTATGACAACTTTTCAAAATGTCTGTATTTTTTCTAAAATTTAAAACCTTAAATGACCATGGAAGCTGCCATCACAACTAGCTTACTAGTGAAGGACACCACAAAGGTCAACCCTTTTGGCAACACAACTGAAACTTAATTGAAACATACCTTTTGAACAGTATTGGCACTAAAATTGGTAAAACAACAGCCATTAAAAAAAAATTGATGAAACTTTATTAAATAGTACATATTACCATGTATCTGTTACTCATTCATTCAGTTTGAAAGCTGATGACTAAAAACTGTCTTAGTAAAGTACCAGAGACTATTTCTGCTTGTTTTTAAAGGAGTATGTAGAGCTTTAGACATCTCGAAACCAATATATTTGTTCACATGCAGAGCATGAACTCATCCATATTGCAGAATTTGTTCTACATTTTTACTGCTATCACTTTTGCTGATATCACAAGGTGTCAAGGAGGACCTACATGTTCCCACAGGTACCTTACAATTCAGCAGCCAGGAAGCATGTGTGTGTATATGATTACACACTTATTAAATGTTACTGACTTGATTCACTAAATCTTTATGGCTTCTGTCACATCTGTTTTTCTCCTTCTCCATTTTTTTTCTGGCTGTTTCTTGCTATGCTTTCCTCCTCTTCACACTCATTTTCCCTAAAATGTGTTCTCTCTAGTGGTATTTTCTACCACTCCTCCTGCTCGCCATCATCTCATTTAATTTTCTGTTGCAAAGCAGGCAATGGAGAAAGGAGGAAGTGAGACGTATTTTTAACTATCTGATACAAATAATATGGATAGCCTTCTTATAGGGGGTTAATGTCCTTGGGAGAAGTAGACACTAGAATGGGAGGAAAACCATTATGCACAGGATGTGCTTCTCTCATGTAGCTCAGTGATGGTCTTTGCTAACTGGTGTTGCCTGCAAGCAAAACCTGTCTTTCCCAGTCCGTCCTAAGCACTAGGGGAGCCAGCACTTTTTTTGACATTACAGCTGGTTTCCAGTATTCTGGTTGCCACAAGAGGAATACTCTTGATTCTCTAGGGATTATTCTTGGATGACCAGGTCAGCCATCCACTGCTGCTCAAAAGCTGAGGCAGAAAGACACTCTGAAGGAGAGATGATTCTTAAGTGCTCAGAGCTCCCAACAGAAGGAGGAACATCATTCAGTTGTCACTGCAGATGCTTATTTTGCCACTCAGCTTTCACAGTTACAGGGTCAGTCAGCAGATTGAGCAAGGCAGAGCTGAAGCCATTAGCTTAGCTCACACCCATGAAGATTGTGCCTTCACAGCCAGAAGTGGAACTTCACTACCCTCAGCAGGGAACACACCTTCTGAAGAAGCAGTGGGTTCCTAACTAGAAACATTTCTTTCTGCCTTAATATAAGCTACCTCCTCTGGATCAAATGTAAAAGGGAAGATATTTAACATCCAATGTTTTAAATTGTACATCAGCTAAGAGGTTTCAGGATTCACAACACCACAACGATGAACAGGTGGGAATTCAGTATTCAGCTCCCCTGAATAACTTAAATCCAAATTCCCTTTTATGCTGCTGAAAAAACCCAATACCCTTGTGCTAATCAAACAAGCACAGGCAGTAACTTTTTGTGCATACAGTAACCCCAAACACCACTGTACGATTCATGTGGTAATACCTAGAATTTAAGTAATCCACAAATACCTTCCCAGCCACAATAAACAAAAACCAAACCTCTCCAAAGCAAGCTAACAAGCTACAACAAATGAGATACTTATCAAATACTGACAAAGTGCTTGATGAATTGCCGGGTTGGGGATGTGGCGATGTTGTTTGGCATCTCACTCTTCATCCCTTGCAACATGGCAGCCCCTTACAATTTCCTACTCAAAGTCCAAGCGTTATCTTTGTTTTCCCCATCCCTTTCATGTTGATCAGTGTTGGTCTGGGACTGAGATAGCCATGTACAAACAGATATCCATCATGAAAGACTTCCTGCACATACATTGTCTACAGTCTTTGGTGCTCCCTCTTCTTAAAACACAAAAGTAAAGGGAGGGAGAACACAAAACAAAGGGAAAGTCACACAAGAAAAACATTTGCAGAATTAGGCTTAAGTGGCAATACTTGTGTAGCAACACCAGGCTGAGATGGAAGGAGATAGCTGCAGAAGTTTCATCGCTTCTTAGCTAACCCACATTTGAAGAACTGGATTTAAATTTTTGTGGGACATCCTGAACTTAGTAAATTCTGAGAAATAGCTAGATGCTTCCTGTTCAGACAGGTAACAATCAGATCTATGGTAGAGAAAAAAACCTTCTGGTTAGATAAAGATAAAAACTGAAATAGTAGTGATAGAAATACATTTTAGGGAGCAGGAGTAAAAAAGGCTGTGTTGTGTAGTCATAGTTTACCTAAATAGAATTGTTTTCAGGTAGCTAATTAAAATAAAAGGCAGAAGCATTTGCACACTGAGGAAAACTGAGTTCTTTCGTAGAAAGATTTAGCTTCAGTGACCACAAACGAAACCTAGCTGGAGGAACAGGGTGCCAATACAAGTTATGATTCTGAGAAAAAAAAAAATGAAGCTCAAGAATAAATAACACAAGTTTGATACAATGTCCAATTAAGGTATCTTGCTCAAAGACAAAGCCAAGTTTGCACCTCAGGGCTCCCAGTGAAAAGCTAGGCTTTACAAAAAAGGCCAAGTAGTCAGAGAAATAAAGCTCCTCACTTCCAAGCATCAACATCCACAACCAGTCCTGTGCTATTGTTATCAGTGTACCAGCTTTCTCAGTCCATATTTACACTTCTGGCAGAAAGTGTTGGGGTGAAATAGGTATTCATACTAGATAAATTCTATCAGCCCAACTAGCCATGAAATGTCTTGTCCTCCCATCTTGAGATTTATTGCTAGTGACCATGCCTCTCCACAGTAATTCAAAATTAGGTCTCAATACAATTATCTGACTGACTCTAAAACTTCTGCTTTAAGCCTTTCCAACATCTGTTTAATCAGTCTGCTTGCAGTTTAAGATGCCTTTGGACATTAAATAATCTCAAGATAGCTAAATAACTTTCTCCTGTTGCACTGACTTCTAAAGATAAGTTCAATTCACCACATTTGTAAGTATCATGTCTTTAAATTGTCAAATTTTAGTTTAGGTATGGGCTAAAGAGAGCTGTACCTGTTTATAAGTGAACCACAAATAAACAGTCTTGTCCTCCAGAACACGATGAAAAAAGACTTTCTGCCAGCCTTACCCATCTTGTACTAAGTCCCCACTAAGTTAACTGACATATATTTGTTTTTTGGATGACCCAAGGGGTACCTTGTTCTTGAAGAGTCTTCATTGGCATGTTGTATTTTGTCCCAAAGCTTACCCCAACTCTTGTCAGAAACATTGCTTCTGGGAGCAAGATATTGTCTCCTCAGGAGATGATTGGGTTAAAAAGCCTTGAATGCAGCCATAGCAAACTTGTGCCCCATGTGAAATCCCACCATGAATGGTGTACCCTAGCACATGCCGCCTGAAACAAAGCTGCTCATTGCAGCACATGGAAGAAGGAAGCTGCCTTCAGGCTGTTTTCTTGGTTTTTCATCAGTATTACATGACCTCTCAGGTTATCTCATGTTAATCTTGAATGTCAGAAGTCAAAAGCAGCATGTAAAGGGGCAAATCCACAAGAAACAAAACAGCAGCAAAACAAGATACCTTAGGAAACAGCGTAAAGAAAGGATGACTTCGGGAATACATCCCCCTTGGCTCCATGAGGGAAAACTGATTTACACTTCTCAAGGCTGAGTTTACCATCAAAAAGGATCTTACACCACAAGTACGCTGCAAAAGGAGGAGTGGTTGATTAAATGGCCAGAAGCAACCAGAATGCATTGCTGACAGAGTCTGCTGCATTTAGAGAAGATTGTTTCTTATATGGAGCTGGAGATAGAGCTGGGATGAAGGAAACTTACAAAAGCAGGAGAAGAGAACAGTAGAGTGGGATCCACACATGCAGTTTTGCTTGTTCGGAAGTAAAACAAACCAAAATATTTAAGTGCTGCTTATGTGTACCCGCCAATCCATACCGGCACTAAGAAACTGCTATGATAACTGAAAAATCAAAATATGTCTATTGAAAACTTGGGGTTGCTATCCAGAAATCCAGTTCAAAGGTGGGTGGACCACACAGTTTCTGCTTAGGCAACAGGCAGAGTTACCAAGCAGGGTACACTCAAGAAAAATGAGAGACCTGAATTCCAGCTTGTCTTGCATAGCAGATAACTCCTTTACCAAAGGTAAAAAAACAAAACCCAAAATCAAACAAAAGTAAACCCAAACTCACCAAAAAAAACAACCACTCAACCAACTAACCAAAACAACAAAAAACCCCCAACCCCACCACAACCAGCCAGGCATGATGTCACCCTGATTTTTTTCAGCCTCTCTTCTGTTCACAGCTTTCATGGTTTTGGGTTGTTTCTCACACTTGGGTGATGTAAACACAGCCAATGTTTTCACAAATTCAAGGGAAGTTTTCATTCCTGTTCTTAGAGATATGGACAGTTGATGGACAGTTGTCTTGACCAATGGGATGGGGAGAGGTGTCAACCCTCTCCCCCAATCCCTGGCCTTTGTAGAACTACTACAAAATGGAGTCAGATCTTTTAAAATAAATAGTTAGTGCATGCCTTCTCACCAAGGTGTGTGTCTGTGTGACAAACAGTGTCAGGCATATAACGCCAAGAATATTTATCTATAAAAGCTTCTTCTGGCAGTAAATCACTTGGCTATCTGAGTTAATGATTTCATGATGAAAAGCTACCACTGTGGTCAGGAGAAGGGAGAAGAATTCCCTCCAAATATGGTGCAGAGACAGGTCTCTTCCCATAACTTTATTGTCAGAAGGAAGACTTCAGTCAAATGCTGTAAGTCTGTTAAAATGAGCAACTTTTCCAAATCAAGACTGGATGCTATCACCAACAATGTTCTTAGAAACTTGGCAGGTAAGGCAGAGCATGGATGTGGCAGAGGAAACAGAAGATGACTGTCTGATCAAGCTGAAGGATCTCACAAGTGCAGGATGTTGATGTGGCTGTTCAAAAAGATCCCCACTGAGTTTAGGAAATCCCTTTTACTTTGTCAGCTTTTTTAATTGACTGAATTTATTTTATCCCCAACACAAAAGAAGACCTAAAAGACTGCAGAGAACCAGTTTTCCAAATGGCAAGTCTTCAACTGTTCACCATCACTGAAACTACAGCCCAGAAGCCAGAGAAATTACCTTGCAAAGATTTTCAAATAAGACATTTCATTCTTCATGGTCTACACTGAACCAGGAGTGCAATGGGGACACACTGGCCTAATGAAATGTGTGAGAACTCTCACCTGACAGAAGGTGTATAAAAGAAGCACATTAGAAAACAACAGAAGGAAAGGGTAGGGCAGAGTAAGTGTCCCTGAACAACAGAGGCAGAGAGAAGGAATGAAGAAAAGCAGATCAGATGAAGTTACCTATTCTGTTAGTCTGGGCAATAAGGGTTACTTTAATGGCAACTTGTTTTGGAGTTGGATGAGGGATTTGATTCCATGTTTTGTTTACTTTGTCCTTTTTCAGGTTCCTATTCCAGGCTTCCTACAGGTTCCCTGAGCACAATGAGTTTTGCCAAGTCTTTTTTCCAGTCTTTTAACATTGGCCAAGTAACTGACTCATCGCAGGCAGAGGAGTTTGGTTTGATCTGATGCAAAATGAGTGCACAGGGAGATGGCATGAAAGATGAAACTATGAGCCTAAGGTAAAACAGGAAGGGGGGAGAAAAAGCAGGTGTGTGTGACTAAGATACTATTCTTAGGGAAGATAGGATGCATTACTAAGCAACACACAATGAAAACATTGGTGCTAAAACCCAGCCTGCATAAAGTCTGGCTCATTAACCCCAGTGCCAGATGCTAGGCCTAGAAGGTACTTTTACCATCAGGCTCCAGATCAGCCTTCTCCAGATTAACACAATGTCTGGTGTTAACGTGCATACACGGGACAAGGATATAAATCACTGCATAATTTTTACTTGTCTGTCTTCTCTGTAGCAGACAGAGTGCTTTTTACAAGCTATTCCTATTTCAAAGGCAATTATCCTTGTGATACAGATGGAATGCAAAACATGTCTGAATGCAAAAGGTTCTGATAACATCACATATTGAGTTAGAGTTTTCAAAGTTATCTCAGTTTTTGTACTCTACACTAACCCATTACCCAGTATTATGATTTATTGCAGCAAGCATAGAGATACAGTATTTCTGTTGCTAACAGGTACCTACAGGTTGTTACTATTCCAGTGAGATACTAAGTATGAAGGTATTGAATTGCAAGAGGATGAAAACCGACTCCCACACACCCCCACAAC